>JAGSMR010000031.1:4420000-5020000 GCA_029286605.1 Sericinus montela | reverse complement strand
GGTTCCAAATACGGATGAGTAAGGGAAACTCCCAACTAATGTAAACAGTAAGGAGATGATGATGTCAGTTCCCTGGGGAAAATCTATAAACGCGTCATCATCACTAGACTGAGTGACTGCGTTAAATCTCTAAACATTGTTCCCAACGGGCAGTTTGGTTTTCGAACCAAATACTCTTGTACTTAGCAAGTGCAACGCCTCACAGAGCCTTAATCGACCCAAAACCTATAATATGGTAGGGACCCTATTTTTCGATGTCGCGAAGGCATTTGACAAAGCCTGGCACAACGGCTTAATTTATAAGCTGTATGCTCAAAAAGTGCCAGACAGACTTGTACACATCATACAAGACTACTTGTCAAATCGCACCTTCCTATTCAAATTGGAGGGGTCCTATGCGATAGATATTTTCGACAAACTCATTTCATGGGTTAACAAGGTGAAGTACCTAGGTGTCATTCTAGACCATGGGTTATTCTTCGAAACACATATCAAAAATGTTAAAGATAGAGCGAACTTCGTTTCCGGTCGACTTTACAAACTCACAATCGAAGCAAAATATCGCTAAGACATAAAATGCTACTATACAATACCTGTATTCGGCCGATAATGTCCTATTCGTATGTCGCCTTTGCGCACGTGCCTAAATCTTATCGGAAAACACTCCAAGTGATCCAAAACAGATTCTTGAGGCGTGCTACAGACGCACCCCAATACATGAGGATCGTAGGTCTTCACACAAATCTCGAAATCCCCACGGTGTCAGCCTTTTTTAAAGAAATATCGTCAAGATATTTCGAAAAAATTAAGGGTCACCCAAATCCGTTAGTGGAGGGTCTACACACCATCCCCAAATGTCTCTTGCTATAAAAAACGGCCTAAGCACGTCTTAGTTGATGACGACGAGGTCATTACCAAGTCCAATAAAAGAATCGGGGCCGCGTCCCCGCAATCGCAATAAAATCGCAGCTGTAAAGGCCTCCGGACCAACAGCATCCCGTGGAGAGCTTTTAACCGGTATGTTTATCCTTCGGAGATCCCAGTCCTATACTATTCATTTCGCTGGTCTCCCGGTCAGTAAACGTTCGTGTATAAAGCTTTTTCCTTCACGGTTATCAAAAAAAAATGTAGCGACCAGTTGGTTTTGAGAAATCGGAGAAGCGTGACTACTAACAGACATCTTCCTAGTGAAAAGTACGGCCTGGCTTTTTTCAGGGTTCACATGGGGCTTAGCACACTGATCCTAAATCAGGAGCTTAGCACACTGATCGCGTTCCGGAGACGGATGTAGACCCTGCATTCACTCGAATCGGTAGTGAATAGCGTGGTGTTGTCCGCGAATAATGCCAACTCCACTCCAGCCGTCTTAGGGATATCGCTGGTGTATAGCGCGTATAGGGTCGGGGAGCCTATATCCGTAATTGTAAAATTGTGGCGTTACCTTGGCCGACCTAAAGCGAAACGCGTGTCTGCAATATGGTAGGTTTGAAAGATGACCTTATCACTAAACTTGATAAGGGCGTGCTTCGTTGGTTTGGAAACGTTTAAAAAAGAAAATATACCACGAAAGTTAATATTAAAAGGGGTCGAGATAGGCCGAGACAAACTTTCAAAGACCATGTGAGAAAATTGCTCGAAGATAGGAGGGTCAAGAGTATTCGGATACCTAGACGTGCATGTATGAAGAAAATGATGAATCTGAAAGAAGCGAAAGAGTAAGGATCGTGACACTTGGCGATCTGTTCTCTCTGGCTATCCTGTCAGGGACTGTGCGTGAAGATAAATAAATATATATAAATCTTAATATATGAAGTTTTATGAAGTATGAAAAATATTTATGATATTGTTTCGTAACATTTTAGTATCATTTTGCTAGTACTCACGCACATACTCTTAAAATAACATTGCACCTTTATGATAATGGTAATAAGTGGCTTGTTTCTTGACTGCCTACATTTTAATAGTTCTAATTATTTTCTGTAGCGCGCAAGGATATTTGTATGTGATTTCTAATTGTTTCTCTTAGCAGCACTACACTAGCCCAAGCTACTAGCTATACTACTAACTATACTAGCTGCTCTTATTTTAGAGTAAGAACTAGATGGAAGTTAGATTAAAAGTGGTTATTACAAGACGGGCGTATTTCCAATAGTGTTGGCAAATGTTAGATTTGATTTCCCGACATCCCGAGTGGTTAAACCTCAAAAGGACGTTGACTATCGTGGGAACGTGGGAAAACCTGATTTTTGGACATGGTTTCTAAGTTCAGAATAATGATATGGGTAGTAGCCATGACCAATGCATTATCATGTATCCTATGGCCCAATTACTCTTAAAACAGTTTCTCTAGACATACGAGTATACTCATATCTCTGTAGACAGAACGTTAAATTTCATCAACTTCACTTTAACTATATATATATATATATATATATATATATATATATATATATATATATATATATATATATATATATATATATATATATATATATATATATATATATATATATATATATATATATATATATATATATATATATATATATATATATATATATACTAACTCAAGAAACAAGAAAAAGTCCTTTAAAGGTTAAATTAAAGGTTAATTTAAAGGTTAAATTGTGCACGCTTCAAGGACCCGTATGAGAAACAATGCCCCTATTCAAACCCATAAATTGTTGATTATAGTTCTTTGTGCATAATTAATGACTCGGAATCTACAATGTATTGGAGTGTTTAAAATAAGGCAGTGCACTTACAGTTATCCTAAAATAAAATTTAGATAATAATATTTGCTAATATTCTATTTTTATTTATTTAATCTTTATTGCAATTCCTCATAAAAAGTCACAAAAGGCGACTTAATGCTTATAAACAGTAAAAATTGTTTCCCAACATAGGTACCATACCTAACGTAAGGAGATAGAACTTTATTGTTATATATATTTATATATTATAATAAACTGACATCCAAAAAAAACTCAGAGTGATAAGATATTCTTCGAGAATTTTAAAAATAATGGATATGGGATGAAAATGATTTGGAATGGTAAGATTTGGGTCTTTAAAAATCTAGGGAAAAACCTATGATACAGAAATGTAAATGATAGATGATAAATCTAAATGATAAGACTATATGGAACAGACTTCTAAATTTCGTCCTGATGAACAGTGAAAATTTTGTCTGAAATCTGATGAGATTGTATAGAAATAATAGAAGCTATAGTTTGAGATCGGTCTTTGAAGTCCACTGCATGAACATGTTTCTATGCCTATCCTTAAAATTATCTCTCCTGTAATCACTATTTATTTATTTAGTGAATGTATATCCGCTTCTAAATGTCCTAAAAGAGTTCACATATTCCACCTCTTCCTAAAAAGGCTAATCCCGTTAACTATTCTGATTTCAATCCTATCTTTTTTTTTTAATTAAATTAAATATCTTCACACAATTCCCAATACAGGGGTAGACAGAGGTCAAGTCTACAGACAATTAAGTCCCTTTGACCCACCTTCCACCGAAGATATTTTCGGGACAACGTGACAGGTGGTGAGCCCGTCGCCGCCTTTATGTCCAAGCCCACGATGAAATTCGTACATAAGTTTTTTGAAAAACTCATTGGTACTGCCACCTGGGGATCGAACTCGGGTCTCGCGACTCGAAATTCCGACCACCCAACAACTCGGCTATCGTGACTATCTTTTTTCCATACTTTATTTAAAGAAACAAATTATGTTAATATTTACAATGCTTATTAACTAAAAACTACAATAATCGTAGGGCCTTACTCCTCGTGGCATGGTACCAAGAACGCTGGCTGCATTTCCACGTTGTCTTAACCTTTGAGCGAGAAAAGAACCAGCCCTCTTGTCACCAGCAGCTACGACAAGTCGCGGATACAATTCCTTTAGAAACTACATTGCGCGACGACCACTCGGACCGATCGCCACTACGGTGAATGAAACAAATATATACATGAAAGCCAAAAATTAATTTGTACACATACGTACATTGTTTCATTTATTATTATTTTTATGTATATTTTGTTTCTTTATGCCCTTGGTTGCCTGAAAAAAATCGCTATGCAGGGATTTTACTAACTAAATTCCTTGTTTGTTTCAGGTCGTGTTGTATTATCATTCATTCATTATCAAAATTTCAATTGTTTCAGCAGAAATCTAATCGTTTTAATGTTTAAGTTTAGAACCTTAATAACTTAACGGTAGTTTACATTCAATTTTTTCCGTAGCACTGCCTACAAGGCTAACAGCTAAAAAAAAATCTGAGATGCCGTCGAGAGATTCTCACGCCGTTACTATAAGGCTAGAAACAAATTATTAGCAAATAATAATACCTAAATAATAATTTATTTGTTTTCAAATACCTGAGCTCCTATTACTCACTCAATACGTAAATAGAATATTGATATATACTTAAAGTTGGCAAGTGTAAAGAGAATAAAAACTAAACTCATTGCTCCAAAGCACTCCCAACGGACAATGTTATATTCCTATGAAAAAAGCAAGCTGCGCTCCTTTACATATTTACAAACGCGACCCAAAGCCCCGGAACAATTTTCATATTAAATAAATATTGAAGAACCTCCATGATAAAATGGAGCTTTTTAAAGTTCTGTTCAGTTTTTTTTCCTAAATAAGCTTTAATTTATTTTGCATTTGAATTATTGTACTTCTACAGAACAATAATTGCAAGTGAATGCAGTTATTTCCATGCAGTTCGGAGACGCCGTCCCTCCTAACCTAAATAGAAAAGAAAAACCTGTTTCACGGTTTTCCGAGTTTGTCTAAGAAATAATGTTAAGAAAAATTTTTTTTATAATTTTAGTACTTTTTGTATCAGAATATTAACTTATTGTACAAGAGAACAATATGTACAAAGGTTTCGATAAAGTCGTTGTAGTCAAGTCTTGGCCATTTCTGCACTTAGTCACCTATATAAATCATTTTTTTACAGGTTTGCCTTAATCAAAAATGGTAAGAGACTTGGTATCATGCGTTGGGTTAAAAATAAGTATTATTTTTTCCGCAAAATACGAAACGAACCGTCTCACTACTACTTCAGACATATACGGTTGTTTTATTCCACATTGATCATTGCTCCGCTGAAATGTCCATTTTGTTCTGGATTGGTACAGGAACTTCTGCAACGACTGCCTTGTCAAAAAAACTACAAGTTGAAAGTACTGTCATGTCATTTGGGAGAGAACTCCCGTCTCCTAGTCTCCGTCAGATTTCTCCAACTTGAGAACAAGATTGTGTAATTCGTCGAGACCATGCAAGCAATCGGTACACTAATGGTTTCTTGGGGGATAAGGAAAGCCGGAAGACTACTCGATCTTGATAAGGAAAACTGACAGTAGGCAGCACGCAGTAGGCAATAGGCAGTAAAGGGGTATATTTAAGTAAGAAACAAAGAGTTTGCACAAAGGTACTACTTATTCCATAAACCAAAAAATTTTACAGCAGACCCAGACATGACTAAATTATTGAATAGACAAACTTGTGTACGCACAAGAACACATTTAAGAAACGCGTCAAAGAATAATATTTAAGAATATTAAATGTCATGTGCGTGTATATATAACATTACTGGATAGCGAAAGTTTATGCATAGCTGTAGGAATCCGATTGAAAGCATCAATTTGTCAACCATATCGATGACCTTTTGATAGCGACGTCGACGAGTTAGGTCTACACGGACTTTCATGCCAAAAAAGTGCCGGCAGACTGTGTCGTCACGGTTCCTTGAATGAAATCATCCGAAGGGTTCATGTTTCCATAAATATTCCCGCGGTTTTAGAGCCTGGTGGAATATTCAGCGAGAATGGTGAGAGACCTAACGGCTTGTAATTAGTCCCTAGGGAGAGAGGCTAAGCTTTTACTTCGATACATTAGCGGCCTCTCACATCCAGAGTACTTCTATAAGGGCCGGGGCGGTATTAGAGGCAGCTGAATTGCGTATGTGACGAAAATATGAGTCTTTGAAAGGGGACCATATATTTGTTCCATTTGCCAGAGAGACGATCGGTCCATGGGATCCTCGCGCGATGCAGTTTCTAACGGAATTGTGTCCGCTACTGATCGTAGCCGCTGGTGACAAGAGGGCTGGTTCTTTTCTCGCTTAACGGTTAAACCTAGCCATTCAACGTGGAAAAGCTGCCTGCGTTCTTAGTACCATGCCACGAGGCGTAGGGCTCTACGATTATAGCAATTTTTAGTTAATAAGTATTGTAAATATTAACATAATTTTGTTTCTGTAAATAAAGTATTGCTCCCCTTTTAAAAAAATATAAAGTTTAATTTTAATTCACACTGCTGCCTATTATTACAGCCTGGGTTTTGTTAGGGTTCACTATGAGACCAAAAGAAGAGAATAGCTGCGAATGTCTCATAACTTCCGCCACCGAAAAATTTCCATATAGCTGCAACGTCGCCTAGTCTGAATAGAGATGGAACAAATAAAATTTTTCTACTCTGGTTCTGCTCCTACAGTTGATGCGAAAGTACATGTCATCTCATCAAATCAAATCAAATTATTTATTCACCGACATACGAATATACATTAGTTTATCGATAGTTTTTTTATCTACCACCGTTTCGTAATGAGGTTCCGCTAACGGAGAAGAATCAGGCGAAAGAAACTCCGTAGGTATCCTCTTGTTTGATCAATCTTTTTTTTATAATGTAATATACTATACAAATATAATGTATATTATCTAGAAATAGCTTGGGAGCGATCACCTCATTCGCAGGGGTTACTGTCATTAATATGTTCATTTATATTATAATAACCCTTCCTATAAAGCTTTTCTTTAATAAATAAATAAATAAAAAGTCACGATAGCCGAGTGGTTGGGTGATCGGAATTTCGAGTCGAGAGACCTGAGTTTGATCCCCAGGTGGCAGTACCAATGAGTTTTTCAAAAACTTATGTACGAATTTCATCGTTGGCTTGGACATAAAGGCGGCGACGGGCTCACCACCTGTCACGTTGTCCCGAAAATATCTTCGGTGGAAGGTGGGTCAAAGGGACTTAATTGTCTAGACTTGACCTCTGTCTACCCCTTTTCTTTAATAAATTTCTTAAACCAGTTAATAGAGAGGCTTTGCACATTTATCGGGATTTTGTTGTAGAAACGTATACACCGCCCTATGAACGAGTTGCCTCTGTGGCATCAATGCCATATTAAATATTTTTGGTATACATGACCCGTTCATAGGGTTAAACCTAAGCAACACCTGCTCCATGGATGAGTGTCTTCTTCTGCTCCATGGATGAGTGTCTTGAGTGTCTTGATAATGTCTACAAAACAATGAGTAGGCGGAATCTAATCTCTGTCACTATAGAAGGAAAAAGCGAGGAACATTTGGTAATGTCAGATTAGATAATTCGGTGGCCGAAGGAGTAGAGAAATGCTTGTTTAGTTCTTTTACTAGGGTAGTTCGCATTACAGGTGACAGCAGCAGACTATCATTATTCTGCAATTGCAAACCAACTCTTGTAGTTTAGCTGTTGAAATTGTATTTTTATTGCATTATTTTTGTTATTTTTCATCCAAGATGAGGGACAGTCACAGATCAAGGATATATGTACCTACATATTTAAATTATGTGAGATAGCTAAAAAAATCGTCCAGGACATGACATTTAAAAATTCTTTTTTTTTTGTATTGAAAACCAAAATGAAGTTTATAGCATCGTAGTCTCCATAAAAATCCAAACTCAAAGGCCTATGGGTAATATAACATGCGATCTCAAGCAACGCGCGCGCGCAATTTAATCCGCGTATTCAAACTAGTGTACATAGAGCACTGCGCACACGCCATGTCCGCCACGCTTGACCAGTCAACCGCGAATCGTTTTTATACATAAACATTGTTCACAGTAGAGAAATCGACGGGCGTGACAGCGGCCATTGTTGTATGCTATTTAAGCTCCGAGAATATTAGAGCGTGATAAATAATGTAGAGCTATAACTGTAGACATCAAGTTAGTATAATTCCCTCGTAAACACTATTCCTGAGAGTTTATCTAATGGATAGTACTCTTTACTCCCAAACCTAGCTTACCAGTATCAAGCATAATAATATATTCTCTCCTCTAATAATAAATAACAAAGGTGAAACGTTAGCTATAGCAAACTTTTACAAAAGTTACTTCTGCTCTACTGGAATAATTTTAATTATACACTTTAGGCAGGATGTATGCCAAACGCAAAAATGATGACTGCAAAAGACTGATTTTATTCATAAGAATTTAATTTACAAATATCATATGCAATTGTGAAGATTGTTTAGTTTAAAACACCTTATTTAAGTTGCACTTCCGTTACATAGATACAGTTAATATCCTCTGTTTAAACCTATTTAACCGTGTCGTTTTAAATTACACATATCTATGCGCATACGCAATGAACCCATATACGTCAAGACAAGACGTTCATTATCGATCAGTTTTTTTATTTAAGTTTCTTATCTAAGCGAATTATGTACCTAAACTGAAATAAAACATTTACAAACGTTGCCTTTAATTGCTTAATGTGCGAGTAACGATGCCAAGCCTTCGTACTAATTTGTGAGATTTACGAATACTGAATACTACAAAATCAATACTACAAAGTCACGATACCGTCACATTGTAGCCGAGTGGTTGGGTGATCGGAATTTCGAGTCGAGAGACCTGAGTTTGATCCCCAGGTGGCAGTACCAATGAGTTTTTCAAAACTTATGTACGAATTACATCGTTGGCTTGGACATAAAGACGGCGACGGACTCACCACCTGTGACGTTGTCCCGAAAATATCTTCGGTGGAAGGTGGGTCAAAGGGACTTAATTTTCTAGACTTGACCTCTGTCTACCCTTTTCTTTAATAAATTTCTTAAACCAGTTAATAGAGAGGCTTTGCACATTTATCGGGATTTTGTTGTAGAAACGTATACACCGCCCTATGAACGAGTTGCCTCTGTGGCATCAATGCCATATTAAATATTTTTGGTATACATGACCCGTTCATAGGGTTAAACCTAAGCAACACCTGCTCCATGGATGAGTGTCTTCTTCTGCTCCATGGATGAGTGTCTTGAGTGTCTTGATAATGTCTACAAAACAATGAGTAGGCGGAATCTAATCTCTGTCACTATAGAAGGAAAAAGCGAGGAACATTTGGTAATGTCAGATTAGATAATTCGGTGGCCGAAGGAGTAGAGAAATGCTTGTTTAGTTCTTTTACTAGGGTAGTTCGCATTACAGGTGACAGCAGCAGACTATCATTATTCTGCAATTGCAAACCAACTCTTGTAGTTTAGCTGTTGAAATTGTATTTTTATTGCATTATTTTGTTATTTTTCATCCAAGATGAGGGACAGTCACAGATCAAGGATATATGTACCTACATATTTAAATTATGTGAGATAGCTAAAAAAATCGTCCAGGACATGACATTTAAAAATTCTTTTTTTTTTGTATTGAAAACCAAAATGAAGTTTATAGCATCGTAGTCTCCATAAAAATCCAAACTCAAAGGCCTATGGGTAATATAACATGCGATCTCAAGCAACGCGCGCGCGCAATTTAATCCGCGTATTCAAACTAGTGTACATAGAGCACTGCGCACACGCCATGTCCGCCACGCTTGACCAGTCAACCGCGAATCGTTTTTTATACATAAACATTGTTCACAGTAGAGAAATCGACGGGCGTGACAGCGGCCATTGTTGTATGCTATTTAAGCTCCGAGAATATTAGAGCGTGATAAATAATGTAGAGCTATAACTGTAGACATCAAGTTAGTATAATTCCCTCGTAAACACTATTCCTGAGAGTTTATCTAATGGATAGTACTCTTTACTCCCAAACCTAGCTTACCAGTATCAAGCATAATAATATATTCTCTCCTCTAATAATAAATAACAAAGGTGAAACGTTAGCTATAGCAAACTTTTACAAAAGTTACTTCTGCTCTACTGGAATAATTTTAATTATACACTTTAGGCAGGATGTATGCCAAACGCAAAAATGATGACTGCAAAAGACTGATTTTATTCATAAGAATTTAATTTACAAATATCATATGCAATTGTGAAGATTGTTTAGTTTAAAACACCTTATTTAAGTTGCACTTCCGTTACATAGATACAGTTAATATCCTCTGTTTAAACCTATTTAACCGTGTCGTTTTAAATTACACATATCTATGCGCATACGCAATGAACCCATATACGTCAAGACAAGACGTTCATTATCGATCAGTTTTTTTATTTAAGTTTCTTATCTAAGCGAATTATGTACCTAAACTGAAATAAAACATTTACAAACGTTGCCTTTAATTGCTTAATGTGCGAGTAACGATGCCAAGCCTTCGTACTAATTTGTGAGATTTACGAATACTGAATACTACAAAATCAATACTACAAAGTCACGATACCGTCACATTGTAGCCGCCGAGTGGTTGGGTGGTCGGAATTTCGAGTCAAGAGACCCGAGTTCGATCCCAGGTGCCCATGAGTTTTTCAAAAACTTATGTACGAATTACATCGTTGGCTTGGACATAAAGACGGCGACGGACTCACCACCTGTGACGTTGTCCCGAAAATATCTTCGGTGGAAGGTGGGTCAAAGGGACTTAATTTTCTAGACTTGACCTCTGTCTACCCCTGTATTGGGAATTGCGTGAAGATATTTATTATTTATTTATTATTTTGAATACAACAGTAGCGAGCAGCTAATCCGGCCTCTGGCGGGTTCACCTTGGGTTAGGTTCGCTTCTCTTACCGGACATGCGTATTTCGGTAATTATTTGTGCAGGTTCGGACGTGAGGCGACGGCGAACTGCTTCCATTGAGGTGTGATGGTCCAGGACTCTGCATCGCATACCCTCGGGGTCTGCCCAGCATGGGATCGGAGCGGAGTATCCTGGTGAGCCGCATCGGAAGAAAACTCTCCCTGCCAGCGATCATGTCGGCCATGCTGGGCGGGAATTCGACGTGGAGGGCTATAGCCGCCTTCTGTGAGAGCGTGATGGTTTTGAAGGTGGCTGCTGAGCGGCATCGAGAGAGGATAGATCCTACTTGGAGACGGGGCCATCGAGACGCAGTTGTGCCTCGTCACGGCCCTCCTAACAATGGGGTTCCCTTGCCGGAAACGGGGCCTCAAAAGTCGCGGGAACTTGGGGCATAAGCTCCGAGTGCTGATTAAATCGACTCTGAAGAGAAGAGTGGCTCGACGTGGTCTCGAGCCACCGTGGTAGCACCGCGGAGATTCTGGGAGCAAGGTTATTGCTCCCGGGATGGGGTCATATTAGCCAAGCGAAACAGAGGCCACGGTTGCGTTCCGAATGGAGATCCCGTGACCCCTCCTCAACGATGATGGTGATCACCGTGGGGTTTTAGTCGGTGGGAGTCTGACATAACCCAGCTCTCTTCCCGGAGGCTGGGTATCCATAATGGATTTCCCTACAATAAAAAAAGGTTCCCTTCTCTTAAATATCTTCACGCAATTCCCAATACAGGGGTAGACAGAGGCCAAGTCTAGACAATTAAGTCCCTCTGACCCACCTTCCACTAAAGATATTTTCGGGACAACGTGACAGGTGGTGAGCCCGTCGCCGCCTTTATGTCCAAGCCAACGATGAAATTCGTACATAAGTTTTTTGAAAAACTCATTGGTACTGCCACCTGAGGATCGAACTCGGGTCTCTCGACTCGAAATTCCGACCACCCAACAACTTGGCTATCGTGACTTTAAGCTTCTTCTGACTATTCACTAGTTGATAGCTACTCCTCGAGCCTCTCTTGAGCCGCAAAAGAGGTAAAATTGCAATTTCTGAGACTTCTCGAGACAATTAAACGGTCATCTCTCGAAAGTATGCCGGTGACGATTGGTATTTGGCCCTCCTAGAGTAGGGGACAGTCTTCCACCAGAACCGCGAACCCAGGTTCACGCCTTGCCCTGGTGGGAGAGGGAGAGGAGACATTATCTTCCGAGGAGAGGCTGCCTTAGACGACCAACGCGGGTGAAGTCGTGGATGTGTGCGAGAGCGTTCCCGTGACCCTGCCAACACGCGGCGAAGGCCTAATACCGCGGGGTCTTAGACGGTACGAGCCCGACATCTCCCGTGCTTGTCCCCGCGGGGGCGGGTATACGTTACGTATTACCCACGTATAAAAAAAGAAGGAATAGTTTTTACAATCCTCCTATTGACCCCTTATACAGCAGATTTATTTCTCGCTGGCTAAGGCATTGTTGCAGAAAATCAACGATTTGAACGCCTTCTTTTTGGGCAGTATCTATAATTTCTAAAAATCGGTAATTGTAAATTCTGATCAGGTCAACGTCTGATAAGTGACTGATAGGGGTGTTCTGCATGCCTTAATTTTTACAGGGGGTTGAATCGAGAAACTCGGCGTCTAAGGATATTTTAAAAATTACTGAGTTGATTTTCTTTAAGGCTTGTTTTATCTTCACGCAATTCCCAATACAGGGGACAGAGGGGAAGACAGAGGTCTAGTCTAGACAATAAAGTCCATTTGACCCACCTTCCAAAGAAATTGTATAAGTACATTACTTGTCATTTTTGAAAAAGAAACATTCTTATACATTTTGTCGTGGCGAGTCGATTTAATTGCTCGTTTCTGTGTATAGGTATTGTGCTGTATAAAACCATTATAGATACAAGCAATATACAAATCATTTGTCATATAGCATCATGACAAGGGCTAATGCATCTGCCACTCCCTGACTTGTATTGTCTCAGACTCAGACCAAACAGCCAAGCATGCGACGATAATGTACGTCAGAAATTACATATCCGATTGATGACATCTAGTTTAGCTATGATTTTCTTTATTACAAATTCAGTCACGCAGAGAAAAACCGAGCTTAAGTAACTTTGAGATTTTTTAAACGATACCAGTCATGATAGCCGAGTCGTTGGGTGATCGGAATTCGGATCACGAGATCCCGAGTTCGAGCCCCAAGGCTCGTACTAATTGGTTTTTTCAAAACTTGTGAACGATTTATGTTGGACAAAAAAAGGCGGCGACTGGCTCACCACTTGTCACGTTGTCTCAAAAAATGTTTTCGGTGGGTTCAAAAAACTTAATTGTCGAGACCTCTGTCTACCCTTGTAATGGGAATGGCGTGAGGATATATTATATATACTTACAGAAAAATGTAACTCATATACTTACAGAAAAATGTACAAGGCATGAGCCTTTCGTACTCGCCTCCCTCAACTGGCTGCGTTTCGGTGACCTCTTTGGGGGAAACCGAGGATTTTGTCTGTGATATCCAGGATGAAGTTGTTAAGGCAAACAACTATCGGAGATACATCCTAAAGGTTGGCACCGTCGACATCTGTCGAGCTTGTCGTCATCCTGAGTCGCTTCGACAAGTCATCACCGGTTGTCTTTGCTTTCTGACTCACAGACAGCATAGACACAACTTAGTAGCCAGGATTCTACATAAGGAGCTCGCTCTGACGTACAGTATTGTGGAACGGAAGTTATGCTACTATAAGTACACTTCGGAGGCCGTGTCCGGAAACTCCTGCGCCAGTCACTATTGAAACAGGCCCATCATTACGGACAGGACGATTCTGGCAAGCAAGTCTGATTCTATTTTTATGTTTGGAGGTATACCTAACAAAAAATGATGCGTAATTTAGATCAAGTTTGATTCAAGAACAATTTATCCTGGACGTATTATGTTCATTATGTCTTTGTCATGTTCATCTTACCTGTTGGGAGCCTAGCGTACATTTTCTTTATTCTTTTTCTTTACAGCCTATCAAAAGTACACTACTGAACTTAAATCTTCCCCAGTTTTCTTTAGCTACTTGCATCCATCGACTCCCCGTAACATTTTGCAGGTTGTCACTCCGTTTTGCATGTGGTCTATGATTTCACGGCGGTCCTACACTGCGTTAGCCTATACGAAGTTGCCGCACGAGAACGTATTTCCCGAATGGTATAACCTATATAGGCTTTTTCAGCGTCCGCACCATGCATAATCGCGAGATGTTAAGCCTCCGTAACAACTTCCTGACGAAATCGATCGAATCAATCTACTCAGACGATCATAAAGGACTTTCCTCTCTATCCTTGGCCATCGATCAATGACAGGAATCGGAGTACAGAGCGTTTTCGACCGGAAGACAGTATGGAAGGAGAAAGAGCTCCATGGAGTGTTCTACAAGGCATGAGCCTTTCGTACTCGCCTCCCTCAACTGGCTGCGTTTCGGTGACCTCTTTGGGGAAACCGAGGGTTTTGTCTGTGATATCCAGGATGAAGTTGTTAAGGCAAACAACTATCGGAGATACATCCTAAAGGTTGGCACCGTCGACATCTGTCGAGCTTGTCGTCATTTTGAGTCGCTTCGACAAGTCATAACCGGTTGTCTTTGCTTTCTGACTCACAGACAGCAAAGACACAACTTAGTAGCCAGGATTCTACATAAGGAGCTCGCCCTGACGTACAGTATTGTGGAACGGAAATTATGCTACTATGAGTACACTTCGGAGGCCGTATCCGGAAACTCCTGCGCCAGTCACTATTGAAACCGGCCCATCATTACGGACAGGACGATTCTGGCAAGCAAGTCTGATACCGTATTGATGGAAGAGGCACCATCTAGGATATTTTTAGTAATATTACCATACCATATATATAATGAAAACCTCGTGAATGCCGAAACAGACAAGAAGACGAAATATTTGGATCTGTGGGGTGTATGCCGACTGAAATTATTGCTATGGTCGTATCTGCGAATGGGTTAATCCCAGTCAGCCTCTCCAAACACCTGAGGTGAATAGGACTCCGTGACGGACCGCTCCGATGTCAAATACAGGAGGCGGTGCTCCCCAATACCACCATCGACCGCCGGTTTCCCTGTCGCACTAACCCTCGACCGTATCCCCTGTCTCGCCCGTCTTCCATGCTTCCATCTGGTTGGGTCCTAATATTTATTTATTACATTTATGCATTGTTATTTATTAGGAATATATTTTATTAATTTTATCGTAATTTAGGTATTTTTATTTTTATACGTATTGACCCACCCAAACAAGAACAAAGAAATGAAAATCGGAAAAATAATAATAACAGATTACAAAGGGTTTATCACGTTTTCATAGTCTAGGGTGTCCCTAAATATTTACGTTTAAAAAGTAATATAAACGTGCTCCAACACAGTATGAAAATGTAGGTCAGCGTTATAGTTTATGGTTGTGGTGAATACCGTATATTGACATTTTACACGCAATTAGCTTTATGATGATAACAAGCCTTGAAGAAATTAGGTCCTTGGACTGATTTCTTTGTCGTTATTTACCACGTCTACTTTGTTATAAAGAATTTAACAATTTGAAGGCCTTTTGACCTTTTATCAAGTATTTCAAGTCCATTCCTTCCTCAAACCCCAAGTGGTTTGTTTATGTCAGGCCCCTGATTTTCCATCACCTAAACTTCTAACAAGATCTGTGGATCGAATTATGGCGGAAAACTGACGACTGAGTGGAACTTTATTTTCTATTGTTATAATGGGCTCCTTCTACCGTCAACGATTATGTTTTTTATACCTCCTCTCATTTTCCAACACTGGGATAGAGAGTAATCTATACGATTTCATGCTTCTGATCTTTCAAGACGTCCCCGAATTGGACTCGAAACGTCCGCCTAGGTCTTCCCCTTCCAACACTTCCATTCACACTCGCCTTATACACTTTTTTCGTCAATCGTTCTTCATTCGTTCTTTCGACATGGCCAAACCATCTCAGCATACCTTACTAAATTTTGCATACATCTTCTTTCAGACTACATCTTCTTTCAGACCACAATGTTTCCTTATCTCACGATTTCTTATCCTGTCACTCATTTTAACTCCTATCATACTTCTTAACGCTCTCATCTCAACCTCATTTATTCTGCTTTCAAATTTCTTCTGCCATACCCAACTTACACTTCCCCACATGAGTGTCGGAACCAAAACCACCTCATGCACACCCAAACGTGCCTTGTTAGACACCTTCCGACTGTTTATAAAGCAGTGCAAAGCTCCATTCACCATGTTTCCTGCATACACTCTTCTTTCAATATTACTCTCACACTTTCCATCTCTTGTAAAACTTTGAACCCAGATACACAAACTCTTTCACCTGTTCGATTTGCACATCTCCAAACACAATGATGCAGACTGTCACTGTCTCGTCTCTTTCAAACACCGTCACTTTCTTCTTCTTTACATTCATCTTCATTCCCTTTCTAACAAAAGCTCCACTCATAGCAGTTACCATCTCCTACAAGTCCTCGGCCGAAGACACAAGTATTTGGTCATCAGCATAGATAAAACATTTAACGAGTAACTCATTCATTCTCAACCAACTTTCAACAAGCATGATTTAATATATTTTATGTCCATCTATTGTAAATGTTTTACTCCTGTATGGGGATGGAGCTAATAAAATAGACCGTTTGTGTTTAGAAAGGGCACAGAGTGCCATTTTAAAAACGATTCACTTTAAGCCAATCAGACATCACGCGTCATTGTTAAACTCTGATGTTAAAATTTTTTAAGTCAGAAATCTTTTCGTTCTTACATAACATACATACATATCGGCCTAAAGTCAGTGGACTTTAGGCCGATGTGTATGAGGACATAGGCGTCTCCCATAGAGAGGATTTGCCATAATCGCCACGCTTGGCAAGCGGATTGGCGATCACAGTAGCAGACCATTCGCACCTCAGACGCTGAATAAAATCAACAAACAGTATGTCGAGAAAAACGTCTCCAGCTGATGCATATAAATAGGTGAGAGATATTTCCACCTAACTCCTGTAACTATACTTTGAAAGCATCAGATGACGGTTTTTTCATCGAGATACAGCACAGTCCTTATCTTCACGCACAGTCCCTGACGGGTAGCCAGAGAGAACAGATGGCCAAGTGGCACGATCCTTACATACGTCTTTCGACATATATTCTACTGAGATACAACCTGCTGACCTAAAACTTTACGCATAGTTGCATTTAAGCTATCATGACATAAACTTTTATTTGAGATGAAATCATTGAACGTATAATTTTTCTTTCAAGTTTGAAAGATCAGCTGACATATAATACACTATGTTATAATCAGCTGAATGCTTTTTATTCAAGATAGTACAATTTAACAGGTTTTTATTATTTATTTATTTATTTATTTAATCTTTATTACGCCAAATTAAAAATGTACAAAAGGCGAGCTTAATGCTATACTGCATTTTCTACCAGCCAACCAGGCGAATATATACATTTAAGCTTAGAACGATAGGTGCACACATGATCGTACTTGCGTGGATCAAAATGAAACGGATGAAATTATTGAGTAAACGATCCAATTTGGACAGAAGCTCTTGGCTGATATCAGGGTAACAAACATCAGCATAATCGAGAACCGGGTAAAATTAGAGCTTACACCAACCTAACCTTCGTGCCAGTAGGAAGAAAATTCTTAAAATGATACATGAAACGAAGTGTGTTTGTGACTCTTCGATTAATTTCCGTTACCTGCGGTCGCCAGCAAAGATTATTGTCTATTACCAATCTGAGGTCTTTAACTTGGGTACTAAATTAAATCGTTGCCATATTATACATAATAGGTGCTAACGAATTCAGATTAAGCGTGGCGAGGCGTCGTGGCATATAACTGCAAATCATTCGCATACAGATGATACGAACTTTGAAGTTGGGTGGTAATGTTATCAATAAAAATCGAAAAAAGTAAGGGAGATATTACTCCGCCTTGTGGAACGCCAGTAGCAACATTACACCAGTCAGAAAACAATTGGTTATTAACTTTGACCTGCTGCTGGTGACCACGAAGATATGATAAGAACCAATCCAAAACTGATGAAGAGAACCCTATATGTTTACAAATAGCAAGTAAGATGTCATGGTCAACAGTGTTGAAAGCGTTGAAAAAGTCGATTAACACGAGAACAGCAACTTTTGACTGTTACATGCCTTCACGCACGTCATCGAGAATATAAGGAGCGCTGTAGTCGTACTGTGACCAGGACGAAAACCTGACTGCAGAGGACTTAATAAGGCATTGCTAAAAAATATCCTGAGATTATGATGTGATTATGATATCCGGTGATGTGAGTGATAACTGGTAAAATGTAGTCAAGTATGAGAAGGACCATAGTTCTGCCCACATCAACGCAGCCGATAGCTTTAGATTTAATTGAAAATACGATTTTACGGATCTCTTCATCAGTAATTGGAGAAAAAGAAAAGCAATTGAAGTGATTTTTGATTAAGGATAAAATTTGTGAAACAGTCCTATCTTTCAAGGTACTATCGAGTAAGGATTCAATAGAAAAATGATTATTGAAATGATTGAAAGAGATAAAGCCCAAGTTAAATTTTTAGTTAAAAGGAAATGACCCATATTATATTTTTCTTCGTGCGGGAGAGGCTTCCGCCGCTTATTCGCTCCACGGAACCATAGCTGACGTTCACGAAGCTCTATGATACAAATCTCTGACTTGGTCATATTAATGTCACTAGCTCCAGGTTTATAACAATAACATGACTGAGATGATGTATGTTCGCTACGCCACACACACGTAATAGTAAGGGAATATCATTGAACTTGCCGCCTGGATTTTATTTATTCTGAGTAATTTAATTTGAACGCGTTCGGGAAATTACGCCATATCTTCTTGTCAAGTACCTCAAAACCTTAAGCAAAGTTAACAACCAGTGCGGGTTGTCAGTGATGACCTACGGAACTGAGACGTGGTCCTTCACTGCTGACCGAATGAGGAAGCTAAAAGTTGCTCACCGGGCTATGAAAAGGGCTATGCTGTATGTTTCTCCGAATTACAGAATCCGCAACGATGAAATGCGCAGTAGAACTAGGGTAACCGACAGCCATAAGGATTACCACGCTAAGTGGCAATGCGCCGGCCACATAACTCGCAGAATAGACAATTGTTGGGAAAGAAAAATTCTTGAGTGGCAGCTTTGTTCTGGCAAGCGCAGTGTAGGACGACCCCCCACAAGTTGGGAGCTGTAAAGAAGATGTGGTACGTATGAAGAAGCGATGTTGCGGAATCAGGGCTCGAAATGCATTGCCAAAGATTTGTTTAAACAGCTAAGTTGAAAATTTATATTATATCCACTATAGCTATATTTTAAGTGATATTTTACGAACTGGTGTACACATTGTCACTGAAACCACACTTAAGTGTGGATAGCAACCCTAAATTCAAGCTTATCCGACGGCACTTTCGATGATATCCAGGACGATGAGCGAGATTAGGATAGCTCTCAAACACCTAAACATCGGCAAGGTGACGACGGAATTACAGCTGAACTTGAGAGCTGGAAAACCGGAATTTGTCCTACAGAAGCTGTTCAATTCAGTCATCCACGGATATGCCCAAAGCGTCGCGTAGATGTGTGGTTATCCTGTTCTTCTATAAAAGAGAAAACTGCCTATTGAACAAATAAAGATGCATGCGTACAGATTTCAAGAGTCATCCGGATCGTGTATCGTCTACTTAACGACTTACAGATTCCCAAGCAAACCGGCTACTGCCAAATTAACATACATATCTTATCAGATTGTACAGGAGACGGAGGAATACAAAGGTATGGGTGTGGCGTAGGTGGACCATGAAAAAACCTTCAAGTCAGTCGAAATTTGGGCGGTGCTAAGTGCCCTCAGCGATGCCAGCTCCCATCGTATCGAAGTGTTGAGATGCTTATATGATGAGGCTACGTGTGGAGAACTGATAACTTATGGTGTAAAAAATTCTCGGTTGGCAACCACGTCTAAGCACACGTCGTCCTTGACCCTCCACAAGATGGAGTGACGACCTGGGAGACGAGGGATGCAGTAAACTTTAGGGAGGCCTATGTTCAACAGTGGACTCTTGAGTGACTCTCTGTCAATGAAGGAAGGGAAAGGTAATTTGGTTCCTTTACATTTAAGAAAGAAAAGAACTTTTATTCACAAATTCAACTGCAGTGTATATACAACTAAGAAAAATTAATTTTAAACAAAAAGTATTTATAAACAATGATCAAACAGTAGAAAAAAACAGAAAGATCTCCACAAAGGACAGTCCTCCACCCCCAGCCGAGAGTCGACAGATAAATCCGCAACATTTTGGAAGTTCCGTTTTGACTACGAGATCGCCATTCGAAAACCTTTCTTCCCCATTGGTTGTCAGTTCTACAAGATCTGTACGGCTCATTTTTATATTTAGTGTGCTGATCCGTATGGCTAGCGGTTACTTTAGTTCTGCTGCGAATGTCTAAGTTGCTAATTGTCAAATAAATTAAATTAAATTAAATATCTTCACGCAATTCCCAATACAGGGGTAGACAGAGGTCAAGTCTAGACAATTAAGTCCCTTTGACCCACCTTCCACCGAAGATATTTTCGGGACAACGTGACAGGTGGTGAGCCCGTCGCCGCCTTTATGTCCAAGCCAACGACGAAATTCGTACATAAGTTTTTGAAAAACTCATTGGTACTGCCACCTGGGGATCGAACTCGGGTCTCTCGACTCGAAATTCCGACCACCCAACAACTCGGCTATCGTGACTTTATTGTCGATTGAATAAAATTTTTCTGGGTTGAAGTTGACTTAAACTGGTCTTGCAATTTGTGCCATGCAGGTCCCTGATATATTAGTCATATACTTCGATCCTAATATTCCCTGGTAGTAAAAGAAATTTCCCCTGTATTCAGAATTATCGTGCCTCCGGACTTCAGACAACGTTTCAGTGTAATTTGCTCACTTCTGATTTGTTATTAGTAGTAAAAAAAACAAATGTATAATAAAGATTTTGCTATCAAAGTAGTATTTGTAATAGTTTTAAAAGTAAGAGTGCAACTTAAGAAAAGTCTGGAAATATTTAGTCATAAACCGTGCAATCCGTGCAAACCGTCCGTAAAATAGTTGAATCGCGTTTCTTCATAGCAACATACAATTCTGATATTTAAAGAATTATCGCTATGCATGCTAGCATGCTTTATCAGACTAACGAATTTTTATTACTGTAACTAACCTTTTTAATAATTCTCAGTATTGTCCTAACCGCAAGAAATTAATTAAATTGTATAATACTTGGTGAACTACGTATTCAATGTTTTATAAAAATTCGCGTATCGGGGTGAATAGAGATCGCATCTGTTCGAAGTACCTAACTTCTGGGATCTCTTCTTATTATGCAAAGCAATTTACGAAGAAAGTACGTAAACCTTAGACGACCGCAAACGAAACAAAGAGATTAACAAGATGGTAGGTTTTATAAGCGATCCTATAACTAAAATGGATCAGAGCGTGCTTCGATGGTTTGGGTACGTTGAACGAATGAGTGAAGACTGTATAGTCAAGAAAATATACACCACGAAAGTTAAACTTAAGAGGGAAGAATCAAGAACACTTCACGCAGGGAGCATCTAGCGCTACTTTGGTTAGTAGCTCGTCCAGCTGAACCGGCCGAACTCGGTCTGCAAGGTATTGCTCGGTGATAGCAACATTTGGCTTGTGCTCAGCAAAGAAGCGATGCATCCCAGCCCGATGAGCAAATCTTCTAGTTTCATTCTCTTTGACACTTAAGTACGCTCGCAATGCGTTCATATTCGCATTTTTTGTGAATTTTTGTCCATCGCATGCGGCCATGTGTCAGCTGTTTACAAAAGCTGCTGCACAACGCTGTCATTCCGTCCACTCGAGTGACGACGTTGTTCTCTCTTCTCATTTTGTTATCGTCAGTAAATTTTAGGCGGTAAACGGTGCGATTCCGTACTTACCCTTCCCTTATTTTCCAAGTTTTATAACCAGTGACAACTGGATATAAAACCTTTTCCACCACGAAAAACAAGTAAAAATGTTACCTTTTTCAAGTAGCTTGCTTGTGTGAACCCCATCATAGGCAAGTTCTTATCCAAGTCTTAATTATTATTCTTGTCTTTCTAAATTTGTATTGTTTTTTATTATTTGCATTCTTACTAGGTAACCTCATGTTTGCCTTATTTAGTGTGCCTTATAATAAATACTGAATGTATGATACTGAACTGGTAATAAATACTTTAACAACTTTATAATATTATCCTATGCCTGACCACTGACCATCAATTTAAACGCATAAATAATTTGTCTTCTACATCTATATGAAAATCATAGATATATAAAAAGTTTATTCACAACATCATATAAGTATATACTGTTAGCGCCTTGTATTGCATTTTACACTTTTATTTTGTATTGTTTTTTTTTTCTTTTGGTCTTCTAGTAACTTCTAGTAATGCTCTTTGAACTTTCTGCTCTGCAAATGTGAGACTTGACCAAGTTTATTAAAAAATCCTCAAAATTGCATTGAATACTCCCAACAATAGTTAAATCACATTTAATGATAATGCAATATGTGAAAGAAATGTTTTGCTCCTTCCTAGTTTCTGCACAGTTGTTAAAAAAAACTCTGTGTTTGCATTGTATGAGAACGATTTCATTATTTTCTCGTGTAATCCGTTGATATTCTGCTGTTGAAGAGTATATTATTTTACGAAATTTAGACCTCGCAAAGGCAAGGACAAGAAGATTACTCAGGTAAGGGCGCCTTGAAACACATCCGAGACTCCCACACCAATGTCCGCGATAGGAAGGCATTCTCTGAATGATCCTGGAAAAACACATGGGCAATTTTTTGTTCCGGTTTTCGCCATTTCACCGATCGGCGTTAGACTTATATAATTTTTATTAAATAAAACGAAAAACCACTTTTGAATGTCAATCATTTATATCATTATTAGATTTATTTAAATCTTAATAAGTCTTCAACATCAAGTTACAATCTAAAATGGTACGGTGAAAATATTTCATTATTTAGTACTACAAAATTGTCTAAATAAATAGTGATCATCTAAATTTTAATATAACACATTTACAATCAAACATAAAACAAATAGAATCATGGTATGCTAGTGACTATACGTTTTTAATAACTTTACGATCCGGAATGTCAAATTTTTGGCCCCACGGTAGTAAACGCTTGCTCAGAATTACTCAATTTACTGTTAACTTATGGATTTATCTCGAAATTTAGGCTACAGTTAAGTTTAGTAAGTGTTTTTCTTGGAATTTCATGGCTTGTTAACGGCCTGTAAAAGTCCTGTGCGGAAAAAATGCCTAACCCGTAAGGGAAAGTTTACCATATTCGCCATACTCGTCTACGTTTTCCCATAAACGCTGACAACTAAAGATCGAAAGAAAATAAAGATTTATATACAAATTGGACTTAAACTGTGCTCTAGCAACATTGAGTCGTTAAAATAAAAATTGCCACACAGGGCACTTTAAACCCACTAATCCGACATAACAAATTCATCCCACTAAACAGAAACAATATCAAAAAATTAAAAACATACAAGATTTCAATAACATTATTTATGTCTTTAAGCAACTACCCTAGGTTAGTTACTCGATGATTTATGTTGACTTAAAAATTTTTTACCATGATATCCACGGTGGTTGATTAATTTTGCTTATAGGTACATGAGTCATATTTATTGGTAAATTAATCAAAGCATAACTTTTATTTAATTTTTTCAGTGTTCTGAGTATTGTTGCGCCGCTGCGGCCGAGAAGGAACGCCGCGGGAATGTTTACATCCAAGTCCATTCTGAAATTAAAAAATTTAATACAATTATTTTTAAGGTTGAACGGTTGAAATGGTCTACTTTAAACCACTTAAGATATTTTTTTGCGATATACAACTGTTTAATAGTATAGTTACGAATAAACCTAGGCAAATGCTAAAAACCCAATGACAAATAAATCAAAGAGATATAATCTATAAATAAAATATTCTAAATAAAATAATGAAATATACAGGTGACATATATTCATCGTACATATTTTTTTATTTTATTATTATTATTTTTAAATAAAATAAATAATTTTTATTTATTTATTTTTAAATTTAATTACATAAAATAAATAATTTAATGACTTCACGCATTTCCCAACACAGGGCTAGACAGAGGTCTAGCCCTGTGTTGCCGTCTAGTAGCCTCTGTGTAGCCGGTCTAGACAATTAAGTCCCTTTGACCCACCTTCCACCGAAGATATTTCGGGACAACGTGACAGGCGGTGAACCCGTCTTTATGTCTAAGCCAACGATATAATTCGTACATAAGTTTTTGAAAAACCCATAGGTATGTGCCTGCCACCAGGGGATCGAACTCGGGCCTCTCGACTCGAAATTCCGACTAACAACTCAAACCGACAAATTCAATCCAAACTCTCTCTCTCTCTCTTACTTTTTCAGGTCAAAAACTTCATCCTATGGTTTTTACACTTCCTGTACAAACATGTATTTTGTATCTGATTTACAATGTTGCCGTTTTGGTCATGTCACTAATCTGTGTAAATCATCTGCTCGTTGCTTCCTCTACTTCAAAACTATATCAAAAAACCATATCAATCCCAACCGTTTGGTTGAAATTTTTGAAATATTTAGTCTCAAAATACTTAAAATCTTCACGCCATTCCCAATACAGGGGTAGACAAAGGTCCCTTCCTTCACACACCTTCCACCGAAGACATCTTTTTGAACAATGAGACAAGCGGTGAGCCTGTCGCCATCTTTTTGTCTAAGCCAACGATATAAATAGTACGTAATTTTTTGAAAATAACCAGTACTAATGGGGTTTTTTCAAAACCTGCCATCTAGGGACCCAACTCTTACATGCCTAGGAACAGTCTTAATCCCACCTTGGCGGAGAAGGAAATTTTTGTTAAATGGTTTTTTAATGGGATGACATGCCGTGTCAGCAGAGGACAGGAGAGTATTTCGGAATTGGATATGAACTGATTTGATATTTTCTGTATGAAGTTGGTGAATAGTGCTTAATAGAAGATCTAAAGTAGAGGAGTACGCAAATTCACAGTAGTCGAGAAAGTGGTTGGGTGACCGGAATACGAGTCGAGAGACACCTAGTTCGATCCCCTGGTGGCAGGCTAGTACCAATACACTAGTTACAAAACTTGTGTGCGACTTACATAAAGACGGCGTCAAAACGCTGATTTCATATGCAAGGACCTAATGTTAAATGATTACATACATACATACATACATACATACATAAAGGCCTATTAAAGTCCACTGCAGGACATAGGCGAGAGGCCTTAGGGAGGATTTGCCATAATCGCCACGCTTGGCCAGCGGATTGGCGATCGCAGTAGCAGACCACTCGCACCTCTGACGCCGCTTCCCATCTTCGGTCTGATTATTTTGGTCTGATATTTTTAGAGATGGTTGCCATAACGATATTCAAGACTGTTTCCCTTAGTCGCCTCTTACGACACTCACGGCAAGAAAGGAAGTGGCAATATTCTTACACCGTTACCACACGGGAATTATGTTATATTATTAAACTATTTTAATTAACTGTACATAAAACAAAAAAATAAATATATTTTTTGTTTTGTAATTAAACTTTTGCATGCCTCTGTAAGGCAGAATGTATAAGGTCATGTGCTATTCAATATAATATTAAGGTCTAAAATTACATTCCGCCCAATAAATTATTGATTGATTGATTCATACTGTACACTATAAATACTTTCGATTTAGATCTTTCGGTCAATTCTTTTTCTAATGTCCCTTAGTATGCAGACGGCGTTGCTTTATATTTATCTACTGATAACTTCTCAGCTTATTCCCTTCCAAATTCTTCCATGTTCTACCTGCGAGATTTGTTAACAAATCATGGTTGGAGCTAGTACCCCATCCAAAAGTTGTTATTTCCTCCCGTCATAGGAGAGTCTCAAATATTATAATCTTATATGATGACGGTCAGTGTATTCTTTTTAGTGAGAAGGTAAAATTTCTGGGTGTATTTTGGATTCTAAATTGTCTTTTACACAACCTTAAAAATACATCTCCAAAAATGCGAAAAGAATATCAACATGTCCTTTATCACAGTGATTGCTTTATAACATTCTCATTCATATCCATCTAGATTATGGAAGCTTTCTCTTTGAGGCACGTAAAAAAGCTTTACTTAAAATGCTGGACAAAATCCAATATAAATGCCTCCACATAATTGCTGGTACAATAAAATCCTCTCCAATCAAAACTATCTTCAGAGGTAACATCTTTCTGTCAGGTTCTTTTTTTAAGGCCTGTCAACATTCATGGCATCCTCTTATTCCAAAATTGAATCTTCTATCGGAATAAGTTTCTTCATGTAATTCTTGGGTCGATATCGGTAGGAACCATTGAGATATGTAGACTCTCATAACCTATGTAAAACTAATAATAGTGATTCTAAAGCTGTTTACAGGCTATTTTGTCCAGTCAAATTTATTGCAAGTGTATGAGGAGGGATTAAAAGTACTGAGAATAAATAATCAATAAATAATTAAATAAATACATACATAGATAAGAACAACATCACATACATTGATCTGATCCCAAAGTAAGCGCTTAAGCACTGGTAGAATATAATAACTATTGATAACTTAGTTATTAACTTTTTTTATACATAGCCTCCGAATCTTTCTAAACACACTTTTCCAAGGCTTCAATCCCTTTCAAAAAAAAAGTTTTTGTCTTGGTCCTACAAAAAGCTCTCCTCGGTATCCATTACCTCGTTATCGTCTTTGTACCTGTTTCCCCTTAAGTATTCGTTCAATTTGGGGAACAGATAAAAATCGCTAGGCACAAGATCTGGTGAATAAGTTGGGTGGTCAACCAATTCGAAGCCAGCTTGCTGAATGGCAGCCATCGCAACTGCCGACCTGTGCGCGGGTGCGTTGTCGTGATGAAACAGCACGTCCCTACGAAGTTTCCCTCTTCTTTTCTCTTTGATGGCATTCCTCAACTTGGGTATTAAAGCTTAACATTAACATACATAACATTGGCCTGTAATAGTGCTCCAGGTAATCAATCAACAATATCTCTTCAAAGTCCCAAAATATTGCCATTGCTCCAGGTAATCAATCAACAATATCTCTTCAAAGTCCCAAAATATTGCCAGCCGATGCCACGGCACGAAACTTTTTCGGGGTCGGTGATGATCGCCGATGTCTCGGGATCAAAATGACGAGCCCACGTTTCGTCCATTGTTACGAGATGAGACAAAAAGTGTTCAGAATCTTCTTGACACATGTCCAACAATATCTTCCAAATGTCAAGTCGGTTTTGTTTTTGACAGTCGGTTAAAATTCTCGGCACCCACCTTGCGGAGACTTTTCTCATATTCAAGGATTGTTTCAATATGTCCGTTTCTTAAATTAAGTATCGGATGGTAACTCGGCGTTCGCTCAATACAATTTTCTCGACTTTCGCAACATGTTCTTGGGTGACTGACGTCGATGGGCAGCCGCAACGATGTTCTCCTTCCGTATCCGTTCTCCCTACTCGATATTGAGAAGCCTTGCGACAGTGAAATTCGCCGGAGCGGACTCTCCTAATGTTGTCTCCACATCGCAATGAATCGCTCGTGTCGTTACCTTTTTTTATACAGAGGTATTTAATAACGTTTTGCACTTCGTTTTTCTCCATTTTCGAGAACACTTTCCGACACGAAAAAAAACAAATGACCACATTCAGAAAAAACAAAAGAGAATCGAAGATTTTTTTCTTTATTAATATTACAAATATGTATCTGAGCTATGCCTGCCAGTATTTTTTTTTCTTACCAAGAAATATATCGTTCTCACTACTTTTTGATCCCTCCTCGTAAATTTCCTCTTATTTTAAATGCTTATTATTTAGGTGCCATTCTAAAGAGATCACCATATCTCTAACATGGGTTCCTGGACATAGTGGTATCCAAGTAAATGAAACTGCTGATCTGCTTGCCAAGGGTGCGATTAACAGTGGGGACCAA
This sequence comes from Sericinus montela, assembly GCA_029286605.1. Taxonomy (NCBI): domain Eukaryota; kingdom Metazoa; phylum Arthropoda; class Insecta; order Lepidoptera; family Papilionidae; genus Sericinus; species Sericinus montela. The sequence goes on along the minus strand of JAGSMR010000031.1, from coordinate 4,992,074 downwards.
TGGACTTGACATACCCACATGATCAAATTCCACTTGCCAAGAAGAATCTACTTTATAAATGCAATGAAGCCTAAAGTCCCAAAATATTGCCATTGCTCCAGGTAATCAATCAACAATATCTCTTCAAAGTCCCAAAATATTGCCATTGCTCCAGGTAATCAATCAACAATATCTCTTCAAAGTCCCAAAATATTGCCATTGCTCCAGGTAATCAATCAACAATATCTCTTCAAAGTCCCAAAATATTGCCATTGCTCCAGGTAATCAATCAACAATATCTCTTCAAAGTCCCAAAATATTGCCATTGCTCCAGGTAATCAATCAACAATATCTCTTCAAAGTCCCAAAATATTGCCATTGCTCCAGGTAATCAATCAACAATATCTCTTCAAAGTCCCAAAATATTGCCATTGCTCCAGGTAATCAATCAACAATATCTCTTCAAAGTCCCAAAATATTGCCATTGCTCCAGGTAATCAATCAACAATATCTCTTCAAAGTCCCAAAATATTGCCATTGCTCCAGGTAATCAATCAACAATATCTCTTCAAAGTCCCAAAATATTGCCATTGCTCCAGGTAATCAATCAACAATATCTCTTCAAAGTCCCAAAATATTGCCATTGCTCCAGGTAATCAATCAACAATATCTCTTCAAAGTCCCAAAATATTGCCATTGCTCCAGGTAATCAATCAACAATATCTCTTCAAAGTCCCAAAATATTGCCATTGCTCCAGGTAATCAATCAACAATATCTCTTCAAAGTCCCAAAATATTGCCAGCCGATGCCACGGCACGAAACTTTTCGGTCGGTGATGATCGCCGATGTCTCGGGATCAAAATGACGAGCCCACGTTTCGTCCATTGTTACGAGATGAGACAAAAAGTGTTCAGAATCTTCTTGACACATGTCCAACAATATCTTCCAAATGTCAAGTCGGTTTTGTTTTTGACAGTCGGTTAAAATTCTCGGCACCCACCTTGCGGAGACTTTTCTCATATTCAAGGATTGTTTCAATATGTCCGTTTCTTAAATTAAGTATCGGATGGTAACTCGGCGTTCGCTCAATACAATTTTCTCGACTTTCGCAACATGTTCTTGGGTGACTGACGTCGATGGGCAGCCGCAACGATGTTCTCCTTCCGTATCCGTTCTCCCTACTCGATATTGAGAAGCCTTGCGACAGTGAAATTCGCCGGAGCGGACTCTCCTAATGTTGTCTCCACATCGCAATGAATCGCTCGTGTCGTTACCTTTTTTTATACAGAGGTATTTAATAACGTTTTGCACTTCGTTTTTCTCCATTTTCGAGAACACTTTCCGACACGAAAAAAAACAAATGACCACATTCAGAAAAAACAAAAGAGAATCGAAGATTTTTTTCTTTATTAATATTACAAATATGTATCTGAGCTATGCCTGCCAGTATTTTTTTTTCTTACCAAGAAATATATCGTTCTCACTACTTTTTGATCCCTCCTCGTAAATTTCCTCTTATTTTAAATGCTTATTATTTAGGTGCCATTCTAAAGAGATCACCATATCTCTAACATGGGTTCCTGGACATAGTGGTATCCAAGTAAATGAAACTGCTGATCTGCTTGCCAAGGGTGCGATTAACAGTGGGGACCAATGGACTTGACATACCCACATGATCAAATTCCACTTGCCAAGAAGAATCTACTTTATAAATGCAATGAAGCCTAAAAAATGCCAAAAAATTTCGACAGGTAAACATAATCACTGCCGTCCAGGATGCAATGCCTACAAACCTTGATTTGCTAAATTAAACAAAGCCAACAAGCGGTCAACCTCTATTGTATGCCATCTTAGAATTGGCCATGCTTGCACCTACAATCATCTAGCCAAGATAAGAATTAAAGACAGTTCCATCTGTGAGTGTGGTCTAAATGAGGGCAACACAAATCTTAGCTTCTTTGATTGCTCTATGCTTTCATCCACCCTTTACGATTACCCTCTCCCCATACATTCCAAGACCTATAGATTTTTACTCTCTTTTAACTTACACTAGCTCCTTTGTATATACTCTGTGTGATTTTATTAACCATACCACTGAACTGAGTATAATCGCTGTATACTTATCACAATCTCCCTTTACACAAAGTTGTCTTCTGTATATCTAAGCTACTAAATGACTAACAAATGCCACATGACATTGGCACTAGCATCAAAACGTCATAAAGGAAACAAAGAAAGAAAGTAATTTTTTATAAAATAGAGTGCAATAGTAACACTTACTTGTCATCCACCATTTCTATAAGGTGGTCCAATGAATCATCCCATTTATCAACAGACTCCGTAATAATAATAGCTCTTGCTCCTGCCTGTTGAGCCTTTGCCGTCTTGTAAACAAAGGAACACTCTCTGCAATAATAATAATATTAATTTAATTATTCACAAATTATTTACTATTGCGCAGTGTTTAAGGAGTAAGAATATAATACTATAAATGTTGAATGAATATTGGTATGTAAACTATTGATTTCAATAAAAAATTATAAGCTTTAAAATTCTCCCAATATGGGGGTAGACAGAGGTCAAGACAATTAACTCTTTCTACCCGCCTTCCACCAACGAAATTTTTGGGATAATGTGACAGGTGGTAAGCCCTTCGCCATCTTTGTCCTTTTTAAAAATTACACCTTAGGGGAAAAGGGGGTAAAAATTGGGATTAAATGCTGTATAGACAAATTGTCCACCATAAATATGCATAAACCTCTAAGCATATTTAACAACATATTAGATACATATTTAAATGTATCTAATATGTTGGGTTATATAAGGTGTATAATATAAATACCTTATTAACAGAAACAAAATTAAGTTCATATTCACAATACTTATTTAATAAAAACTGCAATAATCATAGAGCCCTACTTCTCAAGGCATTGTACCAAGAACACTGGCAGCATTTTTAAAATATTATGTTGTTTGACTTTATCTGTTGATCTCTTTTGAGTTGTCAGGTATAAAACAAGTGAGCTGGTAGATTAATTTTTATCAATCTGCATACTCTATATTATATATCTTGAGAATATTGTTTTTATTCATCAAAATAATTTTCTATTTATTAGAATTTTAGGTTTTTCCACAAATTATAAGACTGGCCTTTTTCTAACTTAGTTATAATATGGAATCAATAGATTAAAATTTTTACTTAAATAATTCTTTAATTTACTTTAATTTTGAACCTTAAAATTATAAAAGATTATTATAATTCTTAAACAAGAAGCATCTAAGACCAAACAATTGATTTAATAAAAAAATGTTTTTGTTTTTTTTTTTATTATTTGCCTAATAAAATTACAACAATAAGAACTTACCCTCTTTCTGAAAGTGCAATATGCCCAATAATTTCATTATAGTTTATTATATCTGCACAACTATGCAGTGGTAATGTAGGAACAAGGCGTACTTTCTCAAAGTGAAAACTATCGTTCTGGAATAAGTAATTTTTTTTTGTTTACAATTGAAATGGGAAAATGTTAGCCACATGGTAAGTGGCAACAACAACCCAGAGAGCTCAATTGAAGGACAATCACAGATGGATTGTTACTTTTAATATAACATTGGTCCATTTTTTTTTTAAATACCAGCAGGTAGCCTGGTTTGTCTCTATGTAGCCCTTAGTGTAAGGTGTCAAAAACAAAATTAAATCATTTTATTTTAAATTGAAGAAGCATAAAATATGTATTTACATTTTTACATTACATGTAGTTGTATTTAGAAAACAAAATAATTAATCAATGTTAGATGAAAAAGAATATCTTCACACTATTCCCAATAACGGGGAAGATAGAGGTCTAGACTATTAGGTCCTCTCAACCCACTTTCCAGTAAAAACATTTTTTGGGAAAACATGACAGGTTGTGAGCCTTTACCCTTTGATAAATTGTACAAAAGTTTTTTTTAATTGGCTATCAGGAATTGACTTAAGTAAGATTAATTTCTTCCTTTTTATAAAGTATTACTTAAGGAAGTAATACTTTATAAAAAGGAAGAAAGTGTGACAGAACAAGAAAGTGTTTAAATTGCAAGTCAGACAAGTGAATGAGTTCTGTATCAGTGTGTAATAAGATTCATACACACATTGTGTATTAAGATAAGAACTAAGGTTCTAAGTATACACAGAACATGGAAAATGTACAAATAGTGAATGGTGCTTCACTATTTGCACATTTAGGCTTCTAAAGCACCATTCACTACATTCACAGACATGGTGTCTCAAAAGCATACAGGAATATAAGTGCCAGTACTTATGTACCACCATGAAAGTTAGGTATAACAAAAATTTCATAAGATTAGTACAGCAGTACAGAGCAGTAGTGTCGATAAGAAAATTTGTTTAATTAATATTTGGCTATTGTAACCTTTTTAATATTTAATTGTTACATAAGTTATGTGAATGTTTATAACTTTAACATTTATCACGCAAATGTTGGCCCCTATCATAATTCGAACCCGCAACACTTAGCTTCTAAGACACAATCACTTAAATGAGATAGAAATTCAACCAATTTCAATTACATAAAGATAATAAATGAAACACTACTTAGTATTCTCGTATGAATAGATATGGATTGATAACACTTACAAAAGTCGCACCAAAATCCTTAGCTGGCCTTAACCTATAGGAGTATCTTAGCTCTGGGGGGTCAATAATTTCAAAAAATACATCTCCTGCTATGATATCGGCGCTTGATGAACCGTCATTAAAATGAAGATCATTAGCTACAAATAAGAAATATGTTTTAGTGAAATGTCATTTACACCTATTTATGTTGAATATTATTGTTTAATGGTTTCCTTCGGCGAACATTACTTTATTAAGTACTATGGACCTACCTCCCGGAGAAACCACTTTTGCAAATATCATGAAGGAAAGAATTGAATGAAATCGTAAATAAATACAGACATGCAAAATTCTGTAGCAAAACATACCTATATTCGGGTTTGACGTGGTTTTCAAAGACTCATAGATAGCATGTGCTTATAATTAGAGGTGATACGTACTGAGTACAAAAATACGTACTGAGTCGTGCAAGTATGAGTACACCACAATACTTATTCCAAAAACCTGTTCGTAAATACTCGTGTATTTAGAAGAAAGTGTTTTAACAAACTGGTTAATACTATAGGTACTAATTTTGCGATTAAGTCGGTAAGCAGTAATTTGTAATAAGGGGTAGTTGGGTCATAAGAAAACGAGTTAAGAGAACAGAGTTCAATTCCCAGGTGATAGGTTCATACCAATAGGTTTCTTCAAAAACTAAGGTATGATTTATATCGTTAGCTTAATGATACAAATTGTACATAAGATTTTTTTTATAGAATGGGGGGGCAAACAATCAGATGGCTCACGTGATGGTAAGTTATTACCGCGGCCCATGAACACCTGAAATACCGTGAGTGGCAGAAAATTCAAGGTGGTGTTGATGAAATTTTAGACGCTGCCGTAAGGTTTGATGTTGAAATTTAGCGGCTGGGATTAATCCAAACATTTCCTTTGAACACTCCCCGTAGTATATCTTATAAAAATCCAAAGAGATGCGTCATCTCTTCGCAAAGGCAGATAGAACATGTTCGTAAAAGAAATAAAAAGGCAGATATAACATGGTGGAGGTAACACGACTAAATATTTCTTTTTAGGGTTGAACTGGACTAAATTTAGTCGGCCCCAGTTTGCGATTTTGTCTAACAAAATCTCAACTACGATACAAGTATATTCCGGACCTCGTCGATATGTTCCCGAGATTTATTGGCACGGTTGGTGTATAAGGCATCACCGCCGCTGTCGTCTGCATAACAGTGAATGTTACTAATTTGTAACAAATCCTTGATATGTAGAAGAAACAGGATTGGCGACAGCACACGGCCTTGTGGAACACCAGTTTTCATCGACTTGGAGTCCGGGCATGCACTGTCAACTACTACCTTGATGCTCCGGTCTGTGAGAAAACAAGTGGCCCAATTATAAATTACTCGGAAAGCCCATATGATGTAAGGTTAGAGAAAAGCGCTTTGTGCCGTACCCGACCAAAGGCTTCGAGAACAAGGAGGTGATGGCGATCGGTTTTATAGTAGCACGGATCTGAGCGGTCGCCTTTCTTAGACATCGGGTGCACAAAAGCTGACTTGCCTCATGCCTTCGGGACGACGCCTAGAGTGTAGGAGTACCGGGAAAGATGCGTTGGAACGTTCGCATCGTTGGTGCCGACTCCGGTGCATACATCCTCAACTCTATAGGGGGATTCCATCGGGCTCACTCTTCACGCAATTCCCAATACAGGGGTAGACAGAGGTCAAATCTAGACAATTAAGTCCCTTTGACCCACCTTCCACCGAAGATATTTTCAGGACAACGTGACAGGTGGTGAGCCTGTCGCCGTCTTTATGTCCAAGCCAACGATGAAATTCGTACATAAGTTTTTTGAAAAACTTATTGGTACTGCCACTTGGGGATCGAAATCGGGTCTCTCGACTCGAAATTCCGACCACCCAACAACTCGGCTATCGTGGCTATTTACTGCCCACTCGACTTTTTAATGTCCAGGAAGTGGAGTGCTTTGCGCACTGAGCTCTGAAAAAACCGGATGTACGGCACAGAGCACTCACTGCACGGGATCGTCGGCGGTGAGTTCCCCCTGTCATCGAGTGTAGAGTTGAAAGCAAAAAGAGAACCCAGAGGATCGCAGAGATGGTAGTGATGGCTGACTGAAATGCCCTTGGACAGCCTTGGCGAGGGACCAGAACGCACGAATTCCCGAAGGAAGAAGAACTAGTTTCTCGCCAATTCTGCCAATGTGCGCAGATTTTGCCGCAGCAATTACTCTTTTAAAGGACCTGGCGGACTTCTTCTTAGAAACGCTTTTTTTTTAATCCCGAGACGCCGATGCATTAAACCTGGCCCGGTAGCCCTGCTGCTTTTGGCGAGATGCCATTCTGCAGGTGCTACTAAACCAAGGCTTAGCTCTACCACCGATGGGCACCACAGAGTTTCATTCCTTAAAGCACCACATCGGCGATGGAGTTGGCAACAACGTCGGGATTATCCAGCGAGAAGCAAACCTGCCCCATGGGTAGGATGCAAAGAAAGACCACATCCCTTCAATCCAATCCGCTAACCTGTAGTGCCACCCACAGCGATAGCCTGCAGATCGCGACCGCAATGGTTACACCATGGGCACTTTACTCCGGATCAGGCAGTGGTTCAAAGAACTCTAAGGGTCATCGACTTATATAACTCTATTACATTATATAAAAGGCCATAAAAACAACGACAGGCCCACCAGGCCCATCAGGTTGTGACAAAAAATATCTTCGGTGAAAGACGGGTACAAAGGACTTACTTGTCTAGACCTCTGTCTACCCCAGTATTGGGAATAGCATAAAGATATTTTGTCACCTCTGCACAGAATTGTGATTCACGCCCGCTACGGGTATTTTTTTCATTGATTTTTTAAATTTATCATTAATTTAGTAAAGGTGTGAATAACGGAGTGATAAACGTTATTAAGTTTTATAACAAAAAAAAACAAATAAAACGTAATTGTCTTTAAATTTAGTTCAAACTTGAAACAACAACACGTAAATACATTTGAACCGAAAAACTTTCTTCCTACTTCGACATTCTTGGAACAGTCAGCTTTAAATAATTAAAAAGTATTTTAATAAAAGCTGGCGTATTTAAATTATTTTTAATTCATTTTCTTATATCTTGGATATGCTTTGAGACAATTAAATTTATTACACATTACTTTAATTATCTCATTATTTTTTTTTATCATTCAGACCGTAAGCGTTCTCAAGAACACCGGTCGTATTTTTCCTCGTCTCACAACTCAGAGTTTTGGTAAATTATTTGTGTGAGTTTGTGTGGTTACAGACGTTGTCGACTTCTAATTGAAACGCGGCGAACGCGATACTGAGAGGAGACGTCCTAGTAATAACTTCTAGACGGCATCATACGCTTACAACGGTTTTAAGTCTCCGACTCCGATTTTTAGTGAATTAGTAAATTCTGTGAATATGAGTCGAGTGCACGTCGTTGATACTTCTAAATACTTGTGAAGCGGTAATAACTACAGCCTGTACTGAGTAAACAGACGTTCAAGCAAATACTTATTCCAAAAACCTATTCCAGATTCGCTCTGGTCGCGTTATGGCCAATGGGCTGCAGATTTTCTCGGAATTGACTTTTAATGCCAAAGTCAAGTATGTTTAAATTCTCTTTTTTGCCATTCTAATGCGAGGCGCCCAAAGAGAATATAATGACTACGTGATCCTTCGTGAAAATCAATTAGAAAAGTATTTTGATGACCATATTTTTACAAAAAAAAAGTAATATCTTTTGAATAATAACGTAACAAACATATTTTCATACAACTTTTAAATGTGATGTCAATATATACAATGTAAACATAATTTTTGTTTGATCATAATTCTATGGCCAGTTTCTGAAGCCAGAATCAGTTGGTGAGCTATTGGACGTTATAAGAGTAGACAGAAAGTACTAAGTTAATGCCAAATCAGGCATATGTGAATCTGCAATAACCCTTAGTAAATGTCAAATCGATAGCACTGCGCTCCAATTTATTATAGGCAAACTTTGGTGCCAACTAACGTTTGCCCATATTAATTTTAATTTAAGTGACCTGGGAACCATCAGTTCATGGTTAGAAAAATATTCTACATTAATTGTTTTGCTTGAGTAAACGAACACTCCGCTTGCTTTATAGTAAGTGATAATCACGAGGTTATTAGTTTACAACCGTAACTCCAGAAAACCCTTCTGCAGATGCCATTTTTTCTTTCAAGATTGCCGCCATGTGACAATCTCATAAACATATTTAGCACCAATCGCAGCGCACGTATTACCGTGGTAGCTTTGTGGTCAGAGGGCTCACAGACCAGGCGAGATCCTGGGCAGGCACTACTAAAAATGTTAATAGCAATTAAGTGCTGAAATTTCTGGGTCAACATTCGTCGAATATAGTGCGCGAACACTATTATCGGGAGTTCCTCATTTAGGCGTGGTCAAATACAAACATACCACGTAAGCACTTAGAAAGACCACGTAAGCACTTAGAAAACTTAAGAAATTATACTAATTGTCTATTATCTGGGAAGAACCATACATCTTGTTAAAGTTCCCTAACACGCAGCTATATTTTTTTTTATAATCACAATATTGCTTATTGGCTCTTGTATAAAAATTTTCTTAAAATTATTTTAATATTAGAATTTATAACTGTAATTTTATATTCAATAACTAAAAATAAAAGCATTCTAATTAGGTCGGATTAAAAATAATTATATTTAAAAACCTTTTCTGTGCTTAAAACAGAATGTATTGTCACCGTTATAAAGTAGTGCTTACAATCTACAACAATTCCCAATTTTTGAGGAGATTTTTTAAAAGTAATCATATTAAGATATTAATTAATTTTCATTTAATGTAAATAATATTTGTTCAATGAGTGTACTCTATATAAATATAAAAATACAACATCCGTATTTTTGTGGTCGCAAAACTTGTCCCGAAAATATCTTCGGTGGAAGGTGGGTCAAAGGGACTTGATTATCTAGACTAGACCTCTGTCTACCCCTGTATTGGGAATTGCGCAAAACTTGAAAAGTATGGATTTATTGGAAGTTTTGACAGGTCGCCTAACCCAAAATTTTATATTCCTCAAAGATATTACTCTTATTAATTTTTTAGATTGATTTTTAATTGAGATTAGTTCATGATTAAAAATTATCTTTTTATTATAGCATATTTTAATAACAGATACAATATTTGAGCTTAAGTCATGATAAAAATATTATAAAATTAGTTTAAATACCTTTTTGGTTTATATTAATGTTAGTTCCTTGAAAAGGTTACACATTGGTTTTATAACACGTATTAGTATTATAAAACCAATGTGTAACCTTCACGGTTAAGTATAGAGTTGTTTTTCTGAAAACATATTTTTGCTCTTTTATTATTTACTTACAGATTTGTATCTTAATACAAAAAATGCGGAATATATACTTTGCCATTCTACCAATTAGTTGAGCAGACAGTTTTTTTTTAAATTGTATGAATTTTGATGTCTTAAAAATATATGTGTAATACCTACTAATAATTGGATTCGGGAAAAATTCGTTTTTCGATTTCACACTTACGATTTGCTAGCCGGCTGTCAACTTTTTAGTTTCATTACTGTTATTGCTATTTCGTCAGGTCAAAAATATGAGAGATAAAAAACAGATTTTCGGAGTTTGAAATAATTTAATGCCGAGTCTTACAAATAATTTAATGTATACAGAAAACGTGTTTTTAGTTTAGTATCATATACATTTATTGTTCCTTCGTAAGTAATCATCTATTTTTTTTAGAATTTTAATAAGAAATAAAAGTAACATACAACAAAGTAATTTTTAATATATAATATTCTATCTAAAATGTTATGTGACCAAATTTTTGTGAACGAACAAATGATTTTGTTTAAAAAATTTCAATACATAAAATTACAATTAAAAAAAATCAGTTACAGTACCTATATAAACATAAGCACATAAAAAAACATAATTTTGAAACAAAAAAATAATAATGTTATTTTTAAATATAGAATCAAATAAAAAATGGATGATCAAGTTCTAGAAGAAGACAGTTTCAAATTAAGATCATACCAGACACAACTAGAAGAAATTGCAATAAAACAAAATACCATTATATATTTACCTACAGGTAAGCCACACAAGTCTTATCTTTTATAAGTATCGCTAGTTTTTGCCCATTTTGACTTATATTTAAAGGTTATCATGATCCGAAATAGCCTGCACGGGTATTGTTAATCTTAAAACATGCTACCAAAAAGCCTGTAGTAGCTTATAACTATCTCCAGAGGTAGATGCACAATAAAAATGTTACAGTTAAATTATTAATATTGTGCAATTTGCATGGCTGCTTTCTGCTATTCATCTATGTTGTTTGCCTTCATTATGTTAAGTAAATTAAAATTGTTCTTTAAAATATATGATTTGAATGAATAGTCTACAAGGAAGCCACCTGTACATATAAATAATAATCTCTTTATATAAATAAATATGTACCTATGTAATTGTTTATGGAGTAATTGCGAGTACCAACTACTAAAAATAAGATTTTTTATTTTAAATTGAATTGATTGTATATTTTATTCCTATTTTTCAATTAGTTTTATGTTTTGTTACATGTTACATTAAGATTGTTGTGTCATGTCATATTCGTTTTTCTTATCAAGGTCAGAGAACATATAATTCTTTATTTACCAAAATTATGTTAATGTTTGCAATACTTATTAACTAATTTGCTCTTTTTGAATGTCTTACTGATTGGAGGATGGAATGGCGGGCACAGCTAGCATTAATATAAAATAGAATAACTTTTCAAATATTTATTATTCAATTATATCTCCATGCATCATCCTTAATGCGGTAGCTGGAGAATGCAAATCACCAACTGTCATGTTACTCTTTCCATCAAATTCAAGCCACAGGAATTACTAATTAAATACACTAAATTATTGTCATAAAGATAAGTAATAGTTTGTTGGTTTTAATATATTAATTTTGATTACCAGATCTGTATGAAATATATTTTTTATGTTGTTCTTTTTCTTCTTTACAGCCTATCAAAAGTCCACTGCTGAACATATGTCTCCCCCAAAGATTTCCACAAAGAATGATCCTGAGACACCTTCATCCATCTGCAACTTATGGTGACAATGTTATGGTGCCTGCAATGTTATGGTGGTTGTCACTCCATCTTGTGGAATAGTTGTTAGCTTCAATTTATTATGAACATTTCATTAAAAATTTAAAAATCTTTTAAATCATGGAACATTTCATGAATTCATATAATGAAAACATATCATGGATCCGAAATAAATGAAGTATTCACCTTTTCAGGTTCTGGAAAGACTTTAATTGCAGTTCGTCTAATTACAAGATTCAGACAAAGTTTAGATGGACAATGGGGCCATGGTGCGAAGAGAACATTTTTCCTTGTAAACACCGTACCACTGGTAAAACAACAAGTAAGATAAATTTGTTTTTGCACTTCAAATTTATCCTATATTGTAAATATAAGATTTATATTCTTATAAACATAAAATATGAATAATAAATAAAATAATATCTTCACGCAATTCCCAATACAGGGGGAGATATAGGTCTAGTTTAGATTATTAAGTTCCTTCAACTCACCTTCCACCGACGAAAAAAAAACTCATGATAGCCGAATGGTTGGGTGTTCGGAATTTCTAGTCAAGAGACCCCAGTTTGATTCTCAGGGGGCAGGTATGTACCAATGGGTTTTTCAAATACTTATATACAAATTATATCGTTGGCTTGGACGTAAAGACGGCGACAGAGTCACCACCTGTCACCTTGTCCCGAAAATATCTTTGGTGGAAGGTGGGTGAACATAAAATATGTCATTATTACTTCATCATGCTTGAATTGTATAATCGCATTTAATAGAAAGAAATACAAAATAGAATGTATAAACAAATGAGAAATACTATAATAAGTATACAAATAGTATATGCTATAATACTATAATAATTATAAATACAAAACTTTATTTTGCCATTGAGTCGACTGGCATGGTGATCAACATACATGTCTTCCTGAATGTTAAATAGTGTCGTTAACATATATCCATTAATAATTAAATTAATCTGGACATTTGGAACATAGATGAGGCTGCAGTCTTCATCTAGGCCAGTCTTCACTAATGTTAAATAGTGTCGGTAACATATATCCATTAATAATTAAATGAATCTGGACATTTGGAACATAGATGAGGCTGCAGTCTTCATCTAGGCCAGTCTTCACTAATGCCTAAGTATAACAGTACTGCATAGAAAGATCAATTATATGAGGCTGTAACTTAAATTTAGATATAAATTTATACTTTTTTGATATCTTAAAATAACTGTCAAGGTCATAATCATTATAAAGTAAATAAAATTTTTATATGATAATTTCTCAAACAAAAAGAGCTGATGCTATACTACTTAATTGAATTGTATGATAATATTCACTTATTGGAATTTTGTTTCCCTTAATTTTTTACATTTCTAATCTAAAAGTTGAATGTTAAATGTTCAAGGGATTTACATGGTAACCTAAATTTTGTAACAACGACCATATCCAACGAAGAGAGGCTCGAACCGTCAATGGCCATATTCTATCTGATTGGCTAGATCCCTTGGCTTTGCGAAGAGATATTGCATCTCTTTGCATTTTTTACAAGATCTACTACTGGGAGTGCTCCGAGGAATTGTTCGGATTAATCCTAGCCGCTGAATTTCACCATCGTACCTTACGGCATAGTCAAAAATTTCCATCAACACCACCTTGATGCTTAGCATTCCATCACAGTGCGTTTTTTGCGGATTTTCTGCCACGCACTTGCACTTTATGGAATGTGCTGCCGTCAGCGGTTTTTCTGGACCGATACGACTTTGGGACCTTCAAAAAAAGAGCCTATACCTTTCTCAAAGGCCGGTACGCTGTAATTCCTCCGGTATTGCAGATGTTCATGGGCGGCGGTAATCACTTACCATCACGTGAGCCAACTGCTCGTTTGCTTCCCTATTCTATAAAAAAAAACAGATAACAAAATGGCAGAACACATCAAATAATGACTTTTATAGAAAATTTTTTGATACATTTGAGTTACATTATTGTAATTTTCATAGGAATCTCTAATTAAAAAATGCAACCCATTTCACTTACTGATAATGCAGCTTTCGATAGGTGAAAGAATGAATGCGTAACAAACAAACAAACAAACTCACTTTCGCATTTTGCATTTTAGTAAGCTGTCATTTAGACCTATTTATGAAAAGTGATTTTCGAGATATCATAAGAGAAATCGTTAATTTTAGTTAATTTTAATGTATTTGATTGGTAGAAATCCAATACGCAAATTACATAAAAACAATTAATACTTATTAATAACAATTATGTAGCATTTATTACCTATGGCTATTATCTGTTATACCATATTAGAGATTGTTTCGCGTGCTCCCCATATTCGTCTCATAGTCTAAAAGAACAAAATGTGGATCGCATAGCTTTAGCTGAGACAAATTTTCATGAATATTTCTGCCTCGAAAAATTTTAGCGGATTCAGTAACTGCTTAAAATTAAATAATAATTTTGTTTGTTACAGGTAAAAGTCATATCGATGAAATGTCCTGTAAAAAGTGTGACCGGCTACAGCGGTGAAAATAGAGTAGATTACTGGAATAAAAATAAGTGGGACGAAGAGTTAAGCAAGTTTCAGGTACATAATATAATGAGTTACTAGTCGACCTAGTCAAAAAGACAAAGCAGGTGGCATCAAGGAGTGCGCTCCCTCATTTCGCTTCCTCATGCATTTTTCTACTGGAATTCTACTGAAATAAATAGAAGCTTAGACAATTATGTGTTTTCGCCCCCCTTTTCCCTGGATCCTATTCGGGACCACGTGACCGGTGGTGAACCCATCGTCGTTAGTATCCAATCTAACGGTACAATATAATACTTACGTGGTTACATTCTTGGATGAATAAATAATTACAAATACCTATAAAAATCTTACTCGGGGTACTAATATTCACATTCATCACTCAAATAGTAAACATGGTCGATTGCCAGCAGGGAGATCCACGTACCAATAAGTTTTTTCGAAAATTATGATCAATATTTATCATTAGCTTAGACTCTAAAATGGCTTCAGGCTCACTAACTGTTGCAGTGTCCCAGGCAAGATCCGTTGGGGTCGAAAGTAATAAATTGTCTAGAACTATGACTAACTGCTTTGATTAAGGATTTAAAAAAATATGAAGTCTGACATTTTGTGGCGGCAGTCATCATGTATTTGTAATTTTTCATAGTTATTATTTATTTATTTATTTATTTTTTTTTTTTTTTTTTTTGTTTTTGTTTTTGTTTTTTTTTTTTTTTTAAATAAATACATATATAGATAGGGACTACATCACATACATTGCTCCGATCCCAATGTAAGATGCTAAAGCACTTATGGTATGGGAATCGGAAACAACGAAGGCATCACAAACACCCAGACCCGAGAAAATGTAGAAAAAGTGGTTTTTCTACAGTGACCCAACCGGGAATCGAACCCGGGACCTCGAGATGGCGACACATTGAAAACCAGTGTTTACGCCACACGTCCACGGAGGTCGTCCAATAGTGTATTCCATTTGATAATATAGATACCAAATGAAAGGGCTTGTATTGTATGATTGTAAAAATAATGTTATCCGCCTTTTGTGGATTAAATACATATGAATCCAAGTAATTATACACATATATATAGTAACAACAGGAGTGGGCTAAAGTTTCAATTCCATTACATTAATTTCAATAAAATTTGACCCCCACAAGACAAACAAGGCAAGTTAGTTAAAACCGATTAAAAACCAACTTCACCTTCAAGAACATTTGTGTAAAAAATTTAATCTTATTGTTTATCTATGTAATGAAACTCTAATTATCATCGTCTTCCAATATCCCATTTGTAGTATTCCCTAGTATTAATATAATTTTTCTTATTAGATTATTAGTAATGTTATTGGGCATTGTTGTTAACATTAACCATTCCATCTAAGCTGCAATGCACCCTGTTGTCCCTGTGTCATGCTAATTTATATAAAAATATCATAACAATCCATGATTTGAGCACAAACATTTACCATATTCATCATAAAAAATTATTACTTTGGTGGGATTCGAATCGGCTACTCTTCGACTACTGCGTCACTTCCGACTAGCCGCTCATCGTGTATCTGTGTTGTATGTATGTGTATGTATTTCTATTTTATATGGAATTATCATTTAATAGCCGAGTGGATGGGTGGTCGGAATTTCGAGTCGAGAGACCCGAGTTCGATCCCCAAGAGGCAGGCTCGTACCAATGGTTTTTTTTCAAAACCTATGTACGATTCGTATTGTTGACTTGGACATAAAGACGGCGACAGGCTCACCACCTGTCACGTTGTCCCGAAAATATCTTCGGTGGAAGGTGGGTCAAAGGGACTTATTTGAAGTCTGATATTTTGACTAGACCTTTATCATTATCTATATATGATGATAAAGGACTATTCTATTATTATATAATAGAATTTATCTATTATATAATAATAGAATTATATAATATTATCTATATTATATAATTATAATATAGATAATATTATATAATAGATTATCTAGACTAGACCTCTATCTACCCCTGTATTGGGAAGATATTATCATTGAAACTTTTTAATGTTAATAACAAATGAGTTTATATCAAACCACACTTAAACTGCCCATTGACGGACAGTTGTCATCGACGTCCCAAACTTATTTCGGCGCATTGTTGTTTCGTGCTCTTAGTCTCTCTAATACAAGTATAATTTTGATGGGGTGATAATTTAATTTGGTTTTAGGTAATAGTAATGACGAGTCAAATCCTTTGCGACATGCTAATACACAGTTATATACAAATTAAGGATATCAATCTTTTAATTTTTGATGAGTGCCATCATGCAATCGATGACCATCCTATGAGAATTGTAATGAAACATTTCGAGGATTGCCCTACAAAAGAACAGCCAAGAGTCCTAGGTAAGTTATGAACATTTTTTACAAAAGGAAAAAAAATACAATCGCATTGAACAATATTGTGCTGCATTGACAACGCGTCGGGAACAAACTTTTTTCGGGCACCAGTTTATTACTTACAGTTTATTACTCTGTGGCTCGCGCTCTATATTTTATTTTTATTAATTACATACTAAAATAATTATATATTAAAATATCCACCAAAAAGATTATAATACAGTTATAATCAATAATAATAATTTTTTTTTTTATTTAAAAAAAAAGCGTGGGGTGAATGGTGTCAATAATTATAAATATTTTATTAACAGATATGAGTAGAGTGATTGTCATTTTGATAATATCTTAAAAAGCACCCCACGCTTTTTTTAAAATAAAATATTTTTTTTATTTACACTATTATTAATTTATATTTATTGAAATTTTTAACACTATTCTTAGTTTAAATTTATTAAAATTTATTTTCTATTTTTTAGTTTGGTTTTCTATAAAAAGCGTGTTTTTAGTTTTTTAACTATTATTTATTTTTTACCTTTTAGTTTGGTTTATTTATAAAAACGTGATTTTTTTGTTTTTCAAACTATTATTAGATTTGTTTTGTAGAATTAAAATTCTCCTTAGTATTCGAAAATTTGTTAATATTAGAGAAATCGGCTAAAGATAATTATTAGAAATTAAAATTAACATCAAGTGCTGTCTTATCGACTGTAGAGAAAAATTTTTAAAAATTAAAATTAATATTCTTATCGTATCGACTGTAGATGAAAATTATATAAATTAACAAAAATCTTATTTTTTCAAATTGAAAAATGGAATAATTTTATCAAATTAGTGTATTGTCACTGGTCCTCGATAAATCTACAAAGTTTGAACGAAATCTGCCCGTTTAAAGTGGGTCAAAATCGCGCCCAAAGAAGTCGGTTACAAACATACATACAAGTAAAGCTAATAAAAAGCGTGTAAAAAATTAATAATGTGTAGTAGCAAAACAACTCCAATTTCTATACTAGTTACAAACCTCTCTTTCCATTTTTAAAAACCTCGGAATTATTGTTAATATATGTAATGCTAGCGTCGTTCAACAGTTTCACCCGTCGTTTAATTTAAAAGTAATTTGTTTGTTCAATACAAATTATTGAACAGATGCTTAATTTTTAAAAGCCAAGGCTGTAGACTGCGCTAACAAAGCTGTAGGCATAATTTTGGAAATGGTTGAATGGGTTCCCTATATAAATTTTTCTACTTACTTATTTAGACTAACTAAGAACTTGATAATGATTATAATGAAACGCTGAATTATATATATATATATATATATATATATATATATATACATATATATATATATATATATATATATATATATATATATATATATATATATATATATATATATATATATATATATATATATATATATATATATATATATATATATATATATATATATATATATATATATATATATATATATATATATATATATCAGAAGTAATTAACATTCATAAAAGTAACAGCTATTCATAATAATTAATAAATAATATAAATTAAATAAAAAAATATTCATAATAAAGTCGACTGCTACTTGCCGATGCGTACGCCCAATGAGGGCCGAAGCAAGACGGCCGTTCAACTTATAGACAAATGGCTTGCGGCTGGCCGTCTTGCGCTAATTATCAAATACAATACAAATAGTTGCGGTCATACAATTGCATAACTGTATGGACGGAGCTACGGTGCACTCTCGAACGATATCAGGCGATAAGACGTAGCAGTGGTGGGATATCATGTAGCGTCCTAGCGGGGTCGAGTGGACTCGCTTGTTTGTGTGACGGTACAGGGTTCTGACGGATTCCCGGATGGAATGATGAACGGAAAACAAAGTGATATTATAAACGTTCCGACGTAGACAGAGGTCCCAACAATTAAGTCCTTTGGACCCATCTTTCACCGAAGAAATTTTTTGGAACACCGTGACAAGCGGTGAACGGTGAGCATGTCGCCGTCTTTATGTCCAAGCCAACAATATAAGTCGTACATAAGTTTAAAAAAATACTCATTGCTACCCTACCACCTGGGAATCGAATTCGGTCTCTTGATTAGAATTCCGATCACCCAAGCACTCGGCTAAATATTTAATTTACACTTTAATAGTGCAATTGATGATTTTGTTTGTTTTATATTTTCAGGTTTGACAGCGACTCTGCTAAATGCTAATGTGACCTTGCAAAAAGTCGAAGAATCTTTGCGTCAGTTGGAAACTACTTTCCATGCAACGATTGCTACGGTGAATGAACTCGGAGAAGTGTTAAAGTAATGTGGTTTGTCTATATCTTTAACGAATTGTAATAAATATTGTTCATTTTTCTTGTCTGTCTGTACACAAAACTAATTTTAAAAATTTATAAAAACAGCGTCTTCTAAACCCCTTGTTTTGTTGCACTTTACTTATTTTCATGTGATAGTATAATTTTAAACTTTTATTGCTTGCGTGAGAATTAACAACGGCACAACGTGGCAATGTTTTGCGTCTTGGCGAAAAATTGCGACAAACCTACGTAATTTTAATACAGTCGCGATAGCCGAGTGGTTTGGTGATTGGAATTCAAGTCAAGAGATCCGATTTCGATCCCAAGGTGGTAGGCTCGTACCAATGTGTTTTTTTTCAAAAACTTATGTACGATTTATATCGTTGGCTTAGAGATAAAGACGGTGAGAGGCTCACCACCTGTCACATTGTCCCAAAAAATGTATTCGGTGAAAGGTGGGTTGTGAGGAATTAGTTGTCTAGACCTCTGCCTATTCCAGTATTGGGAATATGCGTGAAGATATTTCTTATTATTTATTTAAAACATAGCCCGCGTAATTTTAATTTCGCGTAATTAAATTGTTCAAAAAATCATTAGTCTTGCAAATCTCTGCATGACAACGAAGTATAAAGTTTAAAAATAATATCAACGTCATATATTTATCAAAAATTAATATCTACCATCTTAGATCTGTGTAGGAGTTAAAGAAACACTTATTCGGGTTTTAATTTTTTCTCAAATAAGAATAATTTAGTATAAACCTACTAACTACTACACACATCTAAGACACTAGAATAAGATAATAACGCAAACTGATTTGGGCCAATTGTTTCTTGACATTTGCACTGTAGAACTTAAATAGTCATGTTGAGACAAAATGTTTTAATTATAGGAAAGTTTAAATTGCAAATTCCCGTTTTTAGTTATTCAACTAACCCATATGAATTAGTACAAGTCTATGACTCGCCGAGGACGACGAGCGCT
This sequence comes from Sericinus montela, assembly GCA_029286605.1. Lineage (NCBI taxonomy): Eukaryota > Metazoa > Arthropoda > Insecta > Lepidoptera > Papilionidae > Sericinus > Sericinus montela. The sequence goes on along the minus strand of JAGSMR010000031.1, from coordinate 4,972,115 downwards.
GCCGAAGAAGCTATCAGTCTTCTTACGGAATTACAGGATCTGGTTATGTTGGTCAAGTTGCCAGAGCGAAACGTCGAGGTTCAGTTGACTAAGGGGCAGAAGAATATAACGTCGGATCCAAAAAAGGTTTGTGATGTGATTTTAATTTGAAAATTTCACAGGATCAGATGCATATTACTAATAAATTCGTATTTTAAAGTCACATTTCCTTACCATAGATGGAACATGGTTTTTGTAGATGTTCACGTTTATGGGTTGAATATGTCAAACAGATATTTATCAAAAATAAGTTTTGCGGATTCCGATTAGCTGGGAAATGTATAGAATACGAATGTTTATCACACTCGAAAATCGAACGTAATTAAATTGATGTGAAAGTTTGATTGAATTTCTTTTTCTACTTCCTAATCTTGTGAACGATGAATCTCTGACAATTTCATGGTTGATGGATGTAATTAAATCAGCTGTAGACATCTACATCTATTATAATTACATCAATACAAAATAAAAGAATAAACGAAATTTAAGTGTCGTTTCTAATTTCAAAGTAAAAAGATTTTACAAAATTTAAACCTTTTCTTCATACAAGAAATGAAAAATTAAACTAAAAAGTTTTCTACATTTGAAATATTTCTATATAGAAAATTTGTGTTTACAATTGTTTATCGAAGTGCGTTATAGAATGTATAGTTATATCATCATCATGCACTTATCTAGACGCATGGACTCCGACAGTCACTAAATCGCGTAGACACCGCAATACCTTCACACTATCACACACATTCTCACCATCTTAGCAAAGGATTTCTTTTATTGAAGGTGAATAACGACTTAACGGCCCACCTAAAAAAGTTCTGTGGCCACTGCCCATAACATGACATGCCCATAACATGCTTATATGTAGACATACATAGTTATTGTATGTATACTAATATTTATGTAGGTTTATGTATTTCTATCTTAAGACTAACGAGTTACCAAGACAAAACATTACCTTGGGAATGGAAAATGAAGTTCGTGATTGTATAAAAAACAGTTTTGTTATATGTATTCGTAAGTGAAAATTTCTTGATTGTCTATGATTAATATTTCTTTCAGATTGTTAAACTTGTGAAAAACATGATAGTATCAATGATTGAATTCATAAGGGAAATAGGGGTTTTTGGTGGAAATATAAGCATTCTAGCTTACATAATTCTATTAGAGCAGCTAAAGAGAAGATCACTCTCTGTAGAAGAGGAGTTGCTATTTAAGTTCACAATAACACATTTATTAGAGTATGTATCCAATTCGTTTTGACTTTGACTTAAATAAGTGTTTAATTATTGTTGGTAAAAAATTATATTGTTAATTTAAATGTTTCGATCAGGGTGAGAATGGTCTTGTTAAAGTCCATGCGAAATGAAAGTGGCTATGAACAGATCCTCAAACACTCATCGGACAAAATTGTTAGCCTCTTAAATATCTTGAAGGAATATAATCCTAATGGCCTTAATAAAACAGGTATGTTTAAACTTCTTATCGATTAGTATTTAGATCGTACTTGTACCAGTATTTGTCTCGACATAAGAATAATCACTCCCTTTGATTCCGTGGGTGTCGTAAAAAGCGTCGTTGTTACAGATACATGAATCAATAATTTTCTCAAAATATATCAGAGTAAATTTTTTCTGTCTGGATGAATCGGTCTGGACTTTTATGGAACCGTCGTTGTATTTTTTAGTCTTTATTGTAGAAAAAGGAGACCCTAGTCGCCAAGCGATCTTATTTACATCTATCACAATTTGGTTAATCAACTAATTTCAACGTGTGTTTGAATGTTTTTAGTGGAATGTGTCCGGAGCGTAGTCTCATACTGGTGACAAGTAACTGTCTTTTAATTTTTACTCCGGACAATCAGGGTTTCCGATTCCATAGTACAAGTGCTTAACCTACTCACTTTGGGATAAGAGCAATCTTATATAATATTGTCTGAATGTATGAATGTATGTGTTTATTTATAAAAAAATATTTTTTTTTTTATGTATTTATTTATGATTACTATTAATATATAATTTTTGCTTATATTGTAGCTTCAATGAAAGTGAATATTTCAAGGAAACCGCTATGCGCTATAATATTTACAAAGAAAAGGTTTACTGCAAAAATTTTGTATAACTTACTCAAAGAGGTTATAAAAGTTAATCCGGAGGAATTCGGATTTATAAAACACGATTTCATAGTCGGATTTAATGTGAATCCATTCAATAACACAAGGGAACAATATTTTACAAAGAAACAAAGTCAGCAAGCGCTTCTAAAATTTGCCAACAAGTAAGTTGTGTGCCAACAAGTAATATTCTCTGGATACATTTTAATCAATAATTATAAGGCTAACAACGCCGTATACTTAATACTAATACAATTATTAATAATATATATGGAATAGAAAAGATTTGATTTTGTATGGTAGCTTGGTTATTTGCTTGTAATGGATAAACTCAAAAATTCATTACCGATTTAAAAAAATTCTGTCACCGGTGGAATGCTGCATTATACAAATAAAGAAAACTATAGGCAGGAATCTATTTCCACGTATAAAGAAGTTGCGGACAAAAGCTAGTTATCATAGGTCATCAAAGCTAAATCATCGGTTTACTTAATTAATTGTTGGTACGGAGCAACTTTGTATTGGTTACGCCATTGGTATGACCTGTTCCCTGATTATTATTATTAATCATCACGCATCACCACTGACAGGCTAGCCAGTGAGGACAAATCGCCAAGTCTCGCGATCCATACGTACCTCTAACGCTTCTACCAGATTCATTATTCTCTTTCTACACACATGTTGGACTATCCGAGTACTTCTGCACTTACTTTCTACGAACTGCTAAGGACAATGTAGGCTCTTTATTTTGACAGGATAGTTGTGTAATAAAAAGAAGCTGTCAGGCTATTTATAATATATTTGGACAGCTGTTTACAGAAGCTAAAAGATGGCCATTCAGTCTTCCCTGTTTATCTTTTTATTAATTCTGTCAGGCCGACAATAATTTAACAGGTGAAGTTCTTTTGGAATTCCATGGACTCCCACAAGCTTCAAATGTAGGTTACAAAATACATTGATACCCATGAGAATCAACATGAAAACCATTAAGAGCCATGATGAGTGATTTTCTCTCTTTCACTATCTATTTAAATCAGAACATAACATATGCATTGCTGTTTGGTAGCCGAAACACTTGTAATAAAATAGGTATGTGGTAACACGAGAGCAATATTATACAAAGAAACATGCCAACTTTAATTCGCCAGTCTCCATGCTAGGCTGGTCCATTGTTTAAGACTTTTTTATCATTATGACTTTAAGTGGCCTTTCAACCATATACATTTATAAATATTCCTTCAAAAATACGGGAAAAATTCCATGTAAAAAATGGTAGCATGGAAGCTTTGCATTTTTGTAACATAAATAATAACAAGAATACAGATATTGTTTTGTTAATCATTGATTTAATGTAACAAAATCGCGATTTACTTCTAAAAACTAAAATAGGCGAGAGCGAGATATGCCTCGTCTTGTCGTTGGAAATGTAGTAATCGACTCTGCAAATTTTAGAGAACATGCTGACTAGTGTTGCAAACAGATGCTGACAGGAAATGGCTACTGATTGCAGCCATTTCGGGGTATTGCTGTCAGTTTATTAAGATAACTTGACTTTTTAGAAATCCTGCCAATAAAAATTTGTTAGGTTAGGTTAGGTTTGGTAGTTGCGATTCGCCGTTATTCCACGGGAACAGATACCGTCTGGGTAAGTTGCCCTGTAGTCGCCGCTAAGTAGGTATGTGACTTAAATGCCTATAAAGTGGACTTGTTCGTGTAAAGTGCACAGAAGATGTGGATCATAGCAACGATTGTTATCGAAGTGGCCAACAAGGCATCAAATTGCCATGCTATACCTAAATGTCTTCTATGTAGTGCAGGAAATAAGGCAGCAGACCATGTGCTAGGGAGCAAACAATGCTCCCCGCCTAGTCAAAAGAAATTATCCATGGTGGCAGATCAGGCCCCGGTTTAACAAACCGGAGAGGAAGAGGCGATGGCATTAAACTAGACAAATGGATGGCATTAAATTATTTCTGGGTGAGGTAGGTGCCCTTATTGGGCAATCCCTTCCTCATCGTGCGATCATTGCTGGGGACTTAAACGCCAAATCCACAGCGTTGGGATCCACTGCGGCGAGGCACTGGAAGATTGGGGTGACCATGACTGGATTGACACTACTCAATCAAGGTTCTGCGAACACATGCGTTCGATGGCAGGGGGGATCTATTGTAGATCTCTCTTTATCTTCTGCTGCTGGTCGTGTGCAAAATTGGAGGGTACTACAGGAAGGGGAGACACTATTGAACCACAGATATATTCGGTTCGACGTTTCTTCTTCTGAGACCTTAGGCACTACAGGCATTCCCCATGGAAGGGAGCGCATATCTTTATCTACTACGAGATGGGCGCTTAAAAGCCTTAACAGGGAGGTGCTGGTGTAGGCCTCTATCGTCCAAGCTTGGTTGACTTCTTCATCTGGGCCGGTGGACGTTGAGGAAGAAGCAGTGTGGTACAAAAATTCCATGACAGCTATTTGCAATGCTACTTGCATCGCAAATAGCTGTCATGGAATTTTTGCCTCGAACCAAATTCCAACCACGCCAGGTGTACTGGTGGTTGCCAGAGATTTCTACCTTCAGAGCCAACTGCGTAAAGGTCCGACGAGAGTACACGAGGTGTCGCAGGAGGAACCTCAGTGATCACTCTGGTGACGACCAAGAGTACCAGGTATATAGTCAGAGCGTAAAAACCCTGAAGGCGGCCATTAGAGAGGCTAAGATGCGATTCAGAAACGAGCTCCTAAATACCCTTAGCCAGGACCCGTGGGGGCGTCCATATAAAATGGTGTGAAGGAAAGTTCGCCCCTGGATGAATCCGCTTACTGTGAATCTCCAACCCAGCTTTCGAGAAGACGTGATTGCCACTATACCCAATTCGGGTGAATTGGACACCGCCGTGTATGACATCGGAACTAGAGCTCGATGAAGCAGAGCTAAGTGCGGTCCTCCTTAAACTAAAAAATAGGAATAAGGCCCCTGGACCTGGACGTGCCTGGATCTTAGCTCTCCAATGCATTGGGTGACCGATTACTTAGACTGATGCTTTTCTGGAGTCGGGTCGGGTTCCCTCTCAGTGGAAGACGGGCAGACTTATCTTGATGAAAAAGGATGGACGGCCCGTGGATTCACCCTCTGCCTATCGTCCAATAGTCTTGCTTGATGAGAGCGATAAACTGTTTGAGCGTGTCATATCTAATCGCCTCATCAGACATCTTGAAATGGTGGGTCCTGATCTATCGGACCGACAATTCGGCTTTCGGGTGGGTCGATCAACTGTTGATGCAATCAAGTGTCTCAGAGCCCAATCGAATGAGGCGGTAACCCAGGACGGAATAATGGCAGCTGCGTTAAAACGCCTCCTCCCCAATATCGGTGGACCTGATGTTAGCAGCCGATGTCTGTACCAGGGTGTGATACGGTCCATGGCTCTTTATGGGGCTCCCATCTGGGTGGAGACCTTAATGGAGAAAACCACTGTACTTTTGAGAAGGCCTCAGAGGGGAATGGCTATCTGTGTCATACGCGCGTACCGCACTATCTCTTATGAGGCAGCCTGTACATTTTTTTATTGGCATTGGCAGGTTCCCCCCCTCTTGGGATTTGGAGGCTAAGGTTTTAACATATTTTACCAGCTGCGTTCGGACCTTCGATTCCAAGGTAATGCCGCCATTTCACCAAGAGAGAGGGAAATAAGGAAGTTGCATGCCCTTGAGACTATCTGGATAGATGGAAGGGGCGACTGGCTTATCCAGGGGCTGGTGGAAGGACAATCGAGGCTGTACTCCCAGTCCTTAGTGACTGGATGAATAGACGACACGGTACCTTCCTATTGGTTCAGGTGGTTTCGGGGCATGGATGTTTTGGGAAGTATCTGTGTTGCATAGCTGGCAGAGAGCCGACAACAGAATGCCACCATTGTAGCAGCGACGAGGATACAGCACAGAACACGGTACAAGAATGTAAAGCAAGGGTTGACCTGTGCCGGGACCTCGTCGCCGAAATTGGGGTCGATCTTTCACTTCCTACCTTAGTTAAAGTTATGGTAGGCAGTGAAAGATCGTGGAACGCCGGACTTTCTTTTTGCGAGCAGGTTATGGCGCAAGAGGAGGTTGCGAAATGGGAGAGAGAGCATCATTCTAACCTCTCGATCCGTAGCCGGAGAACCGGGCGACGAAGAAAAGCTTATCAAGCTCTTCATCCCCCATAACGAATGCTATGGCGGTGGGCGTGGGGTTGATCCGACGTCCATTGCAGGCTGACATGGCGCACGCGGTATTTTTCTCGTGTCTGTAGAAAAAAATATATAAGAAGAGGATTAGTGAACCAACGTCGTCGGGACTGCGGTAGTATGCGAAAGCGTTCCCGTAATCCCGACATTGGGACGTTGAGAAGAAAACCGTGGGGTTTTAGCCGTTAGGAGTCCGGCATAACCCTTTCGACGTATTGGTGTAAGGGTACCCATGAGGATTTCCCCGCAATAAAAAAAGGCTTGGTAGTTGCCGTGTGTCCACGAATGAATTACATATTTACACTACTTATACACTACTAATACTACTACTACTACTCTCTCTTCTCTTTTTTATCTCGTTAGTTTCCTCTTAGGACATAAACGTCGAACCTTTAAAATAGCAATGGCCACAGAAAGATTGTAGCATAATAACTTCAAAATAATAAAAACATTAAAAATTATTTCAGGCAAAGCTCATAGATTGTTAAGACTAGAAACAAGTTTTAGTAATATTTGTTGAGTTTCATCTTTTACACAATTCGAAGTGAGGTCCAGATGCAAAATTTGGCGTTGAGTGGTTCTTGGTATTGCCAAAGCCGTCCTTAACCCTCATGCGTAAATGATTCTTGATATTTCCTTCTCAACATGCTGAATGTTCTTAAATTCTTATTGAAGGGGACTATCTTGTCTGCTTGACAGTCGCTGAGAAACCTGTTTGAACTTTAAACGTATTGAACCGAAGCGTTGATTAAATTTCTACTTGGACGCTCACTTTCCTGGTATAATTATTATTCAGTTACTTAGCCACCTGAATTACTGAAAGGTTTTCTATAATCGTTAGCTTATGATGCGAGATACGATAGGTAATATGATATATATCGTTAGTTTCACTTACCGATGAATGAAGAGAAATGGTCAGAAAAAGATTGCTGAATTGAAATAAGGGAAATTCCCGAGGGACGTTCAAGACGTAAAGTATTTACTCTTGGGTGAAATTGCAACGACCTTTCAAAATTTTCTATCCTATTATTAATGCTTGCTCTTTTATCAATATATGGCAATATAATATAAGTGGTAAAAGGTTATCGAGAGAAATTCATCATGTTCTTTAAAGCAAGGAAACACTGATCGAGACTATAAATAAACAGTATTTAATAAAGATGTGTTTGCAGGGAACTAAACTGTTTGATATCTACGAGTATTATAGAAGAAGGCATTGACATCCCTCAATGTCTCTTGGTTATGCGATTTGATCCACCAGAAGAATACAGGTCTTACATTCAAAGCAAAGGTGAATATGTCTTTAGTTTATCAGTTTTTGCTTTACTATTTAAAAGGCAAATAATGTATATTGTTATAAAAGGCGACTTGAGAAAATATGGTGTCCATTAATGGCAGGTCCACTGCAAGACTTTTTTTTTATAGAATAGGAAGGCAAACGAGCAGGTCGCTCACGTGATAGTAAAGTGATTACCGCCGTCCATGAACGCTCGCAATACCGGAGGAATAGCAGATGCGTTGCCGGCCTAAGAGTGTGGCTGGAGGGGGTGTGTGCTCTTTTCTTGAAGGTCCCTAAGTCGTGTCGATCCGGAAAACACATTTCATAAAGTGCAAGTGCGTGGCAGAAAATTCCGCGAAAAACGCAATGACAAGCATCAAGGTGGTGGTGATGGAATTTTCAATTATACGCTACTCTCCTTGTGACGGGGATTTACTATTAACCTCACCCATTTGCGATCACAGTGATCGGCTCCTGGCACATTACACGCTGTCAGCGCTTTCCGTTGCCGATTTTCTGAATTTTGGTCTGGTATTGAATGTTGCCTTGCGACACCCACCCGGAAAGGGAATAATAGATCCCTACGCCATAGCCATACAGCAACATTGCACTTAATATCCTCTTATTCTGAATACCATAGAATATCGTTTATACACTGTGTTATAGAATATGGAGGCAGTATGAATATGTTAAAATATGAATTTAATCGAATAGACGAAACACTTTATTTGTTTTAGGTCGCGCAAGGAGCCCGGAGTCTTCCTTTGTAATCTTAGTAGAAAGTGCAAAAGTAGATAAATTTCAAGGTCAATATAAATCATTTCAAAATATCGAAGGGTACATTCAGCAGGTAGCTTCCATAGTATTTCATTTATTATCCTATACATTTTTGTTTAAATTTAAGATATTTCTATTTTAATTATCTTAAGCCTAACTATAATATTATAAATGCGAAAGTAAGTTTGTTTAAGTCACGATAGCCGAGTGGTTGGGTGGTCGGAACTTCGAGTCAATAGACCTGAGTTCGATCCCCAGTTGGTAGGCTCGTACCAATGAGTTTTTCAAAAACTTATGTACGAATATCGTTGGCTTGGACATAAAAGGCGGCGATGGGCTCACCACCTGTCACGTTGTCCCGAAAATATCTTCGGTGAAAGGTGGGTCGAAGGGACTTAATTGTCTAGACTCGACCTCTGTCTACCCCTGTATTGGGAATTGCGTGAAGATATTTATTTATTATTTTATTTTAAGTTTGTTTGTTTTGTTACACAGTAAACAAGCCTTAACAACTAAACTGATTTAAAAATTCTTTCACCAATCAAACAATAACGGCTAAATTGACGTATAAACAACTGAAGAAAGTCACAACTAGTTAGTGATACCGGTACATATAAATGTGAACTATAATCCGACGGCTCGTGCTACTTCCACATTAAAAAGCTCTTATCCTCGTTGCCAGATGGAGAGAGAAATCGGTTGTGTCCCTTGGTCGCATCACCTCCTAATCTATTCGCTTACTTATAGAATTCCACGTCACATGGCAGGTATCTCGCAGACAGTGACTGGGAAAACAACGAGCTTTGTAAGAGACTCCACACGCTTTATACCTAAACGATGATATAATGGTCTGTTTTGACGTGGCGTCTCTATTCAACAAATGTACCAGTAGCAGAAACTATTGTTGACTTAATCATGTGCAACTTATCTACTGAGTACTTGAGATTGATAGAGCTCTGCCTTAGGACTTCTGACTTTCCTCGGGCGGGGTGATTTTTATAAACAAATTGATGGAGTGGCGATGGGCTCACCTATAGCACCACTTGTCGACATCATATTTACTCTGTAGATGTTGTTGCTCAGTAAGTTCCATGATCCCAAAAGCCAGATAGGGACTAAGTAGGCGTTAGTATTCGGACGAGGAGAATAAAATCACTTTTGTTCTTAATCACTTGACTATAATGTAACAAATTACTGAAATATAATCGCTATCCGATTCAGAACATTTAATCACACAAATTAAACCAAGACACTCGACCGAAAACGTGGCGCACGTCCGATCGGCAAGACGGCCTGTCGTGTAATGCTTGTAACGTCTTTTTTTATATCCGTGGAGGAAAATGCTTTATACACGAACGTTCCCTGACCGGGAGGCCACTGAAACGAACAGTGTCGGACACGAATCTCAGAAGGAGAAGCATACACACTAGAAACCAAACACGGGGGATGCTGTTGTCCCGGAGGCCTTTACAGCTCCATCTATAGATACTTGCGAGGACAGAGGCTCGCAACGGTCGACGATGGCTGCTGCTGCGAAGCGCTCCGTCCCGTATAACGAACAGAAACTTCTGACATGGGGGAGGGGCCATGCGATCCGAGAGCCCCAGTTACATAACATACATAAATACATGACGGCCTGTTAAAATCCACTGCAGGACGCCTGGCAAGCGGATTGGCGATCACAGTAGTAGACCACTCACACGTCGTACGCTGCAGCCCGTCTTAATCAGACCGCTTATTTTGGTCTGATATTTTTAGAGATTATCTGATATTTTAAGAGTTATCTATCGTTTGCCATAACGATATTCGAGGCTGTTTACCTTAGTCGCCCTTTACGACAATATTCTTAAGCCGTTACCACACGGGCCCGAATCCAGGAGGAAAATCTCCTCTCGGATCGCCTTATAAATACTTGTAATGTTCGCTGTCCACCCTCTTTATCGCACCAGAACCCGGTTTTGCGTCAGAGCGGATGTTACGCATCGCAGTTGCCACTCTAGAAATATTCGACGTACCGACATATTCTTGAAACATTTCGAGGAGGAAGCGGTGAAAAGTGCGTCTTTAAAACCATGATATTGGTGGAGATACGTAGAGGATGTATTCGCCATTGTTCCTAAATAGGTGGTAAGACAAATATTGTTGGACCACCTAATCAAAATACGTCCAAAGATATTTTTAACACGGAGTTAGAAAAAGACTGAACTCTCCCATTTTTGGATGTACTTGTGAAGCGGGAACCTAGCGGAAGCCTCAGTACATACAGTATACCGACGCTTTAGATAGCCATGAATTTAACGAGATTCCATGGGATTGCGGCAAAAGATACATCAGAAAAACGGAACGTAACATTAAAACTCGGCTCGAGCACATCCTTAGCGTGCACAAAACGCACAGCGATACCGGCTCAATTAAAATATAAAAACAAACAAAAGAAATAAATAAATAAAATAAATAAATATCTTTACGCACCTTCCACTGAAGATATTTTTCGGGACCACGTGACAGGTGGTGAGCCCGTCACCGTCTTTATGTCCAACCCAACGATAAAATTTGTACGTAAGGTTTTGAAAAGCCCATTGGTACGAGCCGGCCACCTGGGGATCGAACTCGGGTCTCTTGATTCGAAATTCCGACCACCAAAACATTCGGCTATCGTGACTATTATATATAAAAAATACAAGTTGAGGAAGGTGAAAATGTAGGCCCACCAAAGCTCTTGAAAGGTATAGAAATCGGCGGTCGTCCTAATTTTTATATAGACTGGGGGTGGGCCCTGCCGCCAACTTGGAACGTGGCACGAAAGCTCTTGGAAGCTATTGTTTTCCGCCGTCGTCCTCATTTTAATAGATAAGGTGATGGGCCTTGATGAAGAACCCCCGACAGCTCCAAAACTAGTCAGGACCTACTTCGATTGTTAGGCGTTTTTTTTTGTTAGAGATCCCCACGAAATTTACAGTAATGTAACACAAGGTGTCAAAAATTTACCTATAAAAGTAATTGTTTTGCGTACGCTGTTTTGTTGTGTGTTATACAATTTTTTTGTGTGTATATTTTTTGTTAGAGGTCTCCACGAAAATTACAATATTGTAAGCCAAGGTGTCAAAAATTTACCTATAAAAGTCATTATTTGACGTACGCTGCTATTTTTTGTGTGTTAGAAAATTTCAACTATGTATAAGGGTAAAAAATTAAGGTTATACCAACTTCAAATACATAATAGGTTGGGAAAAAAGTTTATTCGTATTTTTTAAGAAAATTCACAACATTTTTAATATAGCTTCTTTACATTTAACTAAAGTAAGTAGGTACCTTTATGTTCAAAAACTTTTTGCAATCTTGTAGGTACGGACATGATCCCATTGCTATAGAAATTTTGGGGCTTCTGATCAAAATACCGCGACAGTTGGTTTTGGCAGTTCTCTCTTGATGTTACCCCGACACTGCCTAAAGAATTCTGAAGAGACCGAAACAGGTGGAAATCTGAAGGTGCAAGGTCAGGACTATACGGCGGATGCGTTAACACCTCCCAACCAAGCTCTCTTAGTTTTTGCTGAGTGGCTAAATATGTGTGAGGTCTAGCGTTATCGTGATGAAAAACCACACCCCTTCTGTTGATTAATTCCGGCCGCTTTCTCTAAACTTCTTGCTTTAATCTCATCTGTTGGTCGCAGTAAAGTTCAAAATCGATAGTCCTGCCTGGTGGTAACAGCTCATAATGAATAATGCCCAATCCCACTCCCACCACATATACAGCATCAACTTGTTGTGAGTTAACCGGGGTTTCGCCACAGTCTGTGAAGCCTGACCGGCCTTTTACCACGACCTTTTTCGCACGTTCTTATCGTACGTGATCCACGTTTCTTCACCAGTTATCAGCTTCTTAAAAAATGGTTCGGTTTCATTACATCATTATAAAGAATCGCAAATGAGTCCACGGTTCATTAGGTTTCTTTCAGTGAGCTCGTGAGGTACCCAAATATCGAGCTTTTTGTGAACCAAGTTTTTTTTCAAATACGGCAACACTGTTTTGTGGTCAATTCCCAGTTCTTCAGCTACGTCGTAGCTATTGATATGCCGACATGCTCCATTTCTTCAAAAATGGCCTTCCATTTTATCCGCAATAGGGCGACCTAGAGCGACGTGCAACTTTGATATCAAAATCTCCGTATTGAAAACGCAGAAACCGAATTTGTGCTACTCTCACTAATACTGCACTAGGTCCATAAACATCGCCAATTTTTTGCGCGACTTGCGATGCATTCTTACCTTTTTTTGTAGTAAAATTTTAAAATGTATCGAATTTTTTAATTAGATTCACTCATCTTGACTGTACGAAAATAAATAAAAATCACACATTGTTCTCATTTGAATTTGGAATTATCTTCTTTAAAATTTAAACTTAATGATACCAAAACCAGCCAGGTACAAATAGTATAGCCAAAGAGATTTTATTACAAGTTCATACATACTATAATGATTGACAGGAAAGGTGGCGGCGTCGCGATTTATCTAAGATCCTATATTCCTTTTTTTAAATCTAGTTAGTTCGTCATGTCAACCGCCTCCAGCTGTTTCTGCTGAACATTTGCTTGTTGAAGTCACTCTGACTTAGTTTAAAGTTCTACTTGTGTTTTCTATAACCCTTCCAGTTCTACAAACTATTTCACTTCTTTCGAATCCTTTATAGAGTCATTAGTAGTACCTTCCTATAGTCATTCCATCTTTATGGGTTACTTTAATACTTGTATACTTAAAGGTGACAGTCGGGCTAAAAATCTTGAACCTTTAATTAATGCGTGTAATATGCAGATCCTACCCCTTTCAGCTACTCATAACTTTCCCAACAGCACTCTTTCCCTTCTTGACCTTATAATGGTGTCATCTCCAGGCCTAATCTTCAAGCACGGTCAGTGTCCTGCTGATGTTTTCTCTTACCATGATTGTATTTAGCTTTCGTATAAATTATGTCATCCTAAATTCAAACCTAAAACACTTCTGCGACGTAATTTTGGAGGAATGAACCTTGAACGACTGCGCGAGGATGCTCGTAATATTGATTGGTAGGATGCAACATGTATTTATCACAAGGTTGAACTTTTCTGCTCCTTAATAACCAAGCTTTACGACGTTCAAGCCCCAATACATTTTGTAAAACTCAAGCACTTACCAGCTCCTTGGTTGACTGTTGAGTTGAAAAAACTTATTTAAAAAAAATACAGCATTTTCCGGAGTTAAGAAAAATAAATCGAAAGAGAACTTAAGGAAATATAATAAAATCAGGAATCGCTGTAATACATTGCGTAGAGATGCACAACGACGCCATATCCATACGTCAGTCGAGAACGGCGACTCATTTAAAGTTTGGAAGTTTCTGAAAACTGTTGGAGTTGGCAAAACATCCCATAATTCGTTAGCATCTAGTGTTGATGTCCAACTTTTAAATCCATATTTCTCCAAAAAATTTTACAGTATTAATAGTAAAGATAAATTGAAAACTATACATTCTCTTTCTTCAATTCCAACTCCAGATTATCCACCGTAACTTTTTAATCAATTTACTGCATATGAAGTTAAAAAGAACATATTGTCCGTATCTTCGAATGCCATAGGTAGCGATGACATAAGCCGTAATATGATTGTTCCTCTCCTTCATTAATATGATCCTTAATATGATTGTTCCTGTCATTACCCATATATTTAATCTTCTAAATTTCCCGAAGCCTGGAAGAGTGCATATGTTATTCCTCTTCCTAAAAAGTCAAAACCTACAAACTACTCCGATTTTCGTCCAACCTCGATTTTACCTTTCATTTCCAGTCCTTGAAAAACTATCAACAACTAAACACTTTCCTCCACAGACATAACTTTTTGCAATCCGGATTAAACCCTTTGCAATCCGGTTTCCGTCCTGGGCATAGTACGGCTACCGCCTTAGTCAAAGTTACTGGCGACATTAGTTGGGGTATCGACAATAAACAGCTCACAGTTATGACTCTGTTGGATTTCACCAACGCTTTTAATACTGTGGACCTAGACATACTGCTGAGTTTGTTGCGTTCATTTAACTTATCTCCATCAGTAATTGATTGGTTTCGAAGTTATCTAAATAGCTGTCGGCAGCGTGTTCGTCTTGATGAAACTTGTTAATCTTGGCGAGATATCACTGCTGGCGTACCGCAGGGCGGCGTGTTGTCACCTTTGCTCTTTTCCATATTCATTAATTCCATTGTAAAATTTCTTCTCTCTATCACATGTATGCAGATGATGTCCAAATTTACACCCAGTCAACTTTTGAGAATCTGCTGTGAGCCATCGCTGCTATGAGATCTCATTCTCGAGTGGAGTAAATCTTATGGGCTCAATGTTAATCCTCAGAAACCGAAATCAATTATTTTCGGCAGCCGGAGTTTTATCTCGAAAATTGACTGGTTTACCTTACCGAACGTTAAATTTGATGGAGTTATAATTCCTTTCTGTCAAAAATTTGGGCATTTATCTTGACAGCACTCTGAGTTGGACACGCCAATTCAATGCAGTCAGTCGGTAAACTTTTGGTGCTCCAGCTCTTTGCGTCGCCTTCGATAATTTCTTCCCATTCCTTTAAAAATTATTCTCGCAAGTTTTGTAGATTTAACTGTTAACCAATTAAATAAGCTTAAGAGACTACAATATAAACTAGTATTCGGTTCATATTTGGATTGCGCAAATTTGACCATATATCTCAATTTCGATCTCGTCTCAAGTGGTTACTTATTCAGTTTCGCCGGAATTTACACATTCTTTCCATTCTGTACTGTGTTTTGTTTCATCATTTTACTCCTCGGTACTTAAAAGATAAATGTAATTTCATAGGTCTTCCGGGGAGCCCTTCGCTCTTCGAGAAAATTAATTTTAAAAGTGCCAAATCACAAAACTTCGTTTTTCAACAAATAATTTACCGTAGAGTCTGTTAAGGTATGGAATTCACTACCGCTAACTATTCGCGAGGCACAGCCATTAGAAATATATAAAAACACTAGTAAAAGGACATTATTTGTCTCAATCTCTGGAGCAGCGTTGAGACAGATTCCTGTCACATATTTCTGCGAGGATTTAACAATAACCTGCGTGGAAGAGTGACGAACACATGAATGAATGAATGCTTTTATTGTACACCACAAAATAATACAAGAAAACAAGTAAATATTGAAGTATATATATATATATATATATATATATATATATATATATATATATATATATATATATATATATATATATATATTTGAACTCTTTTAAGGAGGATTTTTATCAAACATATGTACTTTTAACTTTTTATAACATTAATAGTTTAAGTTTTTGATTTTTTATTGTGAATTATTATAATGAACTATGTTTTCAGTTTTTTAAACTAAGCTGAATACTTAAATTTTAATGTCAAGCAGAATAAACAATTATAAAATTTATTTACTTTCTGGTAATAACAATAATGACTTAATTTTTTAATAAATCCATAAGAGTTCAGCAAGTAGTTTAAATAAGTATGTTTAAACTAATTGTTACCTATTAATTCTAACGAGAAAAATATGTATCTTTGAAGTTTATAAGTTATAGTTGGTTCTAATTTTGGCATTAATAATATAGACAATCTGTAAAGAAATAGTGGTGACTAACCTATTTTTTTATAAAGTATAGTATACATATATATGGCTACACCATCATCGAATTTATCCACTTTGCATCACCTGTGACAATGACAAATATAACATTTGAGTCACCTCTATTGAATTTTTCGTACATTTCGTGATACAGTCCGTCCATGATACGTTGTAGTCCTTGCGAAGGCGTTTCTGATCTTTGATCAAGGTAAAGGGAATCCATATGGTGCAGGGCTTTTTGTCGCCGAAATGTTGGTGTAATTTTTTTCGTATCGACTTATATCAATGCCAAAGCTTGCGAAAAATTTCACAATAAGCCCCTTTTAATTGCCTCCAATTCACTAGCAGAATGCAGAGGTTACCAAAGTGTTCTATAATCGAAATTTAAAAGAAGTCTTCATTGTCAATGTTTCTAATTGGCCCGTTGTAAAAACTTTCAGTTCAACTTACGTACTATCTAAAACTTTTTACGAATGTTATTATTAACATTATTTTCATTTTCTTTATACAATCTGATTTTGTATGCTCTATGTTACTACCCTCCAAAGCATAACCGGCGATGAAGATTAGCCGCGATTAATCTGAGTTATTGAATTTTTATTTACAGATGTTAATAGGAAAGTCGTTTGAACGCGATGCTCCGACAGGACAAGAAATAAAAAAGGACCTTTACGAAGACGAAGAGATTCCACCCTATATAACGGAAAATGGAAGTAAGAGTAAAAATAAATAAATATCTTCACGCAATTTCCAATACAGGGGTAGACAGAGGTCTAGTCTAGACAATTAAGTCCCTTTGACCCACCTTCCACCGAAGATATTTTCGGGACAACGAGACAGGTGGTGAGCCCGTCGCCGTCTTTATGTCCAAGCCAACGATAAAATTCGTACGGAAGCTTTTGAAACACCCATTGGTACGAGCCTGCCACCTGGGGATTGAACTCGGGTCTCTCGATTCGATATTTTGACCACCCAACCACTACTATCGTGACTCTCGTGAATATTTTAATAACTAATATAATAAGTTACGATAGCCGAGTGGTTGGGTGATCTGAATTCGATCGCCGGTCTACCCCTGTATTGGGAATGGCGTGAAGATGTTTTAATTATAATAACTAATATTCTTACTAACGTTATTCACTTTCGGCCCTTGAACAAACATCACCGTGTACTTATATAGTGGCCACCTAATCACACACTAAACTGTACATATTAATATTCTTGGACACAGGTCGCCTGCCCGCCACATCAGCTATAAGCTTATTAAACCGCTATTGCTCCGTGCTGCCGCATGATCAATTCACTCTTATCACTCCAATGTGGATTCTGGAAAAAAATGAACTTATGTGTCATAGCGTTATTACTATCCTAATGCCTCTAGCCTGCCCCATAAAGGAACCGTTAAAGGTATTTGAAAAATAAACATTAACAATATAAGAAAACAATATTTAAAATTTATCTTTAATTTATAATGGGGGTCATTGTAGAAGCGTGCCCGGCGCGACCCCTGCCAGTCCTTTTCAGGGCTGCAATTATACACAGCTGCGCACCCATGCCATCCAGGGCTAGGGCGTCCCCCCAAGGCGACGCACACCAGTTCGTCTCTGTTGCTGTGGAATGCAGCGAGCAAAGCCGCGATGGGGACCGCCACCCGTCACGCACGGCCCGACACGGAAGGTGGGGAACGGAGTGCAAAGTAGCTTCGTCGTCCAGGGCTGAGCTGGCGGAGTTTTGGATGTGTGGCGATATCTATGTCTCCACATCGGAAGCTCGCTAGTGGCGGATTCAGGAAACACATCAACGGCATACATCGCGCTATCGAAGTTCGCACAATTACAAGCATATATACGATTACCGATAGCGCACACCGTGGGGGAGACGTCCTCCCCAGGTTACGATCACCCGACGTGGCCGGTAGCTACCCTTTTCCTGCAACACATCATCCGCTACAGGAGAATATAAGAGAAGTTCTAGATTTGGTTAGGGGAAATGAAAAAATTGTGTATGTGGTGATTTGAAACGATGAGTTGGTACCGCTCGGCCAGGGTACGAGTCGGTGCTTGGAATGTTTGGTGATAAAAGGATTAACGATGCTGACAAGCTTATACTGGCTGCATGCAAGGAAAGGGTCTTCTTGTGACCGACACTAGATTTAGGGGTCTGTTCGCGGATTGGCGATACTAGAACCACAGTCGGTCGGTAGCATCCAAAGCTGGAAGCTTCAGGAAGCGGACTCTAGGGATAAATATCAAGCAAGAGTAGCCGAAAAGATTGACATCATCGATGTCAGGAAAGATGGTGTGAAAGAAATATGGCAGAGCCTTAGGGATGCTTAGTGCAGCGGAAGACTTGTATGGAACTGTGAAAAGAGATAGTAGTAAAATGGGTGATGAATGGGGGAATGACGAAGTAAAAGAAGCAGTAAATAAGAAGAAGAAAGCATGGTTAGACTACTATGCCTCTAGGAATGATAAGGATATGAGAGAGAGAAGATGAAAGAAATATATAAGCTGCAGTAAGTTCACACGAAAGCATTGATTGTGGAGGTGCGTGAAACGTGTAGAATGGAAGCGGACGAAAAGGTTGTCGCGCAACTTTAAGGAGAACTCAAGCTCTTCTGAAATGTAGTAGTAGTTTGAAATGTAGTAAGGCTGCGGGACAAGACAGAGTTACTGCTGAAATGATCAAGTATAGTGGGCCTCGCGCCTGGGACAGCTTTCATCTGCTGTGCAATTTGTGCTGGCGGATGGGGATGTCCTGAATGATTGGCGATCCGCAGTCATTGTGCCTTTACATAAAGGTAAAAGACCACATTTTCACTGCAGGTGCTATTGGGCGATCAGCTTGGCCAGTTTAGCAAGAAAAGTCTACTCGAAGGTTTTGACACGTAGGATGCAAGAGAAATTGGAAAGATTTTTATGGGCACAATGCGGATTTAGACCTGGAAGAAGATGCATGGATCAAGTGTTTTCATGGATCAGCTCTCCGCATGACCACGGAAAAGCTTCTGGCTTCTAACCAGAGGATTTTCGGTGCTTTTGTGGATCTTCTTCGGGTATTTGATAAGGTTGTACGGAAGAAAATATGGGAGTTGTTGTCGAGGTATGGAGTGGATGGCCCTCTGCTAAAGGGTGTGCAGTTGCTCTATTGTGACTGCAAAGCCTGTGTGCGGGTAGGGCATGACCTGTCACCCATGTTTAACGTCCAAACGGGCGTAAAACAGGGTGTTGTGTCATATCCTGGCTGTTCATACTGAATCTCGACAGCTGTTTACAAAAGGTGAAAGATAGTTGTTTGGGTGTGAAATTGGGTGACATAAAAATAAATTGTCTGCTGTATGCCGATGACGCAGTGCTAATAGCACTGTCAGAGGCAGAACTGCACTAGTGGTAGTCACGTGTATGGTTTCCGTTTGAATGCTAATTAAACTAAGTTTTAATTTGTAAGGAACGAAGACAGAACGAAGTGTGAAATATAAGTATATAAGAAGTGTCTATAACAGGTGAATGAGATTGTATACTTGGACAGTGCTTTTAGCCGGGATGGAAGATGTGACGTAGATGTGGACAGGCGCGTCGCTGCCGGATACGAGGTTAACGGTGCCCTGACTGCGTTATTTCAAAGGCAAGGCGTAGTGAAAAATGCACACCTTGCGATAGATAACGCAGTGCTGGGTATGCCAGAAGAAGAATAAAAGCAGTTTGAATGTAATGGAGATGCGATCTCTTCGTAAAATGTGTAAAAAACCTTGTTCGTAAAAAACCTTGGCCGCCGAAAACGAAACGAAGAGATTCGCAACATGGTAGGTTTGAAAGATGACCTTATCACTATAATTGATAAGGGCGTGTTTCGATGGTTTGGGCACGTTGAGCGAATGCGCGAATACCGAATGGTAAAGAAAATATATAGCGCGATAGTTAATATTAAAAGGTGTCGAGGTAGGCCGAGACTAACTTTCGAAGACCATGTGAGTAAATTGCTTGAAGAGGGGAGGGTCAAGAGAACCCGGATACCTCGACGTGCATGTATAAAGAAAATGATGAATATATGTACGTAGACTGCAAGAAACAAATACTAATACTTTTTGTTTTAATAGGGTCTACCAATGTCAGATCTGAAATCCGCAAAGCGTTCTGCGGCTTTGAATACTTGTATAAAACTGCATCAAACAGGAGAATTGGACCCATTGACCCTGCTACCTAAGAGCTACGGGTACGTAGTTAAAGTTTTGTTCATGCTACCAGGCAGAAAATGCCTATACATTTTATTACTTTCTCACCTAGATTATTTTATTATGCTTATAAATATTTTATAACAGTAAAGTCAATTTCGAGCTACCAGATGTTATGCAGTGTTTCCCGAACTGGGTGGCGGAAGACAACGATGACCAGGATGGCATTTCTTCTGCGCCTGGTACTAAAAAAAGAGTACGAAAGCATGAGAAAGTGGTAAGTGTATTTTTGGCGGCATTTGCCAATAGTTTGTTACTCTACAAAATTTTCGGTCTCCGCATATCTCGTTATGAAATTCTAATACCATGTCTCGATACAATATTAATAATTTTTTTGTTGGTGGCCAGACACTTCGTGCGCTTTTATTATTACCAAGTCTTATTTATTTTAAAAGCGTTTCTGCAAGGTACTATTAAATTTTTTCTTTGCAATAAATTCTTTCAAAGTACCATTTAAGTGTCATTCATTATATAACGTACCAATTTTCGAAACAGTATTTCCATACCGCCTCAGACACCAGTTATAAACTGTAGAACAACAAAATATATTGATCATCATCGCTTACAATCGTTTCTATGCTACCCTTTTCCTGCAACACATCATCCGCTACAGGAGAATATAAGAGAAGTTCTAGATTTGGTTAGGGGAAATGAAAAAATTGTGTATGTGGTGATTTGAAACGATGAGTTGGTACCGCTCGGCCAGGGTACGAGTCGGTGCTTGGAATGTTTGGTGATAAAAGGATTAACGATGCTGACAAGCTTATACTGGCTGCATGCAAGGAAAAGGGTCTTCTTGTGACCGACACTAGATTTAGGGGTCTGTTCGCGGATTGGCGATACTAGAACCACAGTCGGTCGGTAGCATCCAAAGCTGGAAGCTTCAGGAAGCGGACTCTAGGGATAAATATCAAGCAAGAGTAGCCGAAAAGATTGACATCATCGATGTCAGGAAAGATGGTGTGAAAGAAATATGGCAGAGCCTTAGGGATGCTTAGTGCAGCGGAAGACTTGTATGGAACTGTGAAAAGAGATAGTAGTAAAATGGGTGATGAATGGGGGAATGACGAAGTAAAAGAAGCAGTAAATAAGAAGAAGAAAGCATGGTTAGACTACTATGCCTCTAGGAATGATAAGGATATGAGAGAGAGAAGATGAAAGAAATATATAAGCTGCAGTAAGTTCACACGAAAGCATTGATTGTGGAGGTGCGTGAAACGTGTAGAATGGAAGCGGACGAAAAGGTTGTCGCGCAACTTTAAGGAGAACTCCAAGCTCTTCTGAAATGTAGTAGTAGTTTGAAATGTAGTAAGGCTGCGGGACAAGACAGAGTTACTGCTGAAATGATCAAGTATAGTGGGCCTCGCGCCTGGGACAGCTTTCATCTGCTGTGCAATTTGTGCTGGCGGATGGGGGATGTCCCGAATGATTGGCGATCCGCAGTCATTGTGCCTTTACATAAAGGTAAAAGACCACATTTTCACTGCAGGTGCTATTGGGCGATCAGCTTGGCCAGTTTAGCAAGAAAAGTCTACTCGAAGGTTTTGACACGTAGGATGCAAGAGAAATTGGAAAGATTTTTATGGGAGGCACAATGCGGATTTAGACCTGGAAGAAGATGCATGGATCAAGTGTTTTCATGGATCAGCTCTCCGCATGACCACGGAAAAGCTTCTGGCTTCTAACCAGAGGATTTTCGGTGCTTTTGTGGATCTTCTTCGGGTATTTGATAAGGTTGTACGGAAGAAAATATGGGAGTTGTTGTCGAGGTATGGAGTGGATGGCCCTCTGCTAAAGGGTGTGCAGTTGCTCTATTGTGACTGCAAAGCCTGTGTGCGGGTAGGGCATGACCTGTCACCCATGTTCAACGTCCAAACGGGCGTAAAACAGGGTGTTGTGTCATATCCTGGCTGTTCATACTGAATCTCGACAGTTGTTTACAAAAGGTGAAAGATAGTTGTTTGGGTGTGAAATTGGGTGACATAAAAATAAATTGTCTGCTGTATGCCGATGACGCAGTGCTAATAGCACTGTCAGAGGCAGAACTGCACTAGTGGTAGTCACGTGTATGGTTTCCGTTTGAATGCTAATTAAACTAAGTTTTAATTTGTAAGGGACGAAGACAGAACGAAGTGTGAAATATAAGTATATAAGAAGTGTCTATAACAGGTGAATGAGATTGTATACTTGGACAGTGCTTTTAGCCGGGATGGAAGATGTGACGTAGATGTGGACAGGCGCGTCGCTGCCGGATACGAGGTTAACGGTGCCCTGACTGCGTTATTTCAAAGGCAAGGCGTAGTGAAAAATGCACACCTTGCGATAGATAACGCAGTGCTGGGTATGCCAGAAGAAGAATAAAAGCAGTTTGAATGTAATGAAGATGCGATCTCTTCGTAAAATGTGTAAAAAACCTTGTTCGTAAAAAACCTTGGCCGCCGAAAACGAAACGAAGAGATTCGCAACATGGTAGGTTTGAAAGATGACCTTATCACTATAATTGATAAGGGCGTGTTTCGATGGTTTGGGCACGTTGAGCGAATGCGCGAATACCGAATGGTAAAGAAAATATATAGCGCGATAGTTAATATTAAAAGGTGTCGAGGTAGGCCGAGACTAACTTTCGAAGACCATGTGAGTAAATTGCTTGAAGAGGGGAGGGTCAAGAGAACCCGGATACCTCGACGTGCATGTATAAAGAAAATGATGAATATATGTTCGTAGACTGCAAGAAACAAATACTAATACTTTTTTTGTTTTAATAGGGTCTACCAATGTCAGATCTGAAATCCGCAAAGCGTTCTGCGGCTTTGAATACTTGTATAAAACTGCATCAAACAGGAGAATTGGACCCATTGACCCTGCTACCTAAGAGCTACGGGTACGTAGTTAAAGTTTTGTTCATGCTACCAGGCAGAAAATGCCTATACATTTTATTACTTTCTCACCTAGATTATTTTATTATGCTTATAAATATTTTTATAACAGTAAAGTCAATTTCGAGCTACCAGATGTTATGCAGTGTTTCCCGAACTGGGTGGCGGAAGACAACGATGACCAGGATGGCATTTCTTCTGCGCCTGGTACTAAAAAAAGAGTACGAAAGCATGAGAAAGTGGTAAGTGTATTTTTGGCGGCATTTGCCAATAGTTTGTTACTCTACAAAATTTTCGGTCTCCGCATATCTCGTTATGAAATTCTAATACCATGTCTCGATACAATATTAATAATTTTTTTTGTTGGTGGCCAGACACTTCGTGCGCTTTTATTATTACCAAGTCTTATTTATTTTAAAGCGTTTCTGCAACGTACTATTAAATTTTTCTTTGCAATAAATTCTTTCAAAGTACCATTTAAGTGTCATTCATTATATAACGTACCAATTTTCGAAACAGTATTTCCATACCGCCTCAGACACCAGTTATAAACTGTAGAACAACAAAATATATTGATCATCATCGCTTACAATCGTTTCTATGCTGATCTCCTTGTTACTACAATAAATAGTAATATGTCATTAATAGGCCTTTTCTATGGGTTATCGGTTCGACGGTTATCTATAGCGCGTATGCTATTGGCCGTGCCCAGTCGCGCAGGTGACTGATGTAACCAATTTTTGCGCTGAACGTGCGAGCATATTGAGCGCAAGTCAGCACCCCTCCGACATAATTGTAGGTGATGGCTGCAAGTGATCGAGCCTTGAGTGCGTCTCGTTTGGCGTCGAGCTCATTCACAAGTACTCCCTCATACTCTAATATCTTAGTGCTCACGGTCCGCCTCTACAGTGATCGGTCCGCAGCCATCTCCCATTGTAATGGATCTAAGTCACTTTTCTTCGTGTGGCACATAAGTACATCTTTGAACCGCAGTAATTGGCCGCCTTGTTTTCGATTGCTATTATGCAGTTCAGAATAGAAGACGCGCTTGGCCTTATCAGACATCCGGGAGACATTGCCGCACCACTTCAGTTGCCGCTTCATTAGATACGCCTCTATACCGCGCTCAATAATATTAGCGCGTGTTCGAAACAGTACTTCGAACTGTTTCGAACACGGTGCGACCAATTTTAAGTTTTTTTTTTCTTTTTTTGGTGGGTAGGCGTCAAATAAGTTACAGCTGATTCATAACTTCTGTTTTATAATTTGATTATTAATTATTAAAAGTAATATATACTTTATAATTTCCATCAATTAAGTTTGTGTTTAAGGGGCTTGATATTTTATTGTAAGTAATTGTTCTATAAAAATAAAGAAGAATTAAAACTTACTTGCACCATCCTACGGCACTGTTTATATTACAAGACAAATTTGACTCTGTTATTAATTTATAACAACACAACACCTCAACAAGTTGTCATGGCTAATGTCACTAACGTAGATCAGCTGCAGAAGGAGTTGAAGTTAGTTGGAGTGCTAAGATGGCAGATTTAGAGAGTCGCCTAAAGGCTGCATTAGTCCCCACAAATCCCACTCTGATGCAGCTGAGTCAGGACTTCTATGCTTTCAAAGAGTTGGTCAGCAATATGTTTGTTCTCCTACAACAACAAATAAAAACATGTATTCATGCTATCGATGACATTGAAACACGGCACCGGCATAAGATCCTATTGTTTAAAGGTATACCTGAGGATCCCCAATCTAATGTTGAGCAACAAATTTTAGACCTCATCCATAATAAGCTAGGCCTTACTCAAGTGACAAGCTCATCTATTAAGAGATGTCATAGACTTGGAGCTCAGAATTTGGATCGAAGCAGAGCAGTTTTGGTCCATTTCTGTGATCACACAACTAAGAAGCACTCCTTTTACTACATAAGAATGCACCAGAAATCTGGCCCGCAAGCATTTCGGCCTGAAAATGTCTGGACTAATGATGGATACATTTATGTGAAGATCTCTGATAGTAGTGTGAAGAAGATTACCAATGAAGAAGAGTTCAATAAACTAGCTAGGGCAGCGTCTCCTGCTTGTTCTCATTCTGCCACCTCTGCTGCATGTTCACGGCTAGTTCTCAATAATCCGACTGTTTCGACTGATCAAAGTTGAACGTAAAGAGGGAGCCATTGCAATATCGAATGTGGACAAGAAACCTCGCCGAACAGTATACAAAAAAAAGCAATCATGGTAATACTCGTCTTAATTAGTCTTCCTTCTTTTATTTCTCATATTAGATATTGATTAAATTTGTCTACATCAAGTAAGCTCCCAACTTTTTATTCGTTTTTTTTTGTTATGCATCGTATATAGTCGTTACATTTTGTTAGGTTACACGTACTATTGTGTAATAGTTGGCTGCACT
Source organism: Sericinus montela (assembly GCA_029286605.1). Classification (NCBI taxonomy): domain Eukaryota; kingdom Metazoa; phylum Arthropoda; class Insecta; order Lepidoptera; family Papilionidae; genus Sericinus; species Sericinus montela. The sequence goes on along the minus strand of JAGSMR010000031.1, from coordinate 4,946,515 downwards.
ATTTACGTCATGGTGCTCAAATGTAATGTTGGTATTGTGTTATTTTTTTTGTACATCAAACAAAAGCAACTAATGACTCGGTAATTAGTTTTATAAATCTTATGTTTTTGATTTTACTGTTCACATTAATTTGCCATTGACAGACATCTAAATGACATGACTGCCGAGTTTTTAAAGGGGTTGATTGTAATAACATACTGCCAAGTAACAATATTTTGTTCTCGACTTTGTTTACATGTCAATTTTTCTACTTTGTTATATTTATTTTCAATATTTTCTTTTCTCTTTTATGTAGATTTTATTTAAGTTAACTATCTAATATATTGTTAACTATTTAGTCACGATGGCCTGGTGGTCGGAGTTTCGAGTTGAGAGACCCGAGTTCGATCCCCAGTTGGAAGGCTCGTACCAATGGGTTTTTCAAAAACTTATGTACGAATTAAATCGTTGGCTTGGACATTGAGACAGCGACGGGCTCACCACTTGGCACGTTGTCCCGAAAATATCTTCGGTGGAAGGTGGATCGAAGGGTCTCTAGACTAGACCTCTGTCTAATCTCGTATTGGGAATGGCGTGAAGATGTTTTTTATATATATTTATTATATATATTTATTATAGTATTATTTTTATATATATAATAATAATAATATTATATATATATATATATATATATATATATATATATATATATATATATATATATATATATATATATATATATTATATATATATATATATATATATACATATATATATATATATATATATATATATATATATATATATATATATATATATATATATATATATATATATATATATATATATATATATATATATATTATATATATATATATATATAAATATTTATAATTTTATGTATATAATAATAACATAAATATGTTTATGTTTTTGTATATATATTATTCCGTTATATAATATGTCAAGCAGTGATTCTTATTATTCTGTTATTGACTCTGATACCTCATTCGCTTCGTGTGATCTCTTAAATGATAGTTCACCTTCGCTCCGCGACATGCTTACTTGTACATTTTCGCCCTGTTACAAATTATTTGATGTATGTCACTAGCCCAGAGTTTACCAGGTCATTTTTCGGATTTTGAAGATGTTTTTTTCATAAATAATATTCTAGCCATTTTAGTATCGGAAACCTGGCTACATCCAACTTTACCGTCTTGTCAATATCCTCTGACTGACTTTGTGCTTATACGCAATCATTTACGGGAAAAGGAGGCGGCGGGGTTGCTATGTACTTAAGGGCTGATATTCCGTTTAAAATTGTACTAGCATCCCCTTCTTTCTACTCAGCATCCTGCGAATTTCTATTTCTAGAAATTTGTGACTTTTAAAGTCACAAAAGTCACGACAGTCGAATGGTTGGGTGGTCGGAATTCGATTCCCAGGTGGCTGGCTCGTACCAATGGGTTTTTCAAAAACTTATGTACGAATTATATCGTTGGCTTGGACATAAAGACAGTGACGGGCTTACCACCTGTCCACCTGTTCGGTGGAAGGTGGGCCGAAGGACTTATTGTCTAGACTAGACCTCTGTCTACCCTTGTATTGGGAATTGCGTGAAGATATTTATTTTATTTATAGAAATTTGTATTATGAGTGGTGAAGGGCGATTCTGGGGGTAGTGTACTGTCCGCCTACTGTTGATTATTTCAACGTTCTTGAGACTGTTTTCGATTCGTTTGGATCAGATTACGCACATTGCATGATAATAAGTGATTTTAACATGCACTTATTACGTAATACGTTCCGTTCCCAAAATTTACGTCAATAATAGACTCGGTCGATGTCCATATTCTGCCGTTAGCGGCTACGCATTATAACGTTGACATCAATGATTCCTGTATTGACCTCATTATTATTGCCTCTCCTGACTGTGTCAAAACGCATGGTCAGGTGTTGTTATCTCCTTGCTTGTCCCATCATGACCTGTTTTACTTTTCCTATAACTTTATCCCTCCCAAATCTTGTCCCGCTATATTGAATTTGCGCAATTTCCAAAAAATCGATTTAAAAAAACTCCTTGGGTGTCAAGAGGTGTGAGGGTGGCAATGGCAAGAAGGGATTGTGCTTTTCACAAATTGAAGAGAAACCGTACCGTGGAGAACTGGTCCCATTTTAAATTGCAGAGAAATAAATGCAACCAGATGATACGAAATGATAAACGCCGTTACATCCATGAAAATATTGTTAATTCTTCGACTGCTGATGTGTAGAAAGTTCCTTAATCTCTAGGCATCATGTGATCACATTTCGTCTCGCACATTGAATGACATAAACCAGCACTTTAATCTCTCCCCCAACCATTAATCCTCTAATTCGCTCATCGACTATTGCTTATATTGGTTGAATGTCACCTCTTCACATTTCCGACACGGAATTTATCTGGTATAAATTCCATGTCGGAAATGTGAAGAGGTGACATTATTAACTTCTACGGAAGCTAAAAACATTATATGCGCTAAACCTCGTCCTAACCTCATCGCTTCCTACAGCCGTAGACTTAACTACGGCTGTAGGAAGCGACGAGGTTAGTAAGCAAATGATATCCGTAACACTTGAATACCTTTTACCAGTAGTTACACACATTATTAATTTTTCTTTAGACTCTGGTGTTTACCCGACACTGTGGAAAAGGGCTTTTCTACTTCCACTTCCTAAAATAAATAATCCTATCTTGCCTAATCACTTTCGACCGATCTCTATGCTTCCTTTCATTTCTAAAGTTCTTGAAGCCTTTCTACATAAGCAAATCTCTACTTACGTAAACAAACATAACCTACTGAATGACTTTCAGTCAGGGTTTCGTCCAGGCCACAGTACCACTACAGCACTTTTCAAGGTCACAGTTGACATAAATAAGGGCATGTATGAACAAAAGTTGATAGTGGTGGTGTTGGTTGACTCTTCAACCGCTTTTTACACACGGGTATTCTCCTCGGTAACCCCTTTCTGGGGTTCCGGAAAAACTGCTCCGGGGCTTGGCCCCTCTCAGTGGGTGCACCGCTGCCTATAAATATAGGCAGGTCCTTGGGCCGCCTAACTTCGTAGGCTAAAGGCGTGGCCAATTTCTTTTTTGAACGGAGTGAGGTTTTTCATTATTTTATATTATTTACAGTTGTTGCTATTCCTGCACTCGGTTGACTACCCAGGTAGTCCTGTGAGGGACGTTCAGAGCGGTCTTGCGGGCGGCGGGAACTGCGCCGAGGTCTTCCTTTTTACACACTTGATCACGATACCCTTATATCCTACCTTACTTACCTCAGATTCTCGACCCAAGCCTTGGATTGGTTCTCATCGTATCTTCGCGACTGCCAACAGTCAGTCCGCTAAGGACAGCGATGTTCTGCCTGGCCGGATGAAGATTCTGGGGTGCCGCAAGGCGGTATATTTTCTCCAATAATGTTTTCCTTATTTATTAACTCCATCACCTCTGTCTTTAACTGTTCGTATCATCTGTATGCAGACGATCTTCAGCTTTACAATAAATCGGAAGTGGGTGATCTCAATAATTGAATTTTTAAATTCAATAAAATTCTTGAGTCAATTAGGGATTGGTTTATTAAATATGGTGTTATTGTCAACCCAACAAAATGTAAAGCCATAGTAATGGGTGGTCCTAGGATGCAGGCCAGGATTGATTACGGTAACCTTTCTCCTACTTATTACAATGGAACATTAATTCCGTTTTCTAATACAATCGTTGATCTTGGCTTGCATTTGGATCAGTCGTTAACATCAGGTTGCGGAAATAAGCCGAAAAGTCAATGCCACCTTACGTTCACTCTACCGCCTTAAAACTTTCGTTTCTTTTTAAACTAAACATTTGCTGGTTCAATACCTGATATTTCCCATTATCGACTATGCCGATGTATGTTATCCAGATCTATCTCAATCATGTCTCAACAAATTGGAGAGCTTTCTCAACAACTGTATTAGATTTATTTTCGATCTACGTAAATATGACCATATCTTCTCTTGCCGTTCCAAGCTTAAAGGGCTTCCCATTCGTCAAAGGCGTAACTCCCGAATTCTGTTTCAGTTGTATTCCGTATTGACTAACCCTAACTCCTTTTTATCTTAGAAATAACAAAATCTCCAATCTACTCACGACAGAGCACAGGATCCATAAACAGACTTAGGATTCACATTCCTCAACATAATACAGGATACTTTAACTCCTCTTTTACGATACAAGCTGCACTACTCTGGAACGCCCTACCTTTGAAGATAAAATTTGCTCCGAATGCTCAAGAGAGTCGTGCCGAGTTCGTGAGTATTATCCTAAGAATCAATAATATATATGTATGTATATATTTTATGTATATTATTTACGTATCTATGTATAATTATGTACGTTTATATATAATTATGTATTTTATGCCATAAAATAATTATGTTTAAATAAATAATAATAAATAATTATGTTTATATGTATATGTCGGCGTAGGGTATTCCAGGTGAGGCAACTCGTTGTTAGATCCGTCTTGAGCCATATCAGAAAACTGATGTAAATGGGTGGAAACGCAGTAAGTTCGATACAGGAAGATGACCGTTCACACTGCCGTCCGTTTCGTAAGTGAAGCCCCGAGAGTATTCTGAAGGCACTATATATCAGAAGTCAAATGACGAGTAGTGCGTGACTTATGTGTGTATGCACGCATGTGTGTGTGTGTGTGTGTGTGTGTGTGTGTGTGTGTGTGTATGTGTGTGCGCGTGCGTGCGTGTGTGTGTGTGCGTGCGTGCGTGCGTACGTGCGATAAACTTTTGCACAAAGCATAGACATCTACTATAGGGAATCGCAATGGTTTAAAATCCATAACCTTTAGTACTGCTCTCTGAGCTCTTTCAAATCTAAGAAACTCGGTCTTACCGGAACCACCCCATGCAGTTATACAATAATTTAAAATGGAATGCGCTATATAATACACTGTTTTCAGGGATGTAAAGTCTGCAGATGATCTTAAATTTTTAAACACGTATATTAGCTTTCTTACTTTATATATTAACGAGTCAATTTGTTCCTTCCAAGATAAAGTACTGCTGATGATTATTCCGATATATTTAACTTTATTTGAACAGGCAACAGAAAAACAATCACAATTCGGGTCTATGGGGTTATTACAGGAGTGAGCTTTTATAATAAGGGGAAAATTAGGTAAGGATGATGATTTTAAAGCAAAGGGTAAACATGTCGTTTTATCTAAGTTCAAAGACAGAAGATTGAAAGAAAGCCATCTCATTACTGCCATCAATGCCGTTTCTGCATACATGCGAGTTTCCAACCAGTTTTTACCTTGAATAAGTAAAGCTGTATCATCGGCATAAGTTATAGTTTTACATTTTTTTAGATTCAGGTTGCAAAGATGATTTAAGTATATAAGGAACAATGTTGGGCCAAGAACACTGCCTTGCGGAACTCCGTATGTTAGTGGTTCATCCTGGCTTCGGCAATTTGCAATACTGACACTTTGAGATCTGTTATTAAGATAACTTTTAAAAATATTTTGAGCGACACCTCTTACACCTATAGGTTCTAATTTTTCCAATAAAGTCGGGATACAAACCGTGTCGAAGGCTTTTGATATATCTAAAAATATACCGATAGTCTTAAGTTTGGCCGTTAAGTTTTTATTAATCGTATCTGTAAGTTCCACTATTGCATCCTCAGTAGACTTACCTGATCTAAAACCGTATTGATTATCGCTGATTATTTTTTATTGTTTAAATAAGAAATTAGCCTCTTATTCAATGTCTTTTTCAATATTTTGGAAAAAAAACTGAAAGCACTGATATTGGCCGATAATTGATAATACTTTTCCTATCACCAGATTTTTAAATAGGGTGTACAAGAGCCTTCTTAAATGTCTTAGGGAACATTCCATGAGTGAGACAGAGATTGAATACATGAAGAAGGATAGGTATAAGTATGTGTCTTGCAGATTTTACTATTGATGTAGGTATGTTGTCCCATCCCTTAGCTGATGTATTTTTTAGGTTAAGAATAATATGTTCAATTTCTTCGTAGTCAGTACTTAATAAAACCATTGAGTGTAGTGATGTAATTAAATTTAGCTCAGTATAATTTTTAATTTTTAACGATTCCCTTTTAATTTTTGAACCTAACATTTTACCGACATTGGAAAAGTATTTATTTACTTCATCAACTGAACAAGAAGGATCATTATATACGTTTACGTAACTCATTACAATAGGGGGATCTGTTATTAAAATTTTATTATACTCATATTCTCTTTTAACTTTTTTTAAAAATTGATTAAAAAAAATTTCTATAACGGTAATAAGTAACTCTAGCTGTTTCGTTCAATGAATTTTTTTTGGTTTAATATATAGATTATCCCGATTTCTTATGCAACGTAAAAAGCCAGGCGTAATCCACGGCTTAATTATTCTTTTTTTACTTGTGATGATCAAGCAATGTGAATTATTTTTAACTATGTTAGAAACCATTTCAACTAATAAGTCTGAAGCAATTTCGGGGTCATCATTCTTTAATATAACAGAGAAATCAGTTCTTTCTAATTCAGCTACACAAGCTGATTCATTTATTTGCTCTCTTGTTAATTTATATTGACTTATATTAGTTTTTATATCTAAAAAACATACGACAGGTACATGGTCTGTGATAAAAGAATCGAAAACTAAAGTTGTTGCATGATGTTTTGTTCTAAAAATTACATGATCATGATGATTTATATTTAGATCACCAGCAATAGCTATATTATCAATTGATTTTAAGTTATTTAACGTATTATCGAGACAATTTATAAAATTATCAATATTTTTTTGTGAAGGAGACCGATATAATGCAATAACTGCTAGCTTATTTGATAATTTAAGTATTAAACAATTAGCATCTATGAATACTGGTAATTTAATAGAACATGATAGTTTGTCATTCACGTATGCAACTATTCCTTCGTTTTGTGTAAGATAATCGGTCTTATATGAGTTATATTCAGTTAGGGTTGGAATAGTAGGACACTTACATAGCCAACAATCCGTTAAAATAATAATGTCGACATTGGTTCTATTTAAAAGAATTAATAATTCATTGAAGTTTTAACATGAAATATTTTTAACAAATTATTGTTATTTATGAACTTAAAACAGTTGTCAGGAGCACAAAAGCAAACCAAAAGGAAACCTAAGAAAAATACAATTATACAGCTTATGATGCTATTGCATGAGAGTAATATTTTTTGGTATAATTTATGAACAAAGTTTCTATTCTTGCATACATAAGTTTACTTTAAAAAAATAAATGAAAATAATAAACAAAACTAACACGAAACTATGAGCATGACAAAAATAATTTTCTACGAATTTGAGGCTAATGGAGTAAGAAATTGATAAATTGTATAAAAAATAATAAAATAATAATAGTCACATCCCTTGTTGCAAATTGGTCAAGTCGTGTTCTTCTTTGATGAGATTTAATGTAGCACCCTCCAACTTTCGCAGAAAGATATTTCCCTTTGAAACCCAACAAAATTATAGTTGTTTATTTTGGCATAATCTCGAGAGAGATAGAACAATCTCTTCATTTTAGGTGTCAGGTTTTCGCTGATAAAAATAGGTTTCACAGGCCCACCCATTTTTAAATTCTCTGTTGTAAGCTTCCTTGATGCTTTCGTGTACTCTTTGTGCATTTTTAATACCCTTTCTTTCAAATCAACTATAATAGGCTTACTCAACGGGTCTTTAGAATTAATACGGAAAATATGTTTAACGTCGTATGATTGCAAGGTAACACCCATTAACTTCATAGTTTCAACAACAGTATTAAACAAATTATCTTTGGTTTCCATTTTAATCACAGGTATATTTCTAATTTCAAGGCAGGTCACTCTAGAGTTTTTCCAGTTTTTCCTCCATTGTTTTTAAATGTTTATTATTTTCTTGTCGATAGTCCTCTATATGCTTAATTTAGTTTTTTAAGAGACTCATAGCTTTGAGACAGAAAATCAACAGAGGTGCGAATCTCAAAATTTTTATTTTTTATTTCTTCAATAGCTACACAATTTTTTTACAATTTTTTTGTCTTGCTCTTGCTTAAAGTCTATGAACATAGTTTTAATCTCAGACAGAAACTTTGCCAATTGGTCGTTAGAGCTATCAGTGCGTTTACGTTTAGGACGCTGTGTGCTTTGTATAGTTTCATCCACAATAATAGTTTGTATTTCGCTTATATTAATTAGGCTCAGAGCTACAATGTTGTAAAGATTGTGACGCAACGAATAGCATACGCGGAGGTGATCCATTAATCGGCATCTTGAATATAAGTTACTAGGACAGCAGCGGTCAGCGAAGATTTATTACGTAGCAAATCAGGGCTCTATTAAAATGGACACCAAGCGACACTTCGATACAAAATTTCTTTCTGTCAATTATATCTTGACCCCCAGGTAAAAAGTATAACTTACTGCATACGCCGATGTGTTTCTCGTTGCACTTTTATGTACTCCTAATAATGTCGTTACATTATTTAGATAAAATTTGTAAAATAAACACAATACACTCAATAAGCTCCGGCGATAAATGGGTCAAGAGGAATAAATTATCTATACCTTTCACTAACCCTGAATTGACCAAGGCGTGGTGGTAAAAAAATTAATACCAGAACATCCTAACATGTTGCTATTCCTGATTAATTAAATGGAACCAAAAAAGGCAATTTTTGCGGAAAACTGTAAGCGTTCTTAACACATTACTTTAAGTTATATAAAAACCAACAACACCAGCAATATTTTAAGTGTTTTGACTTTTTTCAGTATCCAGAGTCTCTCAATGGTCCTAGTAATTGGATACATGGCGAACAAGTTTTTTACCTACATATCATTGATATGAAAACTGATTTCGAAGAACCAAAGGACTCTCGGGAACGGGCTTTATATGAACTGCTTCAAAAAGGAGAGGGTTATGGTTTCTTAACCAACAAGATTTTGCCAAAATTATGCGACTTTCCAATGTTCCTATCAGTCGGTAAAGTCATGACTTCAATAAAAATTAACTATGCAGTGATAAAACTGGATTATGAATTATTCTATTATATTAAACGGTGAGTTTTTTCTAACATTCTACATGAGCTTTTTATTATTAGAATAAAGAATATAATACTTAGAAATATATATACCGTTCACCGTCACGTTTGAATTTGTAAACCATTTATTAAAAATATATAAAAAAACATAAACATCCATGACTCGAGTCATGGACAGGCTCACCATCTGTCACGTTATTCCGTTGTTGTGGTTAAATGTGGGTCGAAGGGATTAAATTTTCGTAAAAAAAAAACTTATAGCCTTAGCCTTCCACCTGGAGATCGGGATCTGACATCTGAAAATTGGGTCTCCTGATTTGATTTCTGATGGAACTCCGGCTTTTATTATAATTGTTTGAAATCAATAACTTAAGAAAGCCTGAAAGCAACTAACTTATATAAGCCATAGCGCCATGGCGTTCCGCCATGCGGCATGTTGGCTGGAACGCTTTCGCACACGCGCGGGCCGCCCTTGACAGCCCCTTGCCGGTAGAGAAACTCTCCGTCCTCGCTAGACGCGTCTACCTCCTTGGCCTCCAAACCTACGTTGGCAACCAACCTCTTCAAGTCCGCCATCCGGAGGTGATGAGGCTCAGGAAGGCGGAGGACTTTGACTCCACCACCAAACATTTGGCTGCGGAGAGCAGGGACAGCGGCGCCTCGCAATGCCGACTCTCCTCTCTGTAGTAGTACGGCACAAGTAAAATACTCGATACTCGACTCGGTACTCGTGTCGAGTCAGTACATCGATCGAAAAGTTTATGTGCCACATTTATAGTCATATTGTTTTTTCTTATTTTAGATTCCACTTTTTTATATTTGATCAAGTGCTAGAGGTGGCAAAGAAGTTTTTGATTTTCGATGGAAGCAAAAATGCTATCTATGTGGTTCCTATCAAAGTTAGTGATGGTTATGATATCGATTGGGATGTCATTCAGGAATTTACGGAAATACCACCAGTTGTTGAACCTTCCTTAGAGGTAAATATCGTTGAGTGTTCTGTTCTCCTTTACTACCTATCAAGGGTCCACGCTGAACATGGGCTTCCCCCAAAGTGGAATATTTTGTTAATTACAATTAATCCTATCATCAATTGTTTTATTTATTATTACTTTTTTTTATTATTATTTTTCTTTGTACTATTTAAATACATTTCTGGACAATTTCGCACATAATCGTAGTGGTAAAATAGAGCTATTTGTGGTCTGTGATTTTAAAACTTGACATTTTATTCAGAAAAAAAAACTCATTTATTAATTTCATACAGAAAAATACATAGATAGACAGCATCACGTACAATTGTTCTGTTTCCAAAGTACTAAAGCACTTGTATTATGAAATCGTGAATAATGAAGGTACCGCAAACACCCAAACTCGAGACAATGTAGAAAAAGTGGTTTTCTATATTGATCCATCAGGGAAATGAACCCGGGATTTCAGAGCTGGTGACGCCATGATAACCGATGTATATGCGACTCTTCCCCTGAGGTAGTCTATCTCCAATAAACGTATTAGGCAAAGCAGGTTAGTCACGATAGCCGAGTTGTTGGGTGGTCGGAACGTGTCGAGAGACCCGAGTTCGATCCCCAGGTGACAGTACCAATTTGACCAAAACCAGTTTTTCAAAAACTTATGTACGAATTTCATTGTTGGCTTGGACATAAAGACGGCGACGGGCTCACCACCTGTCACGTTGTCCCGAAAATATCTTCGGTGGAAGGTGGGTCAAAGGGACTTAATTGTCTAGACTTGACCTCTGTCTACCCCTGTATTGAGAATTGCGTGAAGATTTTTTTTTTTTAGGTAATTACACTACCTCCGCTGAAGGCCGGTTGGTTGGTTTTAGCATTATTAAACTGTTAATATTAGTATACTTATTATTGTATTCAATAATCCTATTTATCAGTTCAATAGAAAAATTATGTGCGTATATTCCCGCCCTATTTCCAATGTCATCGAGTTTTTTATGCTTTTGCTATGAGGTTTGTATGCATCGTTAAAAGTAATTTGGTTAAACTGATAGATGGGATAGAAATCTGCAATAAACAATGAAAACTTACTGTGGTAAATCTACCATAGCATTTAAAAATGTAAATACATAAAGGTACAACTATTTATTCTCATATTACAGGAACGCAAATCAGTACGGGTCACCAAAGATACTCACCATTATATGGTCGTTACACCATGGTATAGAGGCACTATTTTCCCAGACAGGTAAAGACGTACAAAGCAATTTGTTTTCTCTTTATTTGGCTACAAACATAACACATTTTTAAAAACGTATAAAATGCTTCACTTATCCTAGTTAACTATATCAACTAAAACAAATAAAAGCAACAGCAACAAGTAAAAGCTCCATCACAATATGTAACTACCCTGGTAATATAATAATAATAACCTTTATATCTCTGTAATAGTAATGGTTATATAACTATTTTTCGTATATAAGTGTGAAATCTAGTACGTCATCACTTTTCATAATCATTTAATTCAAGTCTAAATTTTGTCAAAAATTCTTGCTTTCTTTTCGAGTAAGAGAAACATTCCTGGAACTATGTACATGTATGTTCCATGAATGTTTCGTTATGCACCCAATTCCAATTTATTGCGAGATTTTGTTCTTTAAATATTAGCTTCGGTTATTATTGAAATTTAGGCTTGGACATTATGTGAGAAGCATGGTGATCGAAATTACGTATTAAATAAAAGTAACTGTGATATGAAGGTTTGAGATGATTAAGTTGATAAGTTACTAACTTTTAACCTCAATTTTGTAGATACATAGTCTCCGACATTCTTGAATACAAGAGCCCGAAGTCGTATTTTGACGAACAGTCTTATGACACCTTCGCTGACTATTATGCGAATAAATACAATTTGCAAATTTTAGGCAGCATGGACCAACCGTTGCTTGAGGTAAGAAATGAAAAACCTGGAATCTTTTATACAAAATAAATATTTTCACGCGTAGCCCCTGTCGGCGTAGCCAGAGTGAACAGATTGTCAAGTATCACGACGCTTACATACCTCTGCCGCTTATTACAAATTCGTCATTTTCTTCATATACGCACGTGTAGGTATCCGAGTAATTTTTGTCCTCCCCACTCCGAGTAATTTGCTCGCTCTCGAGTAATTTGATCTTCGAAAGTTAATCTGGGCATACTTTGACCTTTTAATGTTAACTTTCGCGCTATATTTTTTTCTTTACCGTTCAGTCTTCGCTCATTCGTTCAGCGTTCCCAAACCATCAAAGCGCGCCCTTATCCATTTAGGGATAAGATCATCTTTATCTCTCCATCGCTGTATGACTTCTTGTATACATTGAATGTATATAATAAATAAGAAATATAGTTACTCTGTATGAACAAATCTTATTAGTATGTTACAAAGCTTATTATTAAAGACGTGATTCATTCATCAACACTACATCAACACTAGTCGCCGTTTTACTCTATCACGATTTTTAAAAGTTTATTTTAAGCAATTATACGTGTTGCCAAGCACAAATTCGGAATCCCTATGTCATGGCAACTGGATTTCAAAAACCGATCATGCCGATAAGAAGCCAATAAGAAATGTTTTTGCTTACATAGATAATATCTACATAATACATAAAGATAACCCCCCGTGATACCAACCCGTGACCCTAAGCCTAAAAGGTAGGGACAATAGCAATAGAATATAGGACATCAAGTCGGCAAAACAGCACGTCATATGCCGAACGTCAAATATTGATTATTTTAAAATTAGTTTCTTGATGGCCAAGCTTCGATGGCACTATAACACATTTTTATTTAAATAAGTATTTAATTATTTTTCGATATTTGCAAATTTTCTCTGAAATAACTCATCTGAAAATTTGAATGTAAAACTTTCTAGTTTTAGATGTATAGAAGATTTCCTTGTTTAAAGTAATAAGTCGATACGTACACAGGTACGCAACATCAACACGCGAAGTAACTGTCTATTGCCAAGGTCATCGACAATCAACGCCTTTACGGAGAAACAGAAGAAGCTCATATCAGTAGCTCAAGGCGACAACAAATCAAAGGGTTTTTCGGAATATTTCATACCGGAGTTTTGTATCAAGTACGATTATCCCGGCGTTTTTTGGTATAAGGCTACGCTGCTGCCTAGTATTATACACAGGTAATATAATAAAGACCATTATTTAGTTTTAGTGTCTAAAGTGAAAGAACAGAAATTAAAAACACTCATGTTGTTCAATTCTTTTACTGTGTAATAATAAGTTTTCTTTATCTCCCAAATGTCAGAATATTCATGCTACTAGTCGCCGAAGAATTACGCGTTGAGATCGCTAAGGCTACGAATTATGGGCAGCTGGTATTAGCAAAAGGTAGGCTTCTTCATAGTACTTTTTCAATATCTTCAAAACCATTTTTTTTTTATTTTACTTCTTCTTTACAGCCTATCAAGAGTCCACTGCTGAACATAGGCCTTCCCCAAACCTTTCCTTAACGAAGGGTCCCGAGCCACCTGCATCCATCGACTTCCTGCAACATTTTGCAAGTCGTCACATCATCTCGTAAAGGGTCGTCCTACACTGTGTTTGCCTATGAGATGTTGCCACTTCAGCGCGCTAATCCGTACGGCTATGTCAGTTACCTTAGTTCGGCTGCGGTTGTCTTCGTTACGGATTCTATCACGCAGAGAACATCGAGCATAGCCCTTTCCATAGCACGCTAAGCAACTTTGAGCCTCCACATACGGCCCGCAGTGAAGGATCACGTTTCAGATCCAAAAGTCATCACTGGCAACACTCACTGGTTGTGTACTTTGGACTTAAGACATTGAGGTATACTCGACGAGAAGATATATCGTAGTTTCCCGAACGCTATTCGACCGAGTTGGATCCGTCGATTGACGTCTGGGTCGAAGATGGACTTACTGTGTATGACAATTTGTCCCAGGTATATATATTCGTCAACAACTACGAGCTTAGTGTTCCCCACAACAACCGGCATTGGTCTAGCATGGATTTTCGACAAGATCTTGTCTGTCAATGTTCATTTTAAGACCAACCTGTTGAGAAACACTATTGAGGTCATGAGCATAGCGTTAAGCTCCTCCAGCGATCCTGCCCTCAAGGCTATATCGTCGGCAATACGAATGTGAGTGATGTATTCGCCATTGATGTTAAAACCGTATCCTTTCCAGTCCAGCAGCTTGAAGAGCATCGTCTTCCAATGCAGCTGTGAAGATTTTCGGCGAGGTGACATCACCCTGTCTTACACTTATCTGCAATAAGATAGGTTTCGTGCTCTGGTTCTATACAAGTATCTCAACACTTCGATATACCGAGAGTCTTTATGGCATCGCTGAAGAGACTGAAGCATTGCCCAAATTTCGACCGAAAGCTTTCTTTTGAGAAAGCCTTCCTATAGACTATGATCCACATATGCCAGACGCAATAAAACTAACTACAATACGCTTCCGTCTTCTGTATAATCGTGCAAAGAGTATGTATGTGGTCTATGGTACTATAGTCTGCTAGTCGTCAAGTCAGCTTGCTAGACGATTCGTGATAACAGTACATAGACGCGACTTAGAAGCGCTATTGGTCTATAGTTCTTCAGTAGGCAGTTGTCCCTCTTTCTTTAAGAACCGGACAACCACTACTAATTGAAAAGCTTCTGAAGGACTACTAGTAGTACCGGTTTTCCACCCGCTTTCAGAAGCTCAGCCGTAATTCCGTCTTCACCCGGTGCCTTGCCGTTTTTAAGCTATTTGAGAGCCATCCTGATCTCGCTCAGACTGACGTCCGGGATAGTATCGGAGTAATGTCGGGTAAGATTGGCTCTTGGATCGCTACTCACACTAGAGTGTTGTTTCAGCGACGATGTGTACAGCAGTCCATAAAATCTTTCGATCTCACTCAAAATCTCAGCTCTAGCGGAAATAACTGCACCATTTTCGGTCTTCAACTTAGTTGGCTCTTTCTGATAGAAAGAACTTTGGCGAAGACTTTGGAGCCCTGGTTCCATTCTATCGCTTCTTCAATACGTGTCGTAATGAATTTGCGTATGGCTCGCCTCATAGACTTTAAGATCTGTCTATCCAGTTACCGATATGCTGTCGCTTCAGTTGTAGACTGAAGCCTCATTTCGATAACTTTGAGAGGGAGATTAGAGAGTTTCGTCGTCGTCGCTTTTTTGTACGGCGTATCCTGCACAACTTTGTCCCTACCGCATGGACAGTTTCCACTAGCCTGCTATTTCTATGGTCCACTGTAGCGCAATTTTCTAGGCACTCAAAGCATTAGTGCAATTCGACCTGAAAGTTTCCGGAATTTTGAATAAGGGCACGAGATGGACGGAGTATGGACTTCATCAGAAGAGACCGCTCGAGCTTAATATTGATGTTCAGTGTGCCTCATACAATTCGGTGATCACTATCGGTTTTCACATTCATGATTAAGTCGATCTCATTTTTGATGGAATCATCCGGACTCATCCATATCCACTTTCTTTGGGGCGTCGTTCTCCATGAAGTTGGCCAGCTGTCGTCCCCTTGGGTTCCGATGCTTTTACCACACCTACGGAATTACACGGGATGGCAGAATCTCTTACCCCATTTCTAAACAGCTTTTTTTTACCATGGTACATAAAACTTCACGCAATTCCCAATACAGGGGTAGACAGAGGTCTAGTCTAGACATTTAAGTCCCTTCGACCCACCTTCCACCGAAGATATTTTCGGGACAACGTGACAGGTGGTGAGCCCGTCGCGTGGGATGCTTTTTAAGGTATTATTAAAATGATAATCACTCTACTCATATCTGTCAATAAAATATTTATATATAAACGGTGCTTGGTGTCGTGCGGCGCATGACACCATGCACCACGCTTTTATCAAAATAAAATATATTTTTTTTATTCACACTATTATTAATTTATATTTATTGAAATTTTAAACAAGCTTTAATGTGTTACATTTTCAGATGAGAATTGGCAGCCGATAGAAGTAGATTTGCAAGTTTCTATTAAGTCACTGTTGGTGCAAATTGAAAGCCCTGAAACGCAGAAGATGGACGCTTTGAAGAACAACATTGATAGGTTTGTTTTATAAATAAGGACATAGACCTTAGTAAGCCTAACTAAGTACCGATGTCGACTGATGTTCGTAGCCTTACCCCGACGGTATGATAAAGGGCGAATGAAGGAAATCCTTGCTTCATTAGCTCAAACTGTCTTTGCTAGAACCGCAGTGGAAGAGCAGCAGAAGGTCATCCGGTTTTGTTTTGTTAGCTTACTAAAGTACTTTAGTAACTAAAGTACCAGATTTCAATCCACCAAACTACTTCAATTGAAAAAAAACATACAAAAAGGAACCTAGAACTTAGATAGAATGCCTCATGGACATGGTAAAAACGTTATGCCAAGACTAATGAGCTCAGTCGTATAACTTAAGAATCAGTAGTAGTTGTCGAGTCCAAGAGTTAATTGTTCTGCCATTCTTGTCTCTTGTGCTTGATAGTTAATACAATCAGGCGTTACTTTACCGAAATTATATAGTTGAGTTATTATAAAATTATCTCCACTTCTGTCAACCCCAGTACTGGGAATGGTGTGAAGATATTTTATTGTACATTATATTTTTTAATCATCTTAGAAACCGCCGCTGAAGTCATATATCTCCCATATATGACTTCAGCGGCGGTTTCTAAGATGATTTTCACGTCGGAGACATTAAAGTATTTTAATTAACTCTATTGAATGTGAGTTTAGTTACGAAATTGTGTAGCAATGTTATTTTTTTGCTGTTGTGGTTTGCATAAAGATCATATTCAATATATTATGACCTATAAATAAAAACTTCAATGTAAACAAATTTGTTTGTCGCCTTATGTACTTCTTGATAGATTTAAGGTTAAATTATCGCCTATAGTGAATATATTTCGGATGTTATGTTTGTGTTGCAATTTTTTGTTTTTTTTTAGGATTAATAATCCAATTGACGAGTCAGCCCGCAAGCCCTTGAAAATCGTAACGATGAAAGAAACCGTCTATCAGCTACAAAAACAGAAGATCAACAAGGAATATCCATGGGAGGTAATTTAAATATTTAATTGTACATCTTGTTCAACTGATGCAATTTGCTACTCTGCCGTGATTTGGAAGAAGGCGACTATGTGACATTTTTACGAATTTTTTTATTTACACCAGCATTTAATTTAATAAAACGACTGCGCACAACAAATGTAATTGCAACCCATCTTGCAATTATATTTCTAAGTTTATTAGTTTCCGAGATATCGTAAGCTATTTAGCTAAAAGCACATTTTTAGGGTGACGATAAGAAGAAAATTACATTTTAGGTTAAATTTACTTTTAAATTGTCATGAAACATTTTGTTTGACATAAGCTAATCACAATAAATGCTAGATTTTGTCCTCTACTAAAATCTAATGACCGATTCGCGCTATCTGTCACACAGGTCAAGAATCACCTTTTTGCGTTTTCCTCGAAACCAACTTTCTGCACTTAGCCGCCTTTTGCTATATCAGGGCAGTACTGTGACCCACTGACACCCAGACCTGTAAATCAATTTTATATACACATACACATCTATTTCACTGGCTATTTGAAATCGGGAAACAATAGGAGTCATGTAGCTGTTTCGCGTCATTGACGAAGTGGTGTTATTAGAGGACACAAGACTCTGGTGGGGTAACTTTAATAATAACGTCTGTCGACATGTTACCGTATGTAACATGAATTCTGCTAGCATCAAGTCAGTCATGAGAGCATCTACCGCCGTTTCATAACGAAATTTTCGGATGGAGAAGAAACCGGCGAAAGTAGCTCCATAGAAATCCTCTATTTTGTTATTTCTTTTTATCATATAGTGTAATTACAATTTTTTTTTTGAAGGTAGCAAAGAATATTTCCATAGGGAATCAAAATAGAATTCCTATACTATTCCTATTATATTAATTTACTAAAATGGAAATAATAAGAGCAAAACGAATAAAAATAATTTGACAGACGATTATTTGATATGGGGATTGCTTGAAGACCCGACTTGACCATCCTTGATGAACAGCGCTTGATTACATGCATAACGCATGAGTCAGCCATCGAACATTTCTAATCTCGAAATAATTGTTTATTTTGTTGTAATTTAGGGAGAATTAGTCACTGCTTTTCTTTAGTTCTATATTGTTTTCAATTAGGCCATGATATCCAATGAGTCCGACTAATACATATATGAGTAGATATAGAAGATCGGTATCGAATCGGGAGATTCTAGTTCTAGTTTTTAAAATTTATGTGTTAAAGTAAGATCCCTGAATGGTTAATCATAATTTAGTTTCACATATTTTATTTTTATATCACTTAACTGTTTAAATCCTTTTCCACCTTAGTATTGTCGTGAGAACCTTTATGGTGCTATATTATTTTAAAATATAATTAAATAAACTGATTTTTTTTACTAACAGGAGCACAAGGAACCAATAGACATAGAGCGTAATATGTCCACAGTCACTGTGATGGACATAGAATGCTACGACAAGTTCATCACCACACCAGTGTGTTCCACGTATGAAGCCATAGGAGCCCTGTCGCCTACCAGAATTGTGCCAAGCACTTCGGCTGCCATTCTCCCTCCGCCAATTAAGTAAGATTGTTCATTAACAATTGTTGTATGTATCTTCGCAGTCATCAGCATGTTACCCAGTCTATCATAAAGACTACTATTTTTACTTATTTTAATAACTCGGTGTTGATAAAATTGCATTTAGTTAGGTTTATTAATTTTAAATAGGTTCTCTTTTTGCGACCACCTGGACTCTCGATGATAGAGGGAATACACCGCCGACCATCCCGTGCCGCGCATCCAGTTTTTTAAGAGCTCAGTGGGCAAAGCATCGGCAAAGCACTCCTCTCCCTGGACATCTAAAAGTCGAGTGGACCCAATGGAATACCTTCTATTGTGTTGAGGATGTGTGCTCCAAGTATTCCTACTCTCTAGGCGCCGTTCCCGAAGGCATGGAAGATAGCTTTAGTGCACTCGATCCCTAAGAAAGGCGACCGCTCAGATCTGGGTAACTATGGACCGACCGCAATCACCTCCTTGTTCACCAAAATAATGGAGTCCATTATAAACTGCCAGCTCTTGAGGTACTTAGAGGAGCACCAGTTGATAAGTGACCGCCAGTACGGCTTCCGTCGGGGTTGCTCGGCTGGTAATCTTCTTGTGTACCTCACTCATCGATGGGCGGAGGCAGTAGAGAGCAAGGGTGAGGCCCTGGCAGTTAGTTTGGACATAGCGAATGCCTTTGATCGGGTATGGCACAAAGCGCTTCTTTCGAAGCTTCCGTCATATAGGCTTCCCGAGAAATTTTGCAATTGGGTCACTAGTTTTCTCACAGACCGGAGGTCGTAGTTGACGGTGCATGCTCACACTGCAAATCGGTGTCCCACAAGGCTGTGTGCTATTGCCAACGCTGTTTCTTCTGCATATCAATGATATGTCAATGATATACAGATGACAGCACTGGTGATGCCCTATACAACGGCCGTGTCAATATTTCTCGGGAACACGTCGACGAGTACCGGAACAAACTTGTGTCTGAAGTCGAGATTTTCTTAGACAAAATCTCGGACTGGGGTTGACTGAAATTTAGTCCAGTTCAACCCCAAGAAAGTTTGCGCGCTTACCGCAAAAAAGGAACCTTTCGTCATATCTCCTCATTTTGAGAGCACTCCTCTAGTCGCCTCAGCAAGTAGCGGAATCCTTGGCGTCGACATATCGAGCAAAGTTCGGTTTCGGAAGGGAAGGCCAAAGTGGCCTCTGGAAAGCTGGGCGTGCGCTGTAGAGCACGGCAGTAATTCATGCCGGCACACCGCTTGCAACTTCAAGGCGCAGGTTCAGCCACATATGGAGTACTGTCCTCATCTCTAGGCAGGAGCCCCCCTGTGCCAGCTTCTTCCATTTGACCGTAGTCAACTAAGAACAGCTCGAATCGTCGGCGATCATGTTCTAGCTAATCGACTTGATGATCAACAATTCCATAGACACAACCTTGATGCTTGGCATTCCACCACAGTGCGTTTTTCGCGGAATTTTCTACCACGCACTTGCACTTTATGGAATGTGCTGCCGTGAGCGGTCGTTGCCGTACTGATACGATTTAGGGACCTTCGAGAAGAGAGAGAAGAAGAGCCTAAACATTTCTCAAAGGCCGGCAATGCATCTGCTATTCCTCTGGTATACCATCACGTGAGCCACCTGCTCGTTTGCTGAGATCGAAAAATAAAAAAAATAGTAGTCTTTTAAGTTAGTTATTGAAAGGGTATGATTTATAAGACAGCAACAACTATTACCATGGCAGTTGATTAATGAAATTATGAAACAACAATACTTTTGGGTAAAAATGCATGACCAGACTAACCAAGTCAATCCATTCTTTAGTATTTTATTATGATAGATGTGTATTTCTATCTTGTTGCAAGTAGCTTTCAGGTTGCAAGATTGGAATTTTACTTAATATTATTATGTCTTTTCTATTTGTTATCAATTATCATACATAATTTTAATAAATTATTTTTGCGACCACCTGACTCTCGATGATAGAGGGAATACACCGCCGACCATCCCGTGCCGCGCATCCAGTTTTAAGAGCTCAGTGGGCAAAGCATCGGCAAAGCACTCCTCTCCCTGGACATCTAAAAGTCGAGTGGACCCAATGGAATACCTTCTATTGTGTTGAGGATGTGTGCTCCAAGTATTCCTACTCTAGGCGCTGTTCCCGAAGGCATGGAAGATAGCTTTAGTGCACTCGATCCCTAAGAAGGCGACCGCTCAGATCTGGGTAACTATGGACCGACCGCAATCACCTCCTTGTTCACCAAAATAATGGAGTCCATTATAAACTGCCAGCTCTTGAGGTACTTAGAGGAGCACCAGTTGATAAGTGACCGCCAGTACGGCTTCCGTCGGGGTTGCTCGGCTGGTAATCTTCTTGTGTACCTCACTCATCGATGGGCGGAGGCAGTAGAGAGCAAGGGTGAGGCCCTGGCAGTTAGTTTGGACATAGCGAATGCCTTTGATCGGGTATGGCACAAAGCGCTTCTTTCGAAGCTTCCGTCATATAGGCTTCCCGAGAAATTTTGCAATTGGGTCACTAGTTTTCTCACAGACCGGAGGTCGTAGTTGACGGTGCATGCTCACACTGCAAATCGGTGTCCCACAAGGCTGTGTGCTATTGCCAACGCTGTTTCTTCTGCATATCAATGATATGTCAATGATATACAGATGACAGCACTGGTGATGCCCTATACAACGGCCGTGTCAATATTTCTCGGGAACACGTCGACGAGTACCGGAACAAACTTGTGTCTGAAGTCGAGATTTTCTTAGACAAAATCTCGGACTGGGGTTGACTGAAATTTAGTCCAGTTCAACCCCAAGAAAGTTTGCGCGCTTACCGCAAAAAAGGAACCTTTCGTCATATCTCCTCATTTTGAGAGCACTCCTCTAGTCGCCTCAGCAAGTAGCGGAATCCTTGGCGTCGACATATCGAGCAAAGTTCGGTTTCGGAAGGGAAGGCCAAAGTGGCCTCTGGAAAGCTGGGCGTGCGCTGTAGAGCACGGCAGTAATTCATGCCGGCACACCGCTTGCAACTTCAAGGCGCAGGTTCAGCCACATATGGAGTACTGTCCTCATCTCTAGGCAGGAGCCCCCCTGTGCCAGCTTCTTCCATTTGACCGTAGTCAACTAAGAACAGCTCGAATCGTCGGCGATCATGTTCTAGCTAATCGACTTGATGATCAACAATTCCATAGACACAACCTTGATGCTTGGCATTCCACCACAGTGCGTTTTTCGCGGAATTTTCTACCACGCACTTGCACTTTATGGAATGTGCTGCCGTGAGCGGTCGTTGCCGTACTGATACGATTTAGGGACCTTCGAGAAGAGAGAGAAGAAGAGCCTAAACATTTCTCAAAGGCCGGCAATGCATCTGCTATTCCTCTGGTATACCATCACGTGAGCCACCTGCTCGTTTGCTGAGATCGAAAAATAAAAAAAATAGTAGTCTTTTAAGTTAGTTATTGAAAGGGTATGATTTATAAGACAGCAACAACTATTACCATGGCAGTTGATTAATGAAATTATGAAACAACAATACTTTTGGGTAAAAAATGCATGACCAGACTAACCAAGTCAATCCATTCTTTAGTATTTTATTATGATAGATGTGTATTTCTATCTTGTTGCAAGTAGCTTTCAGGTTGCAAGATTGGAATTTTACTTAATATTATTATGTCTTTTCTATTTGTTATCAATTATCATACATAATTTTAATAAATTATTATTGCAACCACTTTTCTTCCTCAGATACAACGACAAGATAAATTTACTGAGTAAGAAGCCGACCGGACGCGGTCCCGAGCAGAAAGACATTCTGACCGCTCTAACTACAATCAACTCGCACGACTCCTTCAACTTGGAGCGAGTGGAGACATTGGGAGATTCCTTCTTGAAATTCGCGGCGACCTTGTATCTGTATCACAAGTTTCCCGCTTTGAACGAGGGCCAGCTCACCAATATTAAAAGTCGCCTGATAGGAAATAGGTAAGAATACTTTAACGTTTTTATATCTGTACGGTAGAGACAACGATATAACAGACCACCAGAAAAATAGCCTCTGTTACCTCTGGTCACAACATCTTAGATGAAATTTTAAACAAGATTTAATACATAACAATAAGCAGCAAAGAGTTGTTAACCGACCTAGACGACTCGCAGGTAGAGAGGTAATCTGCCATCAGGTTCCTGCAGGTGTCGATAAAGTCGACTGAGAGAAAGGCTCGTCTCAATTCCTTTGACAGATCTAAAACTATCGAGATGTAACGAAGTCGATAATGCGCGCCCTGGCAGTTAGTTTGGACATAGCGAATGCCTTTGATCGGGTATGGCACAAAGCGCTTCTTTCGAAGCTTCCGTCATATAGGCTTCGAGAATTTGCAATTGGTCACTAGTTTTCTTTGGCCAGACCGAGGTCGTAGTTGACGGTGCATGCTCACACTGCAAATCGGTGTCCCACAAGGTTGTGTGTTATTGGTTAATCGTTGTTTCTTCTGCATATCAATGATATGTCAATGATATACAGATGACAGCACTGGTGATGCCCTATACAACGGCCGTGTCAATATTTCTCGGGAACACGTCGACAGTACCGGAACAAACTTGTGTCACCAAGTCGAGATTTTCTTAGATAATCGGACTGGGAGTTGACTGAAATTTAGTCCAGTTCAACCTCAAGAAAGTTTGCGCTTACCGCAAAAAAGGAACCTTTCGTCATATCTCCTCATTTTGAGCACTCCTCTAGCTCGCCCAGCAAGTAGCGGAATCCTTGGCGTCGACATATCGAGCAAAGTTCGGTTTCGGAAGGGAAGGCCAAAGTGGCCTCTGGAAAGCTGGGCGTGCGCTGTAGAGCACGGCAGTAATTCATGCCGGCACACCGCTTGCAACTTCAAGGCGCAGGTTCAGCCACATATGGAGTACTGTCCTCATCTCTAGGCAGGAGCCCCCCTGTGCCAGCTTCTTCCATTTGACCGTAGTCAACTAAGAACAGCTCGAATCGTCGGCGATCATGTTCTAGCTAATCGACTTGATGATCAACAATTCCATAGACACAACCTTGATGCTTGGCATTCCACCACAGTGCGTTTTCGCGGAATTTTCTACCACGCACTTTGCACTTTATGGAATGTGCTGCCGTGAGCGGTCGTTGCCGTACTGATACGATTTAGGACCTTCGAGAAGAGAGAGAAGAAGAGCCTAAACATTTCTCAAAGGCCGGCAATGCATCTGCTATTCCTCTGGTATACCATCACGTGAGCCACCTGCTCGTTTGCTGAGATCGAAAAATAAAAAAAATAGTAGTCTTTTAAGTTAGTTATTGAAAGGGTATGATTTATAAGACAGCAACAACTATTACCATGGCAGTTGATTAATGAAATTATGAAACAACAATACTTTTGGGTAAAAATGCATGACCAGACTAACCAAGTCAATCCATTCTTTAGTATTTTATTATGATAGATGTGTATTTCTATCTTGTTGCAAGTAGCTTTCAGGTTGCAAGATTGGAATTTTACTTAATATTATTATGTCTTTTCTATTTGTTATCAATTATCATACATAATTTTAATAAATTATTATTGCAACCACTTTTCTTCCTCAGATACAACGACAAGATAAATTTACTGAGTAAGAAGCCGACCGGACGCGGTCCCGAGCAGAAAGACATTCTGACCGCTCTAACTACAATCAACTCGCACGACTCCTTCAACTTGGAGCGAGTGGAGACATTGGGAGATTCCTTCTGAAATTGCGGCGACCTTGTATCTGTACCACAAGTTTCCTGCTTTGAACGAGGGCCAGCTCACCAATATTAAAAGTCGCCTGATAGGAAATATAGCGAATATGCGATGTAAAGGGTAAAAAAGAAATGATGGAAAACACACACAAATGTTTTTGCTTCTTAATAAATATGAACATAAAATGTTATTACATAAATATATATAAAAAATATATACATATAAAAAATATCTTCACGCAATTCCCAATACAGGGGTAGACACAGGTCAAGTCTAGAAAATTAAGTCCCTTTGACCCACCTTCCACCGAAGATATTTTCGGGACAACGTGACAGGCGGTGAGCCTGTCGCCGTCTTTATGTTCAAGCCAACGATGAAATTCGTACATAAGTTTTTGAAAAACTCATTGGTACCGCCACCTGGGGATCGAACTCGGGTCTCTCGACTCGAAATTCCGACCACCCAACGACTCGGCTATCGTGACTTATCGTTAGCGTATTATGGGTACTGACATGGGTCCCGGGTCTCCGCTAGGGTTCAAAAGCGCTAATTATTTGTATTGTTTTAACGTCAACGTCAACTTTAGTGTGCACAATTGAGTCCTGCACAACTGACAGCTGCCAGTAGTATCGCAAGTTGATCTGGATGAAACAAGGCATACGTTTAGGAACAAACATCACAATAGTTAAAAAGCTCAACTCCTAACGATTTAAAATGTTGGAAAACTATTTTCTTGAGTCATCGCTCCCTCTCGTGATAATGAAGGTGACGTGACCTTTTAAACAAAAAAAAATTAGAATTATTTGGATGAAATCCATTGTTACGTTAGAAATTAAACTTAATTCCTTGTGGGTATCTAAAGAGAAGTAATTATTCAATTTTGTTTTCAGAAACCTTTATTACGCTGGTGCTAAGGCGCGTTTGGGCGGTCGTATGAAGATTGAACAGTTTTCGCCGAAGCAAGATTTCGTGGTGCCAGGTTTCTTTGCTCCTCGAGAAGTGAAAGAGTACATTGAAAATTGTCAAGTAAGTTTTTTATCTTCACGCATTTTCCAATGCAGCGGTGGCCAGAGATCTATACAATTTCGTCTTTCAACGCACATTTCACCGGAACTTTTTTAAGGATGACGTGACAGGTGGTCTGCCTGTCGTCATCTTTATGTCCAAGCCAACGATATAAATTGTACATAATTGGTGAAAAAAACTCATTGATAACGAGCCTACCTGCTCGGGATTGAACTTGAGTGACTCGGGTCACTTGTCTCGTGACGGTCGGCAATTTAGATAATAGATTTTTAGTTTCCGAATTGATTAATAGTCAGATTTAAAATCTCACCCGCACGCTGCACATAATTTTAATAAATTATTATTGCAACCACTTTTCTTCCTCAGATACAACGACAAGATAAATTTACTGAGTAAGAAGCCGACCGGACGCGGTCCCGAGCAGAAAGACATTCTGACCGCTCTAACTACAATCAACTCGCACGACTCCTTCAACTTGGAGCGAGTGGAGACATTGGGAGATTCCTTCTTGAAATTCGCGGCGACCTTGTATCTGTACCACAAGTTTCCCGCTTTGAACGAGGGCCAGCTCACCAATATTAAAAGTCGCCTGATAGGAAATAGGTAAGAATACTTTAACGTTTTTATATCTGTACGGTAGAGACAACGATATAACAGACCACCAGAAAAATAGCCTCTGTTACCTCTGGTCACAACATCTTAGATGAAATTTAAACAAGATTTAATACATAACAATAAGCAGCAAAGAGTTGTTAACCGACCTAGACGACTCGCAGGTAGAGAGGTAATCTGCCATCAGGTTCCTGCAGGTGTCGATAAAGTCGACTGAGAGAAAGGCTCGTCTCAATTCCTTTGACAGATCTAAAAACTATCGAGATGTAACGAAGTCGATAATGCGCGATTATTATTTCGATTGGCACTCCGCCTACAAAATATAGCGAATATGCGATGTAAAGGGTAAAAAAGAAATGATGGAAAACACACACAAATGTTTTTGCTTCTTAATAAATATGAACATAAAATGTTATTACATAAATATATATAAAAAATATATACATATAAAAAATATCTTCACGCAATTCCCAATACAGGGGTAGACACAGGTCAAGTCTAGAAAATTAAGTCCCTTTGACCCACCTTCCACCGAAGATATTTTCGGGACAACGTGACAGGTGGTCTGCCTGTCGTCATCTTTATGTCCAAGCCAACGATGAAATTCGTACATAAGTTTTTGAAAACTCATTGGTACCGCCACCTGGGGATCGAACTCAGGTCTCTCGACTCGAAATTCCGACCACCCAACGACTCGGCTATCGTGACTTATCGTTAGCGTATTATGGGTACTGACATGGGTCCCGGGTCTCCGCTAGGGTTCAAAAGCGCTAATTATTTGTATTGTTTTAACGTCAACGTCAACTTTAGTGTGCACAATTGAGTCCTGCACAACTGACAGCTGCCAGTAGTATCGCAAGTTGATCTGGATGAAACAAGGCATACGTTTAGGAACAAACATCACAATAGTTAAAAAGCTCAACTCCTAACGATTTAAAATGTTGGAAAACTATTT
The DNA here is from genome assembly GCA_029286605.1 of Sericinus montela. NCBI lineage: Eukaryota > Metazoa > Arthropoda > Insecta > Lepidoptera > Papilionidae > Sericinus > Sericinus montela. Next base: position 4,919,463 of record JAGSMR010000031.1, on the reverse strand, counting down.
TCTTGAGTCATCGCTCCCTCTCGTGATAATGAAGGTGACGTGACCTTTTAAACAAAAAAAAATTAGAATTATTTGGATGAAATCCATTGTTACGTTAGAAATTAAACTTAATTCCTTGTGGGTATCTAAAGAGAAGTAATTATTCAATTTTGTTTTCAGAAACCTTTATTACGCTGGTGCTAAGGCGCGTTTGGGCGGTCGTATGAAGATTGAACAGTTTTCGCCGAAGCAAGATTTCGTGGTGCCAGGTTTCTTTGCTCCTCGAGAAGTGAAAGAGTACATTGAAAATTGTCAAGTAAGTTTTTTATCTTCACGCATTTTCCAATGCAGCGGTGGCCAGAGATCTATACAATTTCGTCTTTCAACGCACATTTCACCGGAACTTTTTTAAGGATGACGTGACAGGTGGTCTGCCTGTCGTCATCTTTATGTCCAAGCCAACGATATAAATTGTACATAATTGGTGAAAAAACTCATTGATAACGAGCCTACCTGCTCGGGATTGAACTTGAGTGACTCGGGTCACTTGTCTCGTGACGGTCGGCAATTTAGATAATAGATTTTTAGTTTCCGAATTGATTAATAGTCAGATTTAAAATCTCACCCGCACGCTGCACATAATTTTTATAAGGTACATAGAAGAATCGAATACCATTAATGTTTAGAATAAATTTAAGTATTTAAATTATTAACGAAAAACTAAATGTGACAGGCGGACAGACGAGAGCTACGTTGATAAAGATTTTGTTTACTGTTTTTTTTATTCGGAGCTTTATAATGCCATGTTTTTACAAGTTTCTTGTAATATAAAATTACCCTGTCGTTTAAAATTATTTTCATATTACAGAAGTATAGAAATATAAAAAAAATATTTATTATATATATATTTTTTTATAGAAATATAAGAATAAAAATAAATTTAGAAGTAGTAAAAACAAATTTAGATCACTAAGTATTATCATATTCTCTACGTTCTCGTACGACCACCATAACAAGATAAACAGAACAAATTATATGAAGTGACAACAACAAGCCAAACTTATACCTGATATAAATAACATCACATGTAGTACCGTGATCCCAGAGTAGCGTGTGTTATGGAATCAGGAACAACGAAGGTACCGCGAACAATTTTTCTCCCTGGTCTGGGACCCGCAAATAAAAAAAAAATTGTTTGCTTCATTGATCCGTCCGGAAACCGAACTCGGAACCTCTTAGAAACAAATGTAAATCATATTACAAATAAAACACTTGAAAACTTGTAGTATATATATATATATATATATATATATATATATATATATATATATATATATATATATATATATATATATATATATATATATATATATATATATATATATATATATATATATATATATATATATACTACAAGTTTGTCTTCACGCAATTCCCAATACAGGGGTAGACAGTCAAGTCCCTTTGACCCACCTTCCACCGAACATATTTTCGGGACAACGTGACAGGTGACGTGGTGAGCCCGTCGCCGCCCTTATGTCCAAACCAACGATGAAATTCGTACATAAGTTTTTGAAAAACTCATTGGTACTGCCAGCTGGGGTCGAACTCGGGTCTCTCGACTCGAAATTCCGACCACCCAACAACTCGGCTATCGTGACTTCTTGTAGTGATAGTTCATATTTGAACAGCGTAACGCCGTAGAGCTCTAACAAATAATAATGAACACCCCAGGAGTTTTATACAGAGTTTAATATCTTGAAAGTTACAAAATGAAATTGTCATATCAACAACTCATATAATTCTATCATTGATTTATAAACATCAATCTCTGTACAATATTATTATTTATTTATTAATTATACTTATTTACTTAATCTGCATTATACTCTTTATTAACATAACTGATTTGATATTACTAAGTACGTTGAATGTAAATAAATAAACATTGTGGTGACGTGTATTTAACACTCGGCCATCGTGCATGACCCGTGTCCCACTGCAATCTCGGCGCACTGAATGTGCATTGCATGCGCATTCGAAATATAATTTATCATATTAATTTTTAGTACTAAATAATGGCTCGGCATAGTTTATAACTTTATATAATTAAAATGCTACCCGAACACGTAATACCAAGTAAAAAAGCTTGGATAATGATCCCAGTCATTCTGTATAGGAGTTCTTCCAAAGCTGGGATTACAAACTATGGTTACATTATTATCTATGATGATGATGAAATTATATTAGAGCATAAGGAAACTCATATGTATGCAGGTGACCAATAATTGCTTGAACGCTTATTCAAAATGTATTTTTTGCCAAACATCTCGCGTTAATCTATTAAACCTATTAGCTACCCAATATAATTATATAAACATATAACATACTACATTGTCTGGAATGCACCAAATGAACTTATGTTATTAAATTTTATGGGGGAATATAATCATACAAACCTTACAAAGGCAACAAAGAAATCGAGTAAGCCATAGTCAGAAGTGAAATAACTGAACGGTCTAAAATAATTTCACTTTCTTTGTTTCTTTCTTTCTTTCTTTCAAAATATTGTTACTTGGAAGTTCTATGCCATCTGAATTGAATAAATCTGAAAAAGGTTATTTGGCAAGTCTTAGCTCAACAGAGAAATGGATTGGAATTTATTCGGGTCAATAAAATTTATTCAATGCAAGGCTTAAGTAAAATATTGTGAATTTTATAACAATTAAAAAAATTTAAAATATGATATGAAATAATTGAAATATGGAACTTACCACACCTACACTAAGTAGACCGATGACAAGTAGCAGAGTCTAAGGTGCAAGGTATCTTGTACTGTGATTGCCAGTCCTCTTCCAAGCTTGGCAATTAATGGTAGTACGTCAGTAGATGGTGCTGTAATAAATTTTTAATACATGTTTTCTTCGTATTTAAACGAATTTTCTCAGAAATTACATCTACGTAGATTAAAATTAAGGTTAATTACCGATATACATTGGTATAAATTAATAAATACACACTCCTTTAAAGACGGCTGTCGTAAAACCAACATATCGAAACCATTGCCCTTCACTTACTTCGCTGGACTGCGGGTCCAGCATATTGTACTCGTCGAGCTAATGATGCTGCGCTGTCAATTTTTAATTTATTAGCAATATTCTTTCTCCTTTTCACAAATTCCACATATCTAATACTAGTGCTAGATATGTTAAATTTATGTTTGGTATGTTCCAAAGTACTCTGTCGTATCGGCTTAAGAATCCCCCAACCCCTTTTATCGTAAGAAGCGATTATGCGCAAAAGCCTTTAAAATGTCGATGTACACATAAACCACTACCTACCGATAAATATCGGGATATCCATCCCAAATAATACCCGACCAAAGTTAAGCTTACCGATGACAACGCGTGATGATTATGTAAAATCCTCTTTATGGAAAAGGCCTATTTCCTGTAGTGGAATGTTACAGGCCGTCCAATAAAAAACTTCAATGATTCTCTGTTAACATTCGATCACCAGTCCGTTGTCGGTCCAGGCAGTCAAAAAATTCAGTTGGCAGTGATGTTAGTAACAGGAAGTAGTTATTTTTATTTTCACGCATATTCCCAATACTAGAGTATATAGCGGTCTAGACAAACAGAAACCTGTTTGGAACAACGTGTTAAGTGGGGAGCCCATCGCTGTCTTATTATCCAAGCTATCGGTACAATATTCTTACATAGATACATACATACTCGTATTTAATAATAATAATAAAAATAAATAAATAATAAATAAATAAATATCTTCACGCAATTCCCAATACAGGGGTAGACAGAGGTCTAGTCTAGACATTTAAGTCCCTTCGACCCACCTTCCACCGAAGATATTTTCGGGACAACATGACTCGTATTTCAAGTAGATTAATATTCTTATATACATATAAGAATTAAATACAAGAGGGTATATGACATCTAATATATTGTTTTTGGTTTTGAATTAAGAACATTTATTTTTATTGCAATATAATTGATCAGGCAAGCAAAAAATTTGAGCAAGCAGGGTTGGCAAATGATTAGTTCATTTGACAACGTGCTCACGCACTCGCTGTCCTGATGGTAAGTGTGTAATGCAGCCAATGAACATCTGCCAACAACTTCAATCGAGGATTCTATAGATTCCATCCGAATCATATTAAATAAATAAATATCTTAAAATAAAAAAATATATAATTAGTACATAAGTTTTTGCAAAACCTATTGGTACTTATCGAACTCGGCTATCGTGACGTTTTAGGAATAATATTAAATGCTACAAAAAAAGTCAGTAATTATTATGTATCTACGTACGTTTCAAGCCGGACACAACAATAGTATCCCTACCATACTGCTATTTTGTGGAATAGGAGTAGGAGTCTATGAATAAAAGTTTAAAATAAATAATAAATAAATAAATATCTTCACGCAATTTCCAATACAGGGTAGACATAGGTCTAATCTAGACAATTAAGTCCCTTCGACCCACCTTCCACCGAAGATATTTTCGGGACAACATGACTCGTATTTCAAGTAGATTAATATTCTTATATACATATAAGAATTAAATACAAGAGGGTATATGACATCTAATATATTGTTTTTGGTTTTGAATTAAGAACATTTATTTTATTGCAATATAATTGATCAGGCAAGCAAAAATTTGAGCAAGCAGGGTTGGCAAATGATTAGTTCATTTGACAACGTGCTCACGCACTCGCTGTCCTGATGGTAAGTGTGTAATGCAGCCAATGAACATCTGCCAACAACTTCAATCGAGGATTCTATAGATTCCATCCGAATCATATTAAATAAATAAATAATAAATAAATAATAAATAAATAAATAAATAAATAATAAATAAATAAATAAATATCTTCACGCAATTTCCAATACAGGGTAGACAGAGGTCTAGTCTAGACATTTAAGTCCCTTCGACCCACCTTCCACCGAAGATATTTTCGGGACAACATGACTCGTATTTCAAGTAGATTAATATTCTTATATACATATAAGAATTAAATACAAGAGGGTATATGACATCTAATATATTGTTTTTGGTTTTGAATTAAGAACATTTATTTTATTGCAATATAATTGATCAGGCAAGCAAAAATTTGAGCAAGCAGGGTTGGCAAATGATTAGTTCATTTGACAACGTGCTCACGCACTCGCTGTCCTGATGGTAAGTGTGTAATGCAGCCAATGAACATCTGCCAACAACTTCAATCGAGGATTCTATAGATTCCATCCAAATCATATTAAATAAATAAATAAATATCTTCACGCAATTTCCAATACAGGGTAGACAGAGGTCTAGTCTAGACATTTAAGTCCCTTCGACCCACCTTCCACCGAAGATATTTTCGGGACAACATGACTCGTATTTCAAGTAGATTAATATTCTTATATACATATAAGAATTAAATACAAGAGGGTATATGACATCTAATATATTGTTTTTGGTTTTGAATTAAGAACATTTATTTTATTGCAATATAATTGATCAGGCAAGCAAAAATTTGAGCAAGCAGGGTTGGCAAATGATTAGTTCATTTGACAACGTGCTCACGCACTCGCTGTCCTGATGGTAAGTGTGTAATGCAGCCAATGAACATCTGCCAACAACTTCAATCGAGGATTCTATAGATTCCATCCGAATCATATTAAATAAATAAATAAATATCTTCACGCAATTCCCAATACAGGGTAGACATAGGTCTAATCTAGACAATTAAGTCCCTTCGACCCACCTTCCACCGAAGATATTTTCGGGACAACATGACTCGTATTTCAAGTAGATTAATATTCTTATATACATATAAGAATTAAATACAAGAGGGTATATGACATCTAATATATTGTTTTTGGTTTTGAATTAAGAACATTTATTTTATTGCAATATAATTGATCAGGCAAGCAAAAATTTGAGCAAGCAGGGTTGGCAAATGATTAGTTCATTTGACAACGTGCTCACGCACTCGCTGTCCTGATGGTAAGTGTGTAATGCAGCCAATGAACATCTGCCAACAACTTCAATCGAGGATTCTATAGATTCCATCCGAATCATATTAAATAAATAAATATCTTCACGCAATTTCCAATACAGGGTAGACAGAGGTCTAGTCTAGACATTTAAGTCCCTTCGACCCACCTTCCACCGAAGATATTTTCGGGACAACATGACTCGTATTTCAAGTAGATTAATATTCTTATATACATATAAGAATTAAATACAAGAGGGTATATGACATCTAATATATTGTTTTTGGTTTTGAATTAAGAACATTTATTTTATTGCAATATAATTGATCAGGCAAGCAAAAATTTGAGCAAGCAGGGTTGGCAAATGATTAGTTCATTTGACAACGTGCTCACGCACTCGCTGTCCTGATGGTAAGTGTGTAATGCAGCCAATGAACATCTGCCAACAACTTCAATCGAGGATTCTATAGATTCCATCCGAATCATATTAAATAAATAAATAATAAATAAATAAATATCTTCACGCAATTTCCAATACAGGGTAGACATAGGTCTAATCTAGACAATTAAGTCCCTTCGACCCACCTTCCACCGAAGATATTTTTGGGACAAAGTGACAGGTTTTGCGCCTTGCTTAGACATGAAGACAGGCTTCAACGATATAAATCCTACATAAGTATTTGAGAAAACACATTGGTACGAGCCTACCTAGGGATCGAACTCAAAGTATCTCGACTCGAATTCTAATCACTCAACCACTCTGCTATCATGACTATATAAAAGTTTTCGACCTATGAAAATGAAATTTGGCACGGTAGATGGTGGTGGTGGTAGCTAAATTTTCGATTCTACGAAAGGATTTTTGTAAATTCTTCGTAAAGGGGTAGAACATGGGGGTGAAAGTTTGTGTATACCATTCTACGCTTAAACTGAGTGATAAATAATCTGAATTACTATCTGAATTACCTAATCAAATTCTTGTCTTTTTATTTGCAATATGCAATTTTTGCATAGAAAATTGCAATGTATTATAATGTAGATGTTTTCTATCGGGTAGAGGATCCATTTTCATAAATAAGAAAACGCAGCAAAAAAAGTCACGATAGCCGAGTGGTTGGGTGGTCGGAATTACGAGTCAAGAGACCCGAGTTCGATCCCCAGGTGGCACGCTCGTACCAATGGGTTTTACAAAAACTTATGTACGAATTATATCGTTGGCTTGGACATAAAGACGGCGACGGGCTCACCACCTGTCACGTTGTCCCGAAAATATCTTCGGTGGAATGTGGGTCGAAGGGACTTAATTGTCTGGACTTGACCTCTATCTACCCCTGTATTGATATTGCGTGAAGATATTTATTTATTATTATTATTAGAAACCGCAGCATGCAATTAATTCAAGGCAATAAAATATGACAATTCCACACAAAAGCGACATACAAGTGATTCAATGATATTATTTATAATGCATTAAAATTACTTACTCGTGAATTATATTAATGTATCTTTCTGAAAAGGCTTCGGCATAGATTCTCATGGACGTCACGATACAGTTGTTTGACCATAATATGGTTACCGAGTCGAAATTCCGACCACCCTCGACCTCGGCCATCATGACTGTTACATTTGTTACATTGTAAATAAACTAATGAAACTAATTTTAGTGCACATAACACATACATATATAACCTGAGACCCGAGAAAGGGCCATTGCACAACTTAAGCCTCTCCCGTAAGCTAGGATTTGCCATTATCGCCATTGTTTGGCGAGAGGTTTGGCGATCGCAGAACTAGACACGTTGCACCTTAGACGCTGCCACCCGTCCCCAGTCTGAATTTTATTCTGGTAGTTTTGTAATCCTTATCCTGTCATCTATCGATAGCTAGTTGCATACTGAACGCTTGGCCCTTATATGATTCTTACGAATGCACCCATGGGAAATAAAGCGATGATTTTTTCTTAATTCATCTTAATTCTTCGCTGATACCACACGGTACTAAATACACATATACATATCACATTTATTTTTATTGCAATATAATTGATCAGGCAAGCAAAAAATTTGAGCAAGCAGGGTTGGCAAATGATTAGTTCATTTGACAACGTGCTCACGCACTCGCTGTCCTGATGGTAAGTGTGTAATGCAGCCAATGAACATCTGCCAACAACTTCAATCGAGGATTCTATAGATTCCATCCGAATCATATTAAATAAATAAATATCTTCACGCAATTTCCAATACAGGGTAGACATAGGTCTAATCTAGACAATTAAGTCCCTTCGACCCATCTTTCAACGAAGATTTTTTCGGGACTACGTGAAATGTGGTGAGGCCTTCCCCGTCTTTATGTCCAAGCCAACGATATAATTCGTACATAAGCTTTTTTGAAAAACCCATTGGTTCTCGAGTCGAAATTCCGACCACCCTCGACCTCGGCCATCATGACTGTTACATTTGTTACATTGTAAATAAACTAATGAAACTAATTTTAGTGCACATAACACATACATATATAACCTGAGACCCGAGAAAGGGCCATTGCACAACTTAAGCCTCTCCCGTAAGCTAGGATTTGCCATTATCGCCATTGTTTGGCGAGAGGTTTGGCGATCGCAGAACTAGACACGTTGCACCTTAGACGCTGCCACCCGTCCCCAGTCTGAATTTTATTCTGGTAGTTTTGTAATCCTTATCCTGTCATCTATCGATAGCTAGTTGCATACTGAACGCTTGGCCCTTATATGATTCTTACGAATGCACCCATGGGAAATAAAGCGATGATTTTTTCTTAATTCATCTTAATTCTTCGCTGATACCACACGGTACTAAATACACATATACATATCACATTTATTTTTATTGCAATATAATTGATCAGGCAAGCAAAAAATTTGAGCAAGCAGGGTTGGCAAATGATTAGTTCATTTGACAACGTGCTCACGCACTCGCTGTCCTGATGGTAAGTGTGTAATGCAGCCAATGAACATCTGCCAACAACTTCAATCGAGGATTCTATAGATTCCATCCGAATCATATTAAATAAATAAATATCTTCACGCAATTTCCAATACAGGGTAGACATAGGTCTAATCTAGACAATTAAGTCCCTTCGACCCATCTTTCAACGAAGATTTTTTCGGGACTACGTGAAATGTGGTGAGGCCTTCCCCGTCTTTATGTCCAAGCCAACGATATAATTCGTACATAAGCTTTTTTGAAAAACCCATTGGTTCTCGAGTCGAAATTCCGACCACCCTCGACCTCGGCCATCATGACTGTTACATTTGTTACATTGTAAATAAACTAATGAAACTAATTTTAGTGCACATAACACATACATATATAACCTGAGACCCGAGAAAGGGCCATTGCACAACTTAAGCCTCTCCCGTAAGCTAGGATTTGCCATTATCGCCATTGTTTGGCGAGAGGTTTGGCGATCGCAGAACTAGACACGTTGCACCTTAGACGCTGCCACCCGTCCCCAGTCTGAATTTTATTCTGGTAGTTTTGTAATCCTTATCCTGTCATCTATCGATAGCTAGTTGCATACTGAACGCTTGGCCCTTATATGATTCTTACGAATGCACCCATGGGAAATAAAGCGATGATTTTTTCTTAATTCATCTTAATTCTTCGCTGATACCACACGGTACTAAATACACATATACATATCACATTTATTTATTTATTCAACTTCATCGTACCTTATAAAAATGTATGAGTTGAAAAGGTGTACACAATGCAAAAAGCATTCTCTGCATATCAAGGTACATTATTATTATTGCGTCATTCATGCACTGACTAATTACGAAATCTCTAAAACCTTTACGTCGATTCCAATACTATGGTAGACTGACATAAGACTAGACAATTAAGTCCCTTCGACCCATCTTTCAACGAAGATTTTTCGGGACTACGTGAAATGTGGTGAGGCCTTCCCCGTCTTTATGTCCAAGCCAACGATATAATTCGTACATAAGCTTTTTGAAAACCCATTGGTTCTCGAGTCGAAATTCCGACCACCCTCGACCTCGGCCATCATGACTGTTACATTTGTTACATTGTAAATAAACTAATGAAACTAATTTTAGTGCACATAACACATACATATATAACCTGAGACCCGAGAAAGGGCCATTGCACAACTTAAGCCTCCCGTAAGCTAGATTTGCCATTATGCCCTACCCTGTCCTAGACTTCCCTCGTGGTCATACTTGCCGTAACACTGATTTTCAAGGTGTCGCCACCTTGAGGTCACGGGTTCGATTCCCGAGTCGGGTCTATGTAGAAAACCACTTTTCTACATTTTCTCGAGTCTGGTTGTTTGTGGTACCACCGTTGTTTCCGATTCCCATACCACAATTGCTTTAGCATCTTACATTGAGATCGGAGCAATGAATGTGATGTTGTCCTATCTATATTTGTATTTATTTATTTATTATTATTATTAGAAACCGCAGCATGCAATTAATTCAAGGCAATAAAAATATGACAATTCCACACAAAAGCGACATACAAGTGATTCAATGATATTATTTATAATGCATTAAAATTACTTACTCGTGAATTATATTAATGTATCTTTCTGAAAAGGCTTCGGCATAGATTCTCATGGACGTCACGATACAGTTGTTTGACCATAATATGGTTACCGTGTCTAACACGTCATCCAGTTGTAAATTCTCTAGGCCCCGTGGATGGTATTTGTTTGATCTTTATTATTGCAAACGCCGATTTTTTCCATAACATAGGCTGCCAAGCCGGCTGGTGAGTCTGTTAGCGCCACACCTAGAAAAAGAAACATATGTACAAAAGTGCGTAATAATGTGTTCGAAATCGGAAACCATTCGACGACCTCCGTGGGCGAGTGGCAACAGTGGTAAACACCGATTTTCAAGGTGTCGCCACCTTGAGGTCACGGGTTCGATTCCCGGTCGGGTCTATGTAGAAAAACCACTTTTTCTACATTTTCTCGAGTCTGGTTGTTTGTGGTACCACCGTTGTTTCCGATTCCCATACCACAATTGCTTTAGCATCTTACATTGAGATCGGAGCAATGAATGTGATGTTGTCCTATCTATATTTGTATTTATTTATTTATTCAACTTCATCGTACCTTATAAAAATGTATGAGTTGAAAAGGTGTACACAATGCAAAAAGCATTCTCTGCATATCAAGGTACATTATTATTATTGCGTCATTCATGCACTGACTAATTACGAAATCTCTAAAACCTTTACGTCGATTCCAATACTATGGTAGACTGACATAAGACTAGACAATTAACTCCTTTCGGACCACCTTTCACCGAAGACATTTTTGGGACAAAGTGACAGGTTTTGCGCCTTGCTTAGACATGAAGACAGGCTTCAACGATATAAATCCTACATAAGTATTTGAGAAAACACATTGGTACGAGCCTACCTAGGGATCGAACTCAAAGTATCTCGACTCGAATTCTAATCACTCAACCACTCTGCTATCATGACTATATAAAAGTTTTCGACCTATGAAAATGAAATTTGGCACGGTAGATGGTGGTGGTGGTAGCTAAATTTTCGATTCTACGAAAGGATTTTTGTAAATTCTTCGTAAAGGGTAGAACATGGGGTGAAAGTTTGTGTATACCATTCTACGCTTAAACTGAGTGATAAATAATCTGAATTACTATCTGAATTACCTAATCAAATTCTTGTCTTTTTATTTGCAATATGCAATTTTTGCATAGAAAATTGCAATGTATTATAATGTAGATGTTTTCTATCGGGTAGAGGATCCATTTTCATAAATAAGAAAACGCAGCAAAAAAAGTCACGATAGCCGAGTGGTTGGGTGGTCGGAATTACGAGTCAAGAGACCCGAGTTCGATCCCCAGGTGGCACGCTCGTACCAATGGGTTTTACAAAAACTTATGTACGAATTATATCGTTGGCTTGGACATAAAGACGGCGACGGGCTCACCACCTGTCACGTTGTCCCGAAAATATCTTCGGTGGAATGTGGGTCGAAGGGACTTAATTGTCTGGACTTGACCTCTATCTACCCCTGTATTGGATATTGCGTGAAGATATTTATTTATTATTATTATTAGAAACCGCAGCATGCAATTAATTCAAGGCAATAAAAATATGACAATTCCACACAAAAGCGACATACAAGTGATTCAATGATATTATTTATAATGCATTAAAATTACTTACTCGTGAATTATATTAATGTATCTTTCTGAAAAGGCTTCGGCATAGATTCTCATGGACGTCACGATACAGTTGTTTGACCATAATATGGTTACCGTGTCTAACACGTCATCCAGTTGTAAATTCTCTAGGCCCCCGTGGATGGTATTTGTTTGATCTTTATTATTGCAAACGCCGATTTTTTCCATAACATAGGCTGCCAAGCCGGCTGGTGAGTCTGTTAGCGCCACACCTAGAAAAAGAAACATATGTACAAAAGTGCGTAATAATGTGTTCGAAATCGGAAACCATTCGACGACCTCCGTGGGCGAGTGGCAACAGTGGTAAACACCGATTTTCAAGGTGTCGCCACCTTGAGGTCACGGGTTCGATTCCCGGTCGGGTCTATGTAGAAAAACCACTTTTTCTACATTTTCTCGAGTCTGGTTGTTTGTGGTACCACCGTTGTTTCCGATTCCCATACCACAATTGCTTTAGCATCTTACATTGAGATCGGAGCAATGAATGTGATGTTGTCCTATCTATATTTGTATTTATTTATTTATTATTTAACAAATATTTACTTTCGGGGCATGTGTGAGACAATACTTGATACCGTGTTTAGATACCATTGCCACAAAATTAATAATCGTACTTGCGTTATTTCATTATGACGAAGTTATGACGCAATTTAATTATACTTACAGCTTATCGTTGATAACGAATATCGTAACAAAATTATTGAAAAGGTTACAAAATTAAAAGCTGAAACTGTACGTACCGATTGAATCAGGTTTCGTAGCTTGCACATGGAAATATCCGCTTTCCTTAAGATATAAGAGAAAAAATTCTGTAACGGATATAATCTATGGACATGTTGAGCGTCGTCTGCTAAATTCGGGAACATAGATCCAAGCAGGATTTTGATGGAACTAATAGGTCTTGAAGATAACGGCATGTTTGTGTGAAACCTAAAAAATTTAATGAATTTAAAAAATACACTTCTTCACACGATGACCACCTTACTTACTTAAGGGCATGTAAAAGCATACTGCAGGACACAGTCCTTTCCCATGAAGAGGATTTGCTATAATCGCAACGCTCAGCAAGCGGATTGTTCATCGCAGTACCTGATACCTCACACCTTGATCGCTGCACCGGTCTGCTAAATAACTGCGTGATTTGCTATTATGCCCTACCCTGTCCTAGACTTCCCTCGTGGTCATACTTGCCGTAACACGGACGCGTCTACCTCCTCAGGCTGTAATCCTGGCGAGGCTACGGACCTTCCTACGCCCACCACCCGGAGGTCATGTGGCTCAGGGAGGCACCTGCCTTTGTATTAATAGTCCACCCGGTACCGCGCGTAATACCTTACGCACCATAAAAATCATATGAATTGTTAATATCTTAAATTATTATCATGACTAACATAATAATAATTATCATGACAGTTTAGTGATTAGTTTTAGATTAGTGCGCCTGTTTAATGTGTAATGGATAATGCTGTATCATGGGGTATGATACTAATATTTGCACGCTATTGCCGCTATGTGTTGTGTGATCTCGGTTTTCAAACATTTTTAATGGTTTCTTCCCGTGGATGGAAAAAGTGCCGATAGCCGAGTGGTTGGGTGGTCGGAATTTCGAGTCGAGAGACCCGAGTTCGATCCCCAGGTGGCAGGCTCGTACCAATGGGTTTTTCAAAAACTTGTGTACGAATTATATCGTTGGCTTGGACATAAAGGCGGCGACGGGCTCACCACCTGTCACGTTGTCCCGAAAATATCTTCGGTGGAAGGTGGGTCGAAGAGACTTAATTGTCTAGACTAGACCTCTGTCTACCCCTGTATTGGGAATTGCGTGAAGATATTTATTTATTTATTATTCCCGTGGATTTCGTAGGAGGCGACAAAGGCATAAAATAAATAAATAAATATCTTCACGCAATTCCCAATACAGGGGTAGACAGAGGTCTAGTCTGGACAATTAAGTCCTTTCGAAGACAGTTTCGGGACAACGTGAACCCGTCGCCGTCTTTATGTCCAAGCCAACGATATAATTCATACATAAGTTGTTTTGAAAAAAATACCCATTGGTACGAGCCTGCCAACTCAGGTCTCTCGACTTGAAATATCGACCACCCAACCACTCGGCTATCGTGACTATCAATGCATAAGCTTTGATAATGCAATTGGCTACCGAAAAATGGCGGCATTACCTCAAAAATATCAGAACAAAATTCAGCAGACCGGTGACGGGCAGCAGCGTCTTAGGTACGAGGTGTTTAGTACGGAGGTCTGAGATCCGCTTACCAACCCCTTACGGAAATCCTCTCATACAGGCGAGGCCTCTGGCTTTTACAAGCCGTTATGTATGTATGTACACGCCACCACACACATTGACGATTAGTCTTAGTAAAAACTCACATCTCATAGAATTTTGAGACCTTTATATTGTTGATACCACTTTTCATTTAGCGTCATCTGATCATTATCAAATTTTAGCTATAGTACAACTAATACCGATGTTATTTTATGAAATTTCACTAAATTAGTGAAGATTTACGATTAAGTTTTATGAAATAAATAGGAATATAAGATGCTGAGCAAAGCTCGGTCTCTTAGTAACTAAATAATTAAGCTCTTACGTTCGCATGCCCAAGACAGCGATGGTCAGTGGTCTATAGGTATATTTGAGTTTTTCAACCTTAAGCTTATGTTAAGCCTGTTTCCGTCTTAATACATACACCGACTATAAAAAGAAACGTAAATTTCGGGAATAAACATTAATAATGTTTTTTCTCAAAATTTACGTTTGTTTTCTGGAATTCGGGTTTTTATTTTAGACATATTCCCTTACAACTCTTTATCTTATATCCCTTATCATTATTTGTAAAGTTTATTAAAATTATTTACTTACCCTAGTATATCTTGAGGGAATAACGTGGCCATGTGTGTAGCGCATTGGGAACCCCAATCTCCAGCTTGAATGTAGAATTTTTCGAAACCAAGGCGCCGCATCAGATTTCTCATTATTATTCCGATTTGGACAGGATTAAGTCCAGGTTTATTTGTGCCCTATAATTATGAAAACGAAGTAACGCTTACTTTAAATTGAGTAGTATTCGGAGTATAAATTTAATTAAAATTATCTACACAAAGTCATTAACTATGACAATAACACCCTATATTAATCTTTCGAAAGAGAAAAAATACAACGGCGGAGAACATTATTAATGATAGTATAATTTGTTAGTAGACGGTTCATGTTGGTGAAATATTGATGATTCACAATAATTATTAACGTTCACGCACATTTTAATCATATATGGTAGACTATATCATCTTTTCAAATAACAGCCACTCGAGAAGTCAAAGTGGTATCGGCGCTAACTTCCTTACGCTTATTCTATAAAAGCTTATGATGTTGCTCACTTGGAAAAGTATGTATTCAACATTGAACACGAATTCGTTGCGAATTTAAGTTTCTTTTTGTCAAAATATTCAACAGTAATTTACCTCTGAAAAACCAAACCCGGGCAGATCTGGTGCGATTACTTCGAAAACAAAATCATATCCTCGTTTTTGGTTTGTTAACAGGGGTATAGCTTTGTCAAACTCTTTAGAGGAACTGGGCCATCCGTGTAACATTAGTAAGGGCATCGTTTTAACACCTTTTATTTCCGGTTTCACTCTGATAAAATGCAGATCTAGTCCTTGTATCCGTGTTTTATAATGAGGAAATCTATTTAAAAGGTTTGCTCTTCCTTTAAAGTCGTACTCCTCCAACCAATATTTTATTATTTTTTCCAAATATATCGTATTCATTCCGTATTCCGAATTCACGCCTTCTAAAGGCCTGGTTAATGGACGTTTATTCCTTAATCTTTTTTTCAAATCTTCTATCATCTGCAATTTAAACAATTATATAATTAAAAAACATGCATGCATATGATA
Organism: Sericinus montela; assembly: GCA_029286605.1. Classification (NCBI taxonomy): domain Eukaryota; kingdom Metazoa; phylum Arthropoda; class Insecta; order Lepidoptera; family Papilionidae; genus Sericinus; species Sericinus montela. Next base: position 4,903,344 of record JAGSMR010000031.1, on the reverse strand, counting down.
ACATGTGTAAGGTGTGTACATTGACTATTTTTACTATAATTTCCAACCCTTGAGTACAAACTTTCATAAGCTAATGATCAAGGTCCTCCCATTATACATAATGACTACTAAAAGTACATATCGTAAGAGGAAAGGACACAACGGGACATATCGTAAGAGATGGTTTGCCATAGTCGGCACGCTTGACACCTTGCACCTTAGACACTGCTACAACTCACCAGGTGAATTTTGTTTCGGTGTTTTTCTAGATTGTAGCATGATGTAACCAAACGGGGACCACATTTGAGAAAAACATACGAACGAGTGAACCTACTAACCTTTGGTAGGTTAGTAGTTTCACCCGCATTGGAGCAGCGGGGGCGGGGAAGGCGGGCTCCTGCTCTCTATATCAAACCCTGGACTCTGTTTATATTGATAAAAAGTTATTTTTTTATCTTAACGCAATTTCCCATACTGGAGGTAGGCTTATGTCCTGATGATATATATATATATATATATATATATATATATATATATATATATATATATATATATATATATATATATATATATATATATATATATATATATATATTGATCAAAACAACAAACAAATGAGATTAAACTTATCAATATAACATTTTATATACAATTACCGTATTATTAAACTCAATTTTAAAAGGTCTTATGGTCTTGTCCTCATCAGTAGCAGCCGGTCCATTTCCCCACCACTTTTGAAGGTCTAATTTTGGTGGGTCAGGCACTTGTAACATGTAAATCGTGACACCGAATAATACTGCAACTACGGCGAAGATCAGGGTGAATAATTTGAACATCTGTAAATAATTAATTTGACAAGTATATAATTAATATTACAGGTTTTACAGATAAAGTTAAATTACTTATTCTGCATAGGTATATTTTATTTTCTTTACTTTGAATTAATAAAATTTTTAAGTAATGGTACTACTAATAATAAACGTATTATATTTTCTAACGCCCACAATGTAAATTTTTACTTGACTACGTCGAAGCGTATTTACTTATGTTCCTCCGTAGCGCCTAAACTAATCATCCGATTTTGGTGAATAAAGTGTCAATCGATTCGTTATTATAGACCGGATAACAGACTATATTTTAACAAATTACTACAATAGCAGTCCTATGGAACTGATTTTATCCGATTTCATTCCTTCGTTTTTTTTAGCTCGGGTTTTTATTCCTTAGTTTTTTAAGTTTATTTATTTCATAAAATAAATGAATATCGTCACGCAATTCCCAATACAGGGGAGGCAGAGGTCTAGTTTAGAAAATTAAGTCCCTTCGACCTACCTTCTACCAAAGATATTTTCGAGACAACCTGACAGGTGGTGAGCCCGTCGCCGTCTTTATGTCTAAGCCAACAATGTAATTCGTACATAAGTTTTTTGAAAATACCCATTGGTACGACCCTGCCATCTGGAGATCGAACTCGGCTCTCTCAACTCTAATTATCGACCACCCAACCATTCGGCTATCGTGACTTTTTTTGATGATTTAGTCATAATTTGTTTTTCGGATACGAAATGTTAATTTCTTTCTCAGTTATTTTTTTCTAAGCTAATGTGTCGATTTATTGGTTTCTACATTTATTATCTATATAAAAATTCTATGTTAACATTAAACGAGAAATTCTCAAAATGTCCAGTATTCTATAGTAAGAATTGTTGTAAAATTATAGTGGTTTTGAAAAATAATAATTTAAATAAAGAAATGTAAATACACTTTCTAATTTCATAATTTGTACATTTGAATGTTTCTTAAATGGTATTCATAATTATTGTAATGTATATCTGTTAATATGTAGTAGAGTATTATAATTTTTTCTAATTATGTACAGCAAGGTGACATATTTTTAATGCTTAAAACGTTTACCTTCCTAAGCTTACATTTTAAACAACATATATCTACTCAATGCCTATGCTGCTATATCTCTGCGAGATAAAAGCCGTCAAATATAGAAAAAATATTAAAAAACTTTAACCCGACTACGGGAAAAAGTACAAAAGGTAAGAAACAAGGTAAGTTTTGATTACGGTTATAGTATCAATAAGTAAGATCAATTTTCACTTTGTAATTTAATTTACTGTTCTTGTATATAGAACTGAAATGCTTGTTTTACTAAAACATGCCAAATAGATCTAATCATATCATCATAACGGCCTGTAAAGTCCACTGAAGGATAAAGGCCCCTCCTGTACGCGAGGATTTGTCATAATTGGATATTCGAAAACCATAAAAAAGTGGTATACTAGAAAATGGTAGAGAATTCTTCAGGCATTAAGTCCGCCTATACATTTTCATATGTATGAAGTATAATAATAAATATAAATATCTTCACGCAATTCCCAATACAGGGGTAGACAGAGGTCAAGTCTAGACAATTAAGTCCCATTGACCCACCTTCCACCGAAGATATTTTTGGGACAACGTGACAGGTGGTGAGCCCGTCGCCGCCTTTATGTCGAAGCCAATGATGAAGTTCGTACATATGTTTTTGAAAAACTCATTGGTACTGCCACCTGGGGATCGAACTCTGGTCTCTCGACTCAAAAGTCAGACCACCCAACAACTCGGCTATCGTGACTTTTAATAAATTATAGTTTAATTTAAAAAATATATAATCAATTAGTACAATGAACATATGACGAATATATAATTCACATAGCTCTGATACTCGTACTAAATTTAATGACGTCTTGAAAAAAAGAATTGCGAAGATTCTTCAAATCAAAAAAAATTATTTCAATCTAAACATTCAAAAATTTAAACATTATACAAATATTCAGTTATTCAGAACTACCTAGTAGGCATAATAAAATGTCTGTAGCAGGAGCGCCAAATTTCTTTTTGTTTTTGATAATTTATTATATTGTGAAGTAAAAAGTCATTCGCTGCAAACAATGCCCTAGACGTAATACACAGTCTATTACATTATACTTAAATTATTACTTTCTAATATATATTTTTTTATAACAGTTATAAAAAGTAGTCACTAGTATTTCGTGGTTTCTACAATTTGAGCTTGGATATATTAGCAGCTGCGACAAAAACCTTTTTTTCCCTGTACAACTTTAAATAAGTTAAAATAAAAGACTTCTATTTGTGGGTAGGTTATCATTTGCGAGAAATTAAATTAAACCTCATACTAAACACTTTCCTACGTCTTATTATATACATACGTAACGGCAAAATCTAAATAAATGAGACATGTTTTTAATATTACAATTTCATCTTATTTTTTCGACCACAAAAATGTAGGTCACGAACAAAATACAAAAATCTTTCGGCGTTTTCGTCTCAAGGCAAGTACAACTCCAGTCCGACACATACACAAAATTTTTACACAACGGATAAAAACAATTAAAATAATGCGACTTTTCAATTGTAATGCAGACTGAATATATAATAATAATATATAGATACGTCACCTTTTTATTTAATGTGTTTCATTGATAAAAAAAATTTAAAAAAATACACATAGGAAGTAACAGTAAGTCGAATGAGTAACTACTTTTGAACATACACAATACGTGCGTTTGCGCCGGTGTCGCTTACTGATATTATGAATTCGACGATGTATTGACATGAACGCTACCTATCTCCTGTCTGTATTATGGCCTCGACCTTCTTAAGCCATCCAACCTCGGTTTGTGCAAAAATTTTACATTGTTGTGAGGGCAGCAGAAGATTGTAAGAAAATTCAAAATGAGATCTACCTACATTATTCATGTTGGAATGAATACACTCGTTCATTGCTTTAGGTTTATCTACAATGTAAAGCGCACTACAAATTTGATAAGGAAGTAAGTTTTAAGGCAGCGACGAAATTTAATATAGAATTGTTACTATTGATAACATTGAATTGATATTATTGATAATATTGTAAGATAATAATTTTTGTTATATATTATATAGACGAATTTAAAACGTTTTACAATTTTTCACGCACGCTTTTTCCCAGAACTGGTGTAGACAGAGGTCTAGGCAATTAGTTTTATCGACCCTCCCCCCCCCCCCCCTTTATCGAAGCTTATTTGGGAGTACGTGACAGGTGGTGATCCCATGGCCGTCTTAGTGTTCAATCGAACGGTACAATATACTCATATTCACAAACATTCATATTCACCATGCAAATGTTTACCCCCTAGCGGATAGTCGGGTAGGTATACTAGGTAATACATGCATATATTGGGACAACATCACATTCATTGCTCTGATCTCGAAGTAAGTACCTACAGCACTTGTATTATTGACTATTAATAGTATTGGAATCAGAAACAACGAAAGTACCACTAACACCCAGACCAAATAAAATGGAGAAAAAATAATTTAATTACCGTAATTTTAACGTTTTACAACCTAATACCGTTAGTCACTATTTTTTGCATGTTTGTAATCTATGATTTATTTTTCGAAATTTTCCTTTTGCTAAAAATTAAATAGGGTATATATGATGATAATTACTTTTAGGTGTTTTCCTCTTCCACTAAATGTTACGCTAAATTTAATTTTCTACATTAAATAAATAAATAACTTAGGGTTAAAAGTACTCGGAAACCCCGATATACGTATAGAAAGAAAATTATTTTATTCTGATAAAAGCGAAAAAGATATGTAAGGATAGACTAGAAGATGAACGATAAATTTGCCTTGATAACGAAATAAGTTATTCTATAAACCTATCATTAATGGAACTCGTAATGGAACTTTTTACCTTTATTACATATACAACTTTATAGTAGTTTGTAGTATTACATATACAATGTATAGTGTGTGTTAGATTTGCTATGTGTTAGATCCAAATTACAAATTATTTTCAAATCCGTTATAATACAGTTTTTCACAAATTTTCTTCAAGTTTATAGGTAGTATTTAGAGGATTTTCGTCATTATTAAATTACAATGACGGAGTTGCTGGGTGATCGGAATTCAAGTCAAGAAACCCAAGTACAATCTCTAAATGGCAGAGTCGATCCACCAATAGGTTTTCTCTAAAAACTTATACTTACTCTGAGGATATTTTTTTTTCTTTATTACGACAGAAATTCAACAATTTAGTTATTTTTTTTTAATTTCATGGTTAGGTAATCCATAAGTTAGCTACTGGGCTGATTAAAATTGGTTTAAATGAAAGCAAATTTAAAAGACATTGACAGTTTACCGGTAGGACCGTATGCATAATATAACTGACGGTACAACTACCGTGTAGTGAATAAGATCATATAGTCGAACACTATTGAGTTTTTCATCTCAATTAAGCACTCGATTATTACGATTATATTCAAGACAACTAAGTCCTTTCGATCCACTTTTCACTGAAGTTATCTTGCGACAATGTGGCATGTGGTTAGCCTATCGCCGTTTTTTACAGACTTCGAAAAGGAGGAGGTTCTCAATTCGATTGGTATATTTTTTATGTATGTATACCGATTACGCTAAGATTTATGACCCGATTATAGATTATAGATATAGACAGATTATATATGATTCTTTAGTGCGAAATAGTTGCTATTTGGCCCATAAAAATTAAAGATGTTTGGCCCAACAGTTTAATTTTATGAATTTTTATTTATTTATGAACACGTGGTTTACATGGACAATAGTAATTTTATTTTGTGTACGGCTAGTGAAATAGAGTTCCAAACAGCATTTTTTCGGAGTCGATTCCTTTTTTTCATTCCCGTTTCCTTTCGGTACCTTTCGTAGCTCTACCCATAGCCACTTAAAAAAATACTATTTAGTATATGAAAATATAAAGCAACGAAATGTTTTTTCACTCGGCGTCAAAAAAATCGCACTTTTTAAAACAGCTACTTTAAAATACTTTTACTCAAACTTTGTCAATAAGGGTATGGTTGCAATATCTTGCTATCGCATTGGAATGGTAACAAAATTGCCTATTAGAAATTAAAAAATTGTGTAAGTGTTTTTAATTTTTGATTAAAAAATAAAATTGAAAACATAAAAAATTACAAATAAGTCCTTAAAACCCCTTAACACATCAGGTATATACATATATATATATATATATATATATATATATATATATATATATATATATATATATATATATATATATATATATATATATATATATATATATATATATATATATATATATATATATATATATAATATAATATAATATAATATAATATCTTCACGCAATTCCCAATACAGGGGTAGACAGAGGTCGAGTCTAGACAATTAAGTCCCTTCGACCCACCTTTCACCGAAGATATTTTTCGGGACAACGTGACAGGTGGTGAGCCCATCGCCGCCTTTATGTCCAAGCCAACGATATTCGTACATAAGTTTTAGAAAAACTCATTGGTACGAGCCTACCAACTGGGGATCGAACTCGGGTCTATTGACTCGAAATTCCGACGACCCAACCACTCGGCTATCGTGACTTCAACGACGTATATATATATACATATATATATATATATATATATATATATATATATATATATATATATATATATATATATATATATATACACATATATGTACACAGGCTCGAATAATATTAAAGAGTTTATAATTTTATGACTACTTGATAACCTAGTTCGTAGTTATTTTTCCTTCGAAGGTAAAGGTTGGAGGATCAAATCAAATGTATTCAATATGTAGGTATGAATATTTATCTATATAGCTGCCATTATACGGGGACTCCTACTTTGCGACTGGATGACGTGTGTTATGTGTCATGTGACGTGTGTCACGGGTTAAATTATTTTTATTTTATCTATGGCAATTCTAGCCAGTCATGCTAATTTTTTTCTTTGACTGAATTCATTACATGATATTATCTTTATTACTTTCAGATCAGACCATCATTCTTGTTTGGTATGCAATTTTCACTAGCAGAAGCTCTGAGTGGGAAGTTGTCTAGCGAAAGCCGGGCTCAGATACAGAAAAGGTCTAGTGAATGCGACGGAGCTGCCGAGAAGGAACCTAAGTGGGGGGCACAGAATTCCATGCAGTGCTATATACAAGCCCAGGCAGTCCCCGATAAGGTATTCCGAGTATAATAATTTATGAAGTTATCAAATAATAAATATATATATATATATATATATATATATATATATATATATATATATATATATATATATATATATATATATATATATATATATATATATATATATATATATATATATATATATATATATATATATATATATATATATATATATATATATATATATATATATATATATATATATATATTTGACATTAAAGTATTTTTAAAGGAAAACTTTTGTACATAAATGACATCATTAAAACAGTGGTATTTGTTTCAGACTGTGGCAGATTGTGTAGAAGCCCTTATTGGTACCTACCTCTTGAATGGAGGCATCGCTGCTGCTGTCAAAATATTGGAATGGCTGAAGATTATACCAGCTGAGGTACATTATATACTCTAATTTTTAACAATGATAGAGGCACGCATCAGCTTTTGCTGTTGCATGAATGGGCCGACTCGACCGGGGAAGTACCACGACCTCACAGAATACTGGCGTGAAGTAGAAGTGTAACTAACTTCTGCGTTTCGTCTGGTGAGTGCAGTTGACCGGAGGCGCACACACCCCCCTCCCCCAATTCTGGGGGGAGGGCACTCTGAGGTCGGCAACGCATCTGCTATGCCTCTGGTATTGCGGGTGTTCATGGGCGGCGGTAATCACTTTCCATCACGTGAGCCACCTGTTCGTTTGCTGCTCTTTTCTATAAAAAAATATTATATGACTAGAATAACAACGTATCGCGTAAAAAGAATCTGGTTCTCCTTTTTCCCCTTGTGACGAGTAAGATGAAGTATCAAGAATCGATTTCCAAATTGTCCTGAAAAAAGGTACGGTTCTTGTAGGACCTGACCTGATACAAGATTGATTAATGAGTTTGAAATGGTTTATTTTGAAAATTCCACAGGAATGTCATGATAATCAGCGGACAAAATCGCGGGGGAAGCTAATAACACAAATATCTGTTAATAAAAAAGTTCCTGTTCTTGTGTTAAAAAGAAATTTCCATGAAGTAGAATCTTTTACACAATAATCTTAAATTAATATAAAAATAAGTATCTTGAAACCATTCCCAATACAGGGTAGACAGAGATCTAGACAATTAACGCATATAAATAAGGAAAATATTTTTGTGGGACAATAATCTAAGATTACCTATTATTTTTTTTACTATTTTAATTGGCGCTGTTAGTAATATACTTAATTATATGGGTGTTAAGAGTTATTTTAGTTTATTTATAGACATTACGACTAATTTTAGAATTAATTTTTCTCTCGATACCTCTATAGATCTAGATTGGATTGTAATATAAAATATGTAATAGCTACTTGAACACAATAGATCGTTCAAATTGCTAATTTTACATTATAACTAAAAAAAGAATCGATTGTAATTCGAATCGAGAAATCAATTCGAATTTATCGCTAATACTGTCAGATATATCTAAGGGAAGATTATAGATAGAAGATACGTATCTATTTGTATTAATATATGAGTGAGGATAGTTCTTTCGACCCACATTTCACTGGAGCTTAATATTTTGGGCATCTCTTCTTAGTCAGTCAACAACTTTTAAACAGTAGTTGTTTCACTGAGTAGTCGTTATCCAGAAATATTAGTTATAGTTAAACCATTATTTTCAGGATGATTTAAATCAACTCCTTTACAAATGTGTGCCTACTGTTATAACACAAAATAAAGCAACTCTAGCTGAAATCGATCATCTGTTGAACTACACTCGTCAAGACATACAGGAAATATTAAACTACAAATTTAAAGACCCGGCATTGTTATTGGAGGTAATATTATAGATTTAATATGTGTCAATAAAAAAATTGAAAGATTCAAGCGGTTGGCGCTATACACGACTGAACCGACTCGACCGGGTCAACAATTGTAAAAAGCCTCGAAGAATACCGCCGTAAAGTATAGGAAACTTATGCTTCTGCTTTTCGTCCGATGACTGACATGAGTGTGAAAAATGGTAGGTAAAAAAAGGAAAAAAGTATTTTTCTTGCAGCTCCTCAGGTGCTGCAGGTGTACCTGGGCGTTTATAGTCGCCTGCACTAACTGGGTGTTTTTGCTATATTTGCCACCTTCCTTCATAAAAAATTATATTTAAAAAACGTTCATTTATAAATTACAAATAAGTCCTTTCCCGTTTTCAATAGGATGTCGTATGTATAATAAAAATTAAGACAGGAGGATTTTACAAAATTAAAAAATTATGAAATAATGATGATGTAACATGAAAATAATAAATTAATTGTTTATGTTTTTATATTTTTGCTATATAGAAAGTGAAACTAAATTAATATGTAAAAGGTTAAGAAGATAACGTAATGCTTATAATTTCCACTTAAATAATTAAGTAGTTACGTTATCCGCCCCACGCAATAACTCTCGCATTCCCATATACTGCTCTCCATTACAGTCTATTTGCCAGTTCACCAGTTTGCCAGCCGGCGGGGTTTTTTTTATGCGAAATATTCTTATGGACGTGCCATCATTATGATATGTATCAACACGTATTTGGCTATTTCCAGGCACTGTCTCACCCTTCATACATGCGCAACCGTTATACGCGGTCGTACGAACGCCTCGAATTTCTAGGCGACGCGATACTCGACTTCCTAATAACATCGCACATATTCGAAAACTCAAACAACTTGAAACCAGGCGAACTAACAGACTTGAGGTCGGCACTCGTCAACAATGTCACCTTCGCTGCGTACGTTGTAAGGCTGGGACTGCACAAGTAAGTATTTGTAAACATAACTTAAAACATATAAAATACTCTTTTTCTCTTCTTTTTATGTCACTCTAAAACTACTGGAAACCAGGCGCCATCTACAACTGACGGTTCCGCACATAGGCAACTGAATCTGAACACTGATCTCCAAATCTATGAAGGTAGACAAATCCTTTTTTAGTACTCGTATTGTAGAAGCGATAGACCGGCATCAAGACTTCAATGTTTTTGTCAAACATCTCTCAATCAGGATGAGCCAACTATGTTGAAAGCAAGAGCTGAGATTATGAGTGAGATCGATAGATTTGCACGGACATCAGACGTCATCGGACGGATCATCGGACGTCAGACTCGGCTAGATATGGTTAACTCTCAAACAGCTTTTGCAAAAAAGCGGCAAAGCGTATGATGAAGACTACAGCTGAACTGAACAACCGATAGTAGTAATTTTTCAGAAGCTCATCCATAATTCGTTCATCCATGGCGTTGCTACGCCGAAGACATAAAAGTAAGTGGGTATTTGACCTGTTCTTCAAGAAACTATTCAAGTTATCACACGATTACCGAACACATCAGTTTCCCAAAAGGCTACAGTACCATGACCACTAACATAATCTTCGCCGGATTGTTTAGAACCCCGTTTATCTGACCGTATATCGAGTTATGGGCAGTCTGTGATACCATATTCATATACCCGAAATTCTTCAACAGTAGCTTGTATGAAAATACGAACGGTCATTGGACAAGGTTTCCAAGTAAGCTACTGAACTTGAAATGATACGGATGTCTTTCACCTTCGCTAAGCTTAGCCAAGCGTAATGATCTCTATTGTGTCCTAACAATTTAAGATGAACATGAATAAGGCAAAGACCATGTCGAAGTCAGTAGGGACAACGCTCGCAGCGGTCGGTATTAATAACCGTGGCTTAGACACCCTCAGTGAACCAAGAGAAACCTAAAGAAGTCGAAATGGCTGCTCCAAGTGGACCAGATCGGATGTGTGTTAGTGAACTCTGGATGCAACGTGTTGTACGTTGCATCCACAGTTCACAGTTGTCTGTGCACCGCTCTACGTATCCTCCAGAGTCGACTTGGAGCTGCGTCGAGATGGTTTTGATATTGAGAATTGCCATACTATGTATTCTATGCGATCCTGACCGAAGCCGCACCGCGCATACTGGATGGAGAGAGGAGTGTTGGTAATACGATGCGCCGTTCTTCTTCCCCTCGGCGGTCGAAATGTGGTTAGTGGAGCCAAAATCCACCAGCGCCACCTCACAATGGCGAGGTATACGCCGGGAATGGTCCCATATATTTACAAGCTGTACTGTGAAGCATTTGGGGAACTAGGCCACATCTTCAGATCAAATATGCCGTATTTATACGTTGCTAATGAAAACGGAACCAGGGCATGGTCTTTCACTGGAAGCGGTATGAGGAAGAAGCTTAGTTGCACAGCGGAACATGAAAAAAACTTTGCTCAATGTCTCCCATAATAGAATCTGCGACGTTTACATTTGGTGTAGAAATAGAGTGAGTGTGTTTAAAAGTATATTTAATATAGATGAAAGGCATCTCCGTCAATTATATAAAATTTATGTAAGGGGAAAATGAGAGAGAAATAAAATAAAATAATTTATTCCGCCAGGAGCCACGATAGCCAAGTGGTAGGATGATCGGAAGCAAGAGCACTAAGTTTTATGCGCGAATCGTATCGTTGGCTTAGACCAAGACGGCTACATGGTCACCATCTGTCTAGATAAAGGTCTAGACAATTAAGTCCTTTTTGTCCATTTTTCACCGAAACTTATTTGGAACAATGTGACAGGTGGTAAGCCTATCGCCGTAACAAGTATGCTTTCCAGTTTCATCTCAAGTACTCTGTGATCGAAGAAATAAACGGATCCTTTCCAATTGCAGTGATCAGATGGATGTCAAAGATGTTCGGAAATCGGATGTTTGGCCAATGTGTTGGCCAAACATTTGATCATTAAAGTTGTACGAATATGGCATTAAGTGTTTCCTTACTCACCCTGTCGTCAAACCAGGTCGATGTGACATCATATACTTGTAAAGTCGTCAGTTCCACCTCCTATCATCGCCCGTTTCTACTATCTTTCAGGTACATCTGCTCGCAGCTAAATCCAGCTCTGGACGGTGCAGTAATAGCCTTCGTGGAACATCAAGAACAGAGGGGTCACGAAATTGAAGAGGATGTACTCTATCTAATAGAAGAAGAGGAGTGTAAGATCGCCGAGTACGTGGAAGTGCCAAAGGTATTTATTTAACTTTTTGTTGAATCGATCACTTAAGACTAGTTTAAATATTCCTTAATAAAGTTAGCATGTAAAGTTACGAGTCCGATAGCATTCAAGAACTTTAGGTGGTAAAGTGAAGTTTTTCGGGTGGTAAGGATGTAAGAATGTGCCACCGCTTTTCATACCGGAGATGTCGTAAGAGGTGACTAATGGAAAAGAAAAAGACTAGAAATATCGTAATGGTAACCAACAGATGGTGAGATAACCAGAACTTAAAAATACAAAAGCAAATTTAATCAGTCTATTGATGAGCAGCTGCGGTGACGTCAATGATGATGGTACAAGGTGTGGGACTGCAATCGCTAATCCGCTTCTCAAGCGTGGCGATTGTGGCAAACCCTCTTTTGGACTCCCAGTCCATGTTGCGCAGTGGACTTCTACGGGACGTTATGTATGTATTAACCATAAAGTTAATGGATAAGATTGATTCTACCGACCCGCCCCGGCTTCCCATGGGTATCGAACAATTTTAGCTTACAGTTTTGCCTGTAGTATCATATCAGCATTTCAATGGTCATTATCTTCCAAACAATTTACACAGAACTATAATAAACGATATACAATCAACGATAACGATAAAATATATTTAGCGAACTGCATTAATATCCAATTGCAATTGAACTGCATTGATATTTAAATGTATATGAGTATGTTTGAAAGTCACGATAGCCGAGTGGTTGGGTGGTCGGAATCTCGAGTCAAGAGATCCGAGTTCTTCTTATGTACGAATTTATCGTTGGCTTGGACATTGAGACGGCGACGGGCTCACCACCTGTCATGTTGTCCTGTAAATATCTTCCGTGGAAGGTGGGCCGAAGGGACTTAATTGTCTAGACTAGACCTCTGTCTACCACTGTATTGGGAATTGCGTGAAGAGTACATCGTGTCTAATAGTGCTGTCAGTCTGTTGCTGCTTTAGTGTTTACGTTATATGATGGAATATGTATTTTTTTTATTTTCAGACCCTCAGTGATATTTTCGAATCGCTGGCGGGCGCGATATACTTGGACAGCGGCGGTAGTCTGCAAACAGTGTGGTCGGTGGTGTACAAGATAATGTACAAAGAGATCAATTACTTTTCGTTGCGGATACCGCGACAGCCAGTGCGCGTGCTCCTGGAAATGATATACGCCTGCCCTTCCTTTGGGTATGTTATGTGTTAAACTAACTAAAACACAACTGTTGTAGTTTGGATTAAATAATTACATTGCACCATTTCGCATGCAAAAAAATTAAAAAACATATGTTACCTGGTCTGAAGGGAACAAGTGCACCACCCTCCCTGAGGGAAATATATGCCATATAACTTTTGCTGTGGAATGGTGCAATGTATTTATTTATAATAAACTTCTTCAAAGTAACGCCTGGCTTAAGTGACATAACAGTTACCTCACGAATTAAAATACAATAGGAATTTATTAAATAAATGAAAGACAAAGACATGAACACGATAGCCGAGTGGAAGGGTGGTCGGAAGTTCGAGTCGAGAGATACGAGTTCGATCCCCAGGTGGCAGTACCAATGTGTTTTTTCAAAAACCGAAGTACGATTCATATCGTTGGCTTGGACATAAAGACGGCGACGGGCTGACCACCTGTCACGTTGTCCCGAATATATCTTCGGTGGAAGGAGGGTCGAAGGGACTTAATTGTCTAGACTAGACCTCTGTCTACCCCTGTATTGGGAATGGCGTGAAGATACACAGGTTTTGTGAATAATTGTATAATAAAAAAAATATATCTTCACGCAATTCCCAATACAGGGGTAGACAGAGGTCGAGTCTAGACAATTAAGTCCCTTCGACCCACCTTTCACCGAAGATATCTTCGGGACAACGTGACAGGTGGTAAGCCCGTCGCCGTCTTTATGTCCAAGCCAACGATATTCGTACATAAGTTTTTGAAAAACCCATTGGTACTGGGGATCGAACTCGGGTCTATTGACTCGAAATCCCGACCACCCAACCACTCGGCTATCGTGATTATTCAATAATTGTATAATGTAATAAAAAATTATAATCTACTCTAAATTAGACAATATACTCTAGATTATAATTTTTATAATGAGAAACTTGGAGGGGGGGCACTCTAAGGTCGGCAACGCATCTGCTATGCCTCTGGTATTGCGGGTGTTCATGGGCGGCGGTAATCACTTACCATCACGTGAGCCACCTGCTCGTTTGTCTCCCTTTTCCTATAAAAAAAAAACAGTTTAAAATAAAAATATGAAATAAAATTAGCTTTAACATTTTTTGCTTGGGTTAACTTAGCTTTCTTAATCTAATAAGCGATTTAAAAATAATAATACTACTTTATCTACTCATCGAGATCGAGAATGTAAAAAAAAATAAAAAAATTGCTTTACTTCTGTTACAGAACACCCGAAGTAACTACTTCAGAAATACCTAAGGTAATGATACCGGTTACCTTTACCAAGGATGGCTGTCCGTACACCGTGTATGGTGTTGGAAATAACAAGTTCCAAGCAAAGCGAGCCGCTTCCAAATTGGCCTTGAAAGTATTGGGCTGTTAAATTTTAAACCTTATTTTAGTCGTAAATCAAAAGAAATTGTGAATGAATGGGATGAAACCTTATATAAGTCAGATGCAAGCATACCAGCTTTGTGAGTGTGGTTAAAAGAATTACTCGTAATTTTATTTACTTTCAAAAATTATCAAAAAAGAGTCGAAAATTTTTAACCAATGTCGATAAAAAATTTCATTTATAGTGTGGATCTGAATACTCTGATATATATTAAGGTATTGCTTTATTTATGTGTTTACGCTTGGTATGTCTGTCTCTCTGCATGTTTATTGTCGATATTGTAAGTCATTATTTGAAGGCTGATGTAGTTTCAAAAATTTTGAAAACATTCTGTCCTTTTTTTAGGCTTCCATATAAAACAAGAACGACAAGACAACTGTATAAGGGGCATCCCTTATACTCCCTTGTTGTTGTATTTCCTGTCTGTTTCTCTCTCTCGCTCTCTCTCTCTCTCTCACTCACTCTATGTGTATCCTATAGTGCAACATATTTCTCTAAGTTTTCTGGACCGAAAATTTTAAACTAGGTATATTATAGTGCTAGGAAATGGTTTTCGTATTACATTTACAAAATTGCTTATTTACGTTTATAATATTAGTAAAGCTATTACATTCGTACATACATAATTAGATTGCAGGCGATATTGCTACATAAATTATTATCAATAATGTTTTGACAGTAATCTCCTGATGGAGATGACAAAATAACAAGTCAGCCTATCACAAGTTGAAAAATAGATAATGTAGTATTTAAAAATGTACATAGGTAAGTTTTTTGTGGTATCCGTCTAGTACCAATGCTGTAATGTATACTAACATCGTTTCGAAATGGTTCCAAAGATAAGGAAGGAATTAATTTTCGTACACATTATATTTTAAACTATATTTATAATAAATAGTGATAAATATGTATGTTCTCAGTTACTACAAACTCATACAAGTACTTTCTCCAACGTATAAAATTACATTAATTCTCGAATTGTGAAATGTGAATTTCATACAATAGATAAACTGTTATTACTTGTTTTATCCATAAATATTAATTTCGTCGTTTCTTTCGATACATTGTTAAAGAACAGACACAACAGTGATCGAATAAAGTTTCGTTTTATTCTTATGTGGAACCCTGAAATGATTTATATTATGATTATAATGATGATCGGTAATTTAATAGATACCATACATTAATGACACATATGATGATTATGCTTATTATTTGCTTTTTAATTAATTTTGTAGAATTCTTTGTTCTGTTTAGATGAAAATGTAAAAGAATCTTAAAATATTTGGGTCCATGAACTTCGTTAGAAAGAGTAGATGCCGATGTGGATTCTACAAATACATACAATAGATAGGGACAACAGCACATACATTGGTCTGATTCCAAAGTAAACAACTAAAGCAATTGTATTATGGAATCAGAAACAACGAGTGTACCGCGAACTCCCAAACCCGAGAAAATGTGGAATAAATGATCAGAACCCGGGAACAGAGCTGGCAGCACCATGAAAACCGATGTACGACACTCGACCGCGGAGCTCGTTAAAGTTCTATGTATTTTTAGCTTTTATTTAGTTAGATTTAATTATTAAAATATCATAAGAATATCATCAGTATTCAAAACGGTCACAGTACGTGATTAAAAAGCGAATTAATGTGTAGATAAATAAATAAATGTGTGTGAATCTATCAAAAATAATTAATATCGTTAACATCCTAACATGTCTATCTACATGCAATTTTATTGCTTTTTAAAGCATATTTATGCTGAACTTTTATGTGATTAAATTAAAGAGAAACTTTTTTCTCTTTAATTTAATTGTCTATCTACAAACAAAAAATATATAAAAAGTGTAGTTATTAATATTCTTCATACAGGAACTCCAATTTGTTCAGTGAAATCGCTTTAAAAAAAATAGAGAATAAAATGGTAATTGACGATTTGAATCTAGGGACACTCGAATTCAAAATTGATGATGGTTACAACTGTGAGTTTTTTTTATTGGATTTTACTATTTATACGGGACATTGGATTGCCTTTGATATCAAGATTGCGATGGGTGCGTCCCTGGTTCACCGGAGCTTACTTAAAACAAGGTGGCAGGCGGTGAACCAGTTTAGGTTTTCGTAAAATAGTATTCAAAATTGTACTATTCACAGTTATTATCCCGTCGTTCATTAGTAATCGTGATAATGATAAGATTTTTATTGTATTAGATATTTAATTTATTAAAAATTTTCTCTTTAAGTAATTGGAAAATTTTTAATCAATTTATTTTATTTCATATTTTTAACTACATTTTTTTTTATTTCATTGTTACTTAATAATTTTATAAGAATGTTGCGTATTTTCTATGAGTATAAAATAGTTAGGATAAATTAAATTACAGATAAAATATAAATAGACAATATTTTATTCATTTGTTTTCATCTCTAGCAGCATCTAAAAGAATGTTACCGCTTACATTTGCATTTTAGGTTTAGTTCTTTTATACAAGAAAATTATTATCCTATATTTTATCACAGAAAAAATAAGTTTGTCATTTATCAGAAAATAAATTTGTAAATGTCACGATTGTATTTTTATTTTGAATTATTATTAGATGCCTTATTAATTCACACAAAAATTTAATATTATTCATTCTATGAATAAAGTCTAAAAATAAAAAAAATAAGTTACGAATGCATTTTAAGAGGTCAACAAAACAACTGTAAGACTTGTTTGCACTATTTACTTTAATATATTTTCAGAAATAAAACACGCTGCTAAACAGTGACTATATTCATATATTTTTTTATAGAAAAGGGAGGCAAACGTGCAGCTGGCTCACGTGATGGAAAGTGATTACCGCCGCCCACAAACACCCGCAATACCAGAGGCATAGCAGATGCTGTGCCGGCCTAAAGAGTGCCTCCCCCCCAGAATTGGGAAAGGGGGTGATCCTCCGGTTACCTGCACTCACCAGACGAAACGCAAAACTTCTACTTCACGCCGGTATTCTGTGAGGTCGTGGTACTTCCCCGGTCGAGCCGGCCCGTTCATGCAACAACAAAAACTGATGCGTGGCTCTACCACTGTTTGAAATATTATAATGCGTCTCAATAACTTAGTTGATGGTGACATTGCTTTCGAAGATAAAGCTTGCGAGTTTGAATTCCGCTAGGGGCAAACATTTGTGTGACGAATATGAAAGTTTGTACTCGAGTCATGAATGTTCATATAAATATTTATTTATGCAGATACATGTATTGTTTTATTTTATCATCATTCAGTTGCCGAGTCATATAAGTCTTGGGATTTGATGGTGTGATTATACAAAAATATTATTATTACACATTACATTTTGGCCTTTGGCTACAATCGTCAAGGTTGGCAAACGGATTGGTAAGGTAAGGTATATGACATGCGTTATATTACGTTAGCCAATGACATTAAAGAGTGTTTCTGAAGTGTCAACCCTCCTTAATATTCTCATATCGTTACCACCAACGAATACAAATAGTAACGTGCTGTGGATAGATAAATGTAATCTTGTTCGGAAATTATTTTATAATGAACATATAATCAACATGGTGTAATATATTAATAACATGTTATGTTATTTAATAACATTTTCTATTACATTGACATCAGAGTTTTTTTAAATAACAAAGTAAAATCTTTTAAAATTGTCTATTAGTTAAGAGTTAATAATCTGTACATATGCATCGGACGCATACTTAGAACGACGTTGTCGATATCCTGTTCAGAAAAATTATCTCCAGTCCTACTGAGATTTATAAAAAATTCATCTGTGACCAGATTTTCAGAAAAAGCTTTTCATATCGCAAACATGCTGAATGCAATTTAAATCTGGGGATTGAGTTGGCCATCTCTAGGGCCGTAACATGTTCTTGAAGCTTTGCACTTTAACACAACATTATGTACATACAGTCTTCACGCAATTCCCTATACAGGGGTAGACAGAGGTCCAGTTTAGACAGTTAAGTCCCTTCGACCCTCCTTCCACCGATGATATTTTCGGGACAACGTGACAGGTGGTGAGCCCGTCGCCGTCTTTATGTCCAAGCCAACTATATAATTCGTACATAAGTTTTTGAAAAACCCATTGGTACGAGCCTGCCAACTGGGGATCGAACTCCGGTCTCTTGACTCGAAATTCCGACCACCCTACCACTCGGCTATCGTGACTTTTTATAGTCGTATGAATGCATATGTACAGATTATTAACTTTTAACTAATAAACAATTTAAAAAGATTTTACATTTCCTTTTTTTACATACAGTCGGTATGAAAAATTGAGGCATGAAACAAAATTTTTGACCCAGTTTAGCTTAGTTACATAATAGTACATTTGAACAGTCTAATGTAAGACATTGGTCTCTCCCTTATGAAGGATTTGCCATTATTGCTACGTTAACAAAGCGGATTTGCGATCTACACACCTCGTAATGTAGACGCTGTTGGTATTTACCGGTTCGTTCATTTGTGGTCTTTCTTCGAGACGCCTGCAATCTATGGGTAGCCAGTGCCAATTATAGACTTTTCCCTCAGTCACCTCTTACGACACCCAAGGAAAGAGTGGTGGTATTAGTCTTACGTCGATACTAATCGGCAGTGTGTTTATTATGGTATTTTTCAGCCGTTATAGTGCTCTCCAAACGATAATTGGCCACACGAATAGTAATAGATAGTAGAGGATGTTGTAGCCAGTTTGAACAACTTGAAACTCTCCAAAAACTAACTCTCCTCTGGTATATATTATAGGTAGATAGAAAAATGTTCTCTGCTATCTCCGTCAATAAAACATAATCAGTCTCGCATTGCATTGTTTTATTGCTATATTCTCTCGTCCGTATTTATGCGATTTAAACTATTCAGGATGAAAACCAAATCGGACGGTTCATTCGTCCGTTTAATTCAGACCATTGATGAGGTCTTTTTTATAGAAAAGGGAGGCAAAAGAGCAGGTGGCTCATGTGATGGTAAGTGATTACCGCCACCCATGGACACCCGCAATAACAGATGCGTTGCCGGACTTCGACTGCCCCTGGGCTCTGGTTACCTGCACCCACCAGACGAAACGCAGAAGTTTGTTAGACTTCTACTTCACGCCGGTATTCTGTGAGGTCGTGGTCGTGGTCGGCCCGTTGATGCAACAACAAAAGCTGATGCGTGGCTCTACCACTGTTCTAGTCCATTACCACAATTCATCAACAATCATAATTCTCTACCCCATATCACTATTCGTCCAAAATTTTCTCTACTTAAAGGTTGGCTTCATTTATTCTTTTCTTCACATATTGGCAGTCCACAAGCACCTTTTGATTCACAAGTGCTTATTTAATTTGCTTTTAAATAACTGTGCTTTAATAACATTGCAAACTGTATCAGAAATGTAAGAGTTGCTCAGCAGCCATGGAAAGGTCTATGTAAGGTGTTTCTCTGCATGACAGACTTTACACATCCGCAGCGGAACGATGGTATCCTATATAGTCGTAAAGAGCAGCCCGCTGAAGTGCCAACGGAAGGTTCCCGAGTGGGAACTTTGTATAGGCAAACATAGTTTAGAGGTCTTGCCCCCCACAAGGTGGAGTGACGACCTTCAAAATATTGCGGGATATCTTTGAATGCAATATTTGTAACAGAAGCTTTTATTTACTTCATGAAACAAACAAAAAGCAAAAAGTGTGAATAATAGTGAACTGCAAGGTTTATTAGAAATACAAATAAATAAATATCTTCACACAATTCACAATACAAGGGTAGACAGAGGTCTAGTCTAGACAATTAAGTCCCTTCGACCCACCTTCCACCGAAGATGTTTTCCGGACAACGTCACAGGAGGTGAGCCCGTCGCCGTCTTTATGTCCAAGCTAACGATATAAATTGTACATAAGTTTTTGAAAAATCCATTGGTACGAACCTGCCACCTGGGCATCGAACTCGGGTCTCTTAACTCGATCTTAATTCCGACCACCCAACCACTCGGCTATCGTGACTTAATTTAGTAGAAATGCAATTTTTAAACTTTTTTTATGTCACTATTGGGCGCTACATAATTGGTACACTTAATAGTACCAAAACTGAATTACAGTTCATTAAAAGATAAGGTTTTCCCACTTTATGTGGCTTTTATTATACTTCCATATTATTAAATTACAAGAAATATGTGCTGGGCCTCTTGTATGCGAATGTGTTAAGCCGTTTGTGGTGGTGGACACGTTTGGGCAATGGGAACTTGATGCCACTGTTGTGGAATTGTTTCACCTGTGGCCGACGACATGCCGACGCTTTGATAACTTCCACTTTGATGATCTGAAATAGAAAAAATATCATAATTAATTCGATTCTGGTCCATATTTTATAGTTTTAATTCTTAAAAGATTAAATCTTCACGCAATTCCCAATACAGAGGTCGAGTCTAGACAATTAAGTCCCTTCGACCCACCTTCCACTGAAGATATATTCGGGACAATGTGACAGGTGGTTAGCCCGTCGCCGTCTTTATGTCCAAGCCAACGATATTCGTACATAAGTTTTTGAAAAACTCATTGGTACGAGCCTACCAACTGGGGATCGAACTCGGGTCTATTGACTCGAAATTCCGACCACCCAACCACTCGGCTATCGTGACTTTTTAATTAATAAATTTTAGTTTATTCAATCATAACATAACTGATAAACAATATCATCCTGTCCATGTGCCATGTTAATTGTAATTTATTTAAGACAATAAGAAAAAATTGTTAAAAGAGAATGTAATTGGAAAAAAAATTGGAAAGGTCAATGTAATTGAATACTCCAACCAATGAGCATAAAAAATATAAAGAAAAAGAATACCCTTGTCCATGCCATGACAATGCTTGAAGAGATAATAATAATTAATAGGAAGAATATTTTTTCACACATTTTACCAATAAAGGTATTCTAAAGGTACCTTAAAGGTTAAATATTAAAGGTATATTAAAGGTAGACAATTAAGTTCTTTCAAACAATGACAAGTCATGAGCCATCTTAGGGTCTAACTAAACTAATATTACATATAAATTACATAATTTTAAACATTATTCTCTGTTTCGCCCAGGGTTGACTGGTAGAAAATGCCATAAGGCATTAAGTCCGTCCAATGATAGATTTTATTTAGGTGTCAATAAAGTATAAATAAATAAAAAATAAATAAACTTCCATGACTCATAATAAATAAATAAATAAATATCTTCACTCAATTCCCAATACAGGGGTAGACAGAGGTCAAGTCTAGACAATTAAGTCCCTTTGACCCACCTTCCACCGAAGATATTTTCGGGACAACGTGACAGGTGGTGAGCCCGTCGCCGCCTTTTATGTCCAAGCCAACGATGAAATTCGTACATAAGTTTTTGAAAAACTCATTGGTACTGCCACCTGGGGATCGAACTCGGGTCTCTCGACTCGAAATTCCAACCACCCAACAACTCGGCTATCGTGACTTTTTTATCCATGACTCATGAGTATACAAACACATTCATATTTGTTACACAAATGTTCACCCCTAGCAGGACTCAAACCCTTAGCGTTCAAGAGGTCACTAACAACTAGGCTTGTAGAATATTTTTTTAATCTTTGAAATTAGTTTTGAAAGCTCTCATGAAACTATCCATATGTACTATCCAGAGCAATGACATGAGCTGCTCTAAAATATAATTTTTAATAAATATCAATGAATTTATTTTAACATTAACATATCAGATTTTTTTTAAATATTGTTTAATTTAATAATTATACATTAAAATCTTATGAGAGGTAATCCATAAGTAAAGATAATGAATATTAAACATGGCAATTATAGTATAAAATAAAATTATTTATTCTAGATAGTCCCCTTAACAGGTCAGGTTTAGTCATTTTTTTTTCTAAATTCATAATTCCCTTAGAAAAAAATCTTTATCTTGACCCTACAAAATACCACAATAGCTTCCATCCCCATCATCTGCAAACTTGATTTCCTCGACACCATTGTGATGACCTTTTTTTCTTATGTTGAGTTAACAAAGATAAATCACTGGAAGCTATTATCATTATCACTCCAGCTCATTTTGCCGCGTTTTAAAATAGCTTCCTGAAATCTTATTTGGTTTGAACATCTTAGACAAGTGGAAAGGTTTGTAGTAAACAAAAGATTGTTGTTTTGTTTCTGGTTTAAAATTGATTCAGGTTTCGTCCATGGCCACGAAACGTAAGAATGTTAATCTGCATGGTTCTGATATCCACCCTTGAAATGTCAACTTGTTTTTATTTTTACTTGTTCTTTAACATTCTTGGTCCTAACATGCATGTACCTCTGTTATATGCAATTTGTTTGAAGAATTCTTTGAACACTGCTATATGAGATTCTCATATCCACAGTTATATGCCTGATGGCTCTACTTTAAGATCTGACAATATGATGCCCTATTTTTTTCACATTACTATCAGCGATATGTATATGGATATGGGTCGGCATCCTATGCCATTTTTTATTTTCTGTGGATGTTTTGCTCAGCACTAACTCCTTGGCCATGGCTGCAACTGTGGAATATGGAAGTCCGGAGTTGCCCAAAGTTTTACCTTGTGTATTTCTTTGGAAGACAATTTTTTAAACAATGATACATGATGACTGCTCTAATTACTTTTTCTCTGTTTGATGTTTTGTATTTAAATGAACTCCCGGAAATCACAGCCAATTAACACGAAAATTATTTTTTTAGATTTTTACTTGCACCGAAATAACTGTTTATTTAAATACTAATTATTTAATATTAATTATTTAATTAACAACTTCTTGTTATTGTAACAGATATAAAAATAACATATAAAAGTGCACTATATTAGTGCACTTTTATATGTTATTTTTATTTAGCAAAGAAGAATACCAGGTTATAGAATGAGATGTTATTATTAATATTTTGATGACTAAGAAAATAAATATTTTTAATTTCATGAGCAACCCACTCCAGTTTGGGTTGTTACCCAAACTGGTACACACTAAATTTTCTTTAGCCTTGTTAAGACATTCATTTCTTATAATCTCATAACTCCTAGGGTCTTTTAAAAAGGACAAGTCTTTGGTTACACCATCTAACTTTTAAACAGCTAGCTTCAAAGAAACACTGTTCACATTAATTAAATGCCTTTAAAGGAATCAAAACTTTACCATTAATTCCTGTTTAAGATTAAGATTTTCGTGATGAAACTATTATTAAAAATATTCTTGCACAACATTTATACCACATATATAATTATTTCTAACCAAAAACAGTTACAAATATAAAATTTCATTCTTCTTACTTTAAACAAATGACAGATACAACCCTTTCTTTAAGTGAAAAACTTCCAAATATGCTTTCTTAGTGTATGCTTACATCATAAAAGTCATCAGTCAGTCAGAAAAAGAAAGTACATATGTATAGATAATAAACATAAATAGTATCATCAACTTCACCTTGCAACTCATAAATTATATTTATAAAATATAATATTAAAGTTAATCTTTTTTATTACAAATTTAAATCAGCCAATTTATTTTTAATACATATGCAATAAATGCAACCCAAAGTACTACAGTGAAACTTATTGGTACTAAAATTTGCAAATACATTTCTCATATAAAACTAATATACTAAACTAATATATGTTACTTCCTTTATTTTACTTATCATTCCAAATTCAAGAACAGCATTAAAGAATTTATGGTAATGTATTTAATTTTTATATTGACTATTTTACCTGGATAGAGTGGGCCCGTGCTCTGTGTCGAGCACCCATGTCACGATAGCACTGTGTAACAGCACCACCTACACTGAGGTCACGATATTCACGGTACATGTTATGGACACCAGAACGAGACTCATATCGAAGCCAAATTCCAAAGTTCTTGATCTTAATTGGACTTTTTTCAGGTATTTCCTGTAAAGGGTAAAATAAATTTTCTTAATTAAGAAGCAAGTCTACATCCCACTGCTGGGCTGATCAGTGTCATTGTCACAGTGTTTAAGTATATTCAATTCGCTTCATTGTTTGAAGACTTCCTCCTTAAACTTATTTTTTTACAAATATAATCACTGTTATTGTGCTTGTTATATAATGTAAAAATATATATAATGTATTATAGTGATTCAGCAGTGAAATTTTGATAGGCAGTAAAAAACAAACACAAATTATTAATAATTTTAAATCATTTTTGAATCTGTTAATAAAAACAAACCATTAAATTGAAAGAATTGCTTGCTTCTTTCTCCTAGACTAGAGATCAACAACATCAATTAAAATCTTAAAATTTAAATATGTTGCATTGATTTATATCGTATTATGTGTGTATTAGTAATAGATTTATGCAAAGTCTTTCCATCCCAGGCTATTTATGTTAAACTGAATTATAAAACATAAGATGGACTTATTTTGACTTGAATTATTTTAGCTAATGTAAATTTAATAAGACTAGATAATACATGTTATTCATGACTGCTTTGAAAGATGTTTACATTTGTTAAAAAAAAATGTCAAATATGTAGTACAATTTAAATAAAGACTATTTCTATTTATCTAAAAAATCACTACTTATTTTTTTATGAAATGAAAATGAATTCCTCTAAGAAAACAATAAAGAGGCAAATCCTAAAAACGATAAACTATTTTGCTTGAGATGGTTCATAAAAATATCCTGATATATTTACAAACCTCCTACTTTAAATTTTAGGAACCACTAAGAATCCTTCAGACAAACACTACATGCTCATAACAGCCATCAGAGCTAATCCCACATTGATTGCCACATAGGATAATCTGTGCCAACTGCAGCCATCAACTCACATTAGACATATTCTTGATTTATTATTATCACTCAATTGTCATAATTTGTCACCCAGCCCTCAGTTGCATCACCACACAGTTAAATCATAATCTATTAGTTATTTTCTCGTTTATTTATTTTTTTTTTCAATGCCATCATATAAATATTTTTCTCTATAACAGTAGCGGATTTGTTGAGAATACCAACAGAAATTTATTCTATTTGCAGCTATAAAAATGAAAGACTATTTTGTTTTTTAATAATGGTTATGCGATCGTGAATCCACTAGCCAAGGGTAGCAATTAAGGCAAGCCCTCTGATAAGGATGAGGCCTATGTCTTGCAGTGGACATATAAAATCTTAAAAACCGTTTAAAAAAAAACCCTAAATGGTGAAACAATAAGGACTAACCTTGCGATGAAGACAAGTTTATCATATAAAAACGATATAATTGTCTGTTTACCTTGATAGACACAATTTCTCCAGTTGTCTTCTTAAACTTTTTCAGCTGTCGCAAGAAGTACCAAAATCGAGATTTGGCTACTATAGGATCCGGAGAGAAAATACGCATTTTATACAGCGGCGGCTTAGGCTCGCTGTCAGATGGCTGCTTGCGGCCAATAACTTCATATTCCTTCAACTATAAAGATAACAAACATATGCTAAGCTATTTTAATTATATTAAATATGTAAGAGTCAACATTCAAAACGGATTAAAACCTACGCCCGAGACGACCATGCCCAACCTAACCTATACAAATAATTTTCTTTGATGAAAGTATTGAGAAATCAGTTTATCAACAATATTTCACTGTAATTCAGATGTTATCTATTTTTACATTTAATTACTGATGCAAAATCAATTAATTGTAAAATTAACATAGTTAAGTGCCAGACAACATGTGTCACAGACACGTTTCCGAGCATCTTGAAGGTAATAAAGCCTTTTTTTTGTCAAGGGGTAAAAAACTATCTTGGTCATTTCACATTTTGTCTACAGGATTAAGCTTCTTGTACTCTAAAAACTTTTAAATCTTCTTACCTCTCCTTTCGCCTTCATTTTTGTAGATCAATCCTGCAAAGAAAGACCTGTCAACGGAAACGGAACACAAACGAAAGAAAGATGGCGACAATTTTGGCATTGTCACTAGAGGTGAGTAGAGATGTTATAAAATATATCGGTATACATACTTAGAGTAAGTATATTCGATTATTATGTAGGCGCATTTCAATAATACGCCAGGTACTCTTCAGTAATAACAATCGTACGAATTTGCAGCTAACACCAGGCCAAGAATTAATGAAGTAGATATTTTCTTAGTGGATATGTGTCGCATTATAACATGTCGCTATATCATTTTGTTGTCTTATTATTCGTATATTATTTATATATGTCTTCATTTTATTATAGGGAAGTAGAATTATTATAGTTAGATTAGATGTATTTAAAATCAATATAAGAATTGGGTAAGTTTAAGTACTAGTAGTGGCAGTAGTAAAAATTGGGTAACGATTGATAAGCAATTATATCAAATATCCTTGTTTATGAAGTAATAATTATGGTTTTATATTAAGGGATTATACATAACATATTAGAAATAATATACATCGAGATAAATAATATACAATGAGTAATTTCCTGACAAGTTAAGTGTTCGTGATCATGGGGGGTCGTCTGTAAGTGATTTAATAGAACCAGAAAGAAATTGATAATTTAAGAAGTTGATACTTCCAAAGACGCCCATGTACATGTTCCTTTTATGTACATATTCACTGTACATAAGATGGCTCTTTTCATAAGAAAGTAAAACTGAAACAGTCCCTGAGAACATTTGAATCAAACAATCCTTTGCGAGTACTCTTCGCTATTATATAGTATCCCAACCGACTTCGGCCACATCGACTTGTATTTGTACTTCGATATTGAAATTTGTTAGGTAACTATACATGAGGTTATATGGGGTGTACCCATATTATCCATTAATGTACCTTACACTTATCCTGCGAATGGTAGGACCATGAGCTAAGAACTAGGAGGGAACTTACCCTATCATCATACATTTTCAAAATGATTAGAAACAAAGATAGAAATGCAGACAAAGATCAGTCAAAGACAAAAGTCAGTGCGTGCCGAACCCCACCACCCTGCTCATGGATACGTCGTTACCACGCGCACTCTGCAGCTTTAATCTAATTGCGGAGGACATTGATTCATTTTGTTGCTCTCTATGTGATTTCACAAAGATGGCAATGTGGTTCATATGTTATAGGTAAATGTTAAAGTATAGTCACGATAGCCGAGTGGTTGGGTG
Source organism: Sericinus montela (assembly GCA_029286605.1). Taxonomy (NCBI): domain Eukaryota; kingdom Metazoa; phylum Arthropoda; class Insecta; order Lepidoptera; family Papilionidae; genus Sericinus; species Sericinus montela. Next base: position 4,875,555 of record JAGSMR010000031.1, on the reverse strand, counting down.
ATCGGAATTCGAGTCAAGAGACCCAAGTTCGATCCCTAGGTGGATGGCTCGTTGCAATGGTTTTTTTTTAAATTAAATTAAATAAAATATCTTCACGCAATTCCCAATACAGGGGTAGACAGAGGTCTAGTCTAGACAATTAAGTCCCTTCGACCCACCTTCCACCGACGATATTTTCGGGACAACGTGACAGGTGGTGAGTCCGTCGCCGTCTTTATGTCCATGCCAACGAAATAATTCATACATAAGTTTTTAAAAAATTCATTAGTACGAGCCTGCCAACTGGGTATCGAACTCGGGTCTCTTGACTCGAAATCCCGGCCACCCTACCAGTAGCTCTCCCCTCTCTCCACCCTTCCCCACTAAAACCTGATTTATCGATGGTCCATATTGGAAAGTTTAACCGATACAAATATAAACAATTTACACAAATGACAAATAATTATACGATTTAGGAAAAAAGTAAAATCTTCTTTACAGCCTATTAAGAGTTCACTGCAGAATATAGGCCTCCACGGCATAAGAGCTATCTCATGCCATGGGTATCGTAAAAGTCAACAGAGGAACTTCTACGTATTAGGAGATAGGCAGCAGCATCTTCCTGCATAATATTATTAATATCGCCAAGCACGGCAACTATGAAAAAGAGAACCAAAGCTATGAGAAATAATAAGTTATGAGAAATAAAGTTAGCCCAATAATATTAGGAGAGTGAGAAAATGTCCTCAACTCCTAAATAAAACTTTCTGAAAGAACAATCCTATCCGTCAATATAAGGTTCGGTAAAATTATACTTTTGGTAATTGTACCAATATCAACCTACTCCGCAGCTGGCGTAAGTTCTAGGTACTGGTTAATAGTGTTCTGCTGCTGTGCTGGTTAATAGCTGCAGGTGAGTAAAAACCAACGATATCGTTTTAACGGTTGTGAAACTTCTATTGGCAAGTCCTAATCGTATCGTAGCAGCAGTAATGGTGAAGAGTCTTATACCGCAAGCATATCTGCACATCACACAGTTTCAGAGGCGGACGGTGAGCACTAAGGCATTGGAGTATGAGGCAGTACGTGTGAATAAGCTTGATACGAAACGAGACGCGCTCAGGGCTGGGTAACCTGCAGCCATCACCTACAATTATATTTTGCCATAGTTGCCGTGCTTGGCGATATTAATAATATTATGGAGGAAGATGCTGCTGCCTATCTCCTAATACGTAGAAGTTCCTCTGTTGACTTTTACGATACCCATGGCATGAAATAGCTCTTATGCCGCGGAGGTCTATGTTCAGCAGTGAACTCTTAATAGGCTGTAAAGAAGAAGATCTTACTTTTTTCCTAAATCACATAATTATTTGTGATTTGTGTAAATTGTTCATATTTGTATAGGTTAAACTTTCCAATATGGACCATCGACAAATCAGGTTTTAGTGGGGAAGGGTGGAGAGAGGGGAGAGCTACCCCCCTCGAGGGGGGATAAAGTTTTGAGGTTAGAATAGCGCTATTTAGTTAATAGAATGATTGTAAACTGATATTTTCTTTCCTTACCATTCGTTTTACTTTATTATATTTCCGTAACAGCGAGCTCTTTTATACACTCAAGGGGTAAGGCAAATAAGACCACGTGGATAGAGGGGTGCTCTGATTCGGTTTTGGGGTACTTGGGTAATTAAGTAAGTAAACCCTTTATTGTAGTACTACCCCTGTAGTGTCTACCCTTTCCAACACATCTATTCACGCACGCCTTATACACTTTTTCTAACTTAGTACGTTTTAAACGATCTCAACTGTAAGGGAAAAGTGAAGTTATTGATATTTGACAATCATTTATCAAATTTATTTGAAATTTTATTTGCAAATTTGTATGAGAAACATGGGTTGAGTTCGGGAGAATATCGGTCAAAGAATGACAGACACATACCTAGTAAAATATTAGGTGAAACCAAGTATTCCTATGATTTCTGTAGTAATGATAATATCACGTACTCTTTTCTCGGTCAATTGTTGTCCTTGACCAAAGAGAATACAATCACTACGTTAAATTTGTCAATGCCAACAATGGAGTTTAATGTCATTTCATTTCAACCCACTTATCATCATGATTTTGTTTGGACCAATGTGACAGGCTGTGATGTGAGATAATATCGAAATCCAAATGCTTATACGGAAATAACGAAACCAAAGCCTTCAATCTAATAATATTGACAGATTGATGCTTGCTAGGAACTTCTATTTTGGATTGAAGGTGATTAGAGTTATGTAGACTACCTACTGTGTTGTTATGGTGTTGAAAGTTTGTTTAGTGTCATCGAGGTCATTTAAGTGGTGTAACTATGGTATAGAAGATTATTTTTTACTGATCGCATCATGGCTTATAGAAATATATCAAGATTTGTGAGATACGGACTTTGTGGCAGTGTCGCAATAGGTAGTGCTGCTGTTGTTATGAAATATCGTGAAACAGACTATGATTCTTTAGCTATTGTAAGGATTACGAGGGCAGCATCTACTGCCGTGGATATAGGCAGGACTTATAAAACAATGTTGTATAGTAAGGAATGGAACAAAGATTCGAAAGAGTACATTCAAATCAAAAGTGAAGCCCATAAAATTGGTGCTAAGAAATTGCTTGATTTATGTATAGCAAATAAAGGTGTGTACATAAAAGTCGGTCAACACGTAGGAGCGCTGGACTACCTATTGCCCACTGAGTATGTGTCAACAATGCGTATTTTACATAAAGATGCCCCAAAAAATTCTGTTGACGAATTATATAAAGTCATAAGAGATGATTTAAAGATGGATGTGAGTATGTCATGTTTTAAATAATAATTTAAAAAATGTTTTTTGTTTTTAAAATTGTTTTCATGTTCGGAATTGATTTCAGCCTAGTGAACTGTTTACTGAATTTGATCCTGAGCCGCTTGGCACAGCATCTCTGGCACAAGTTCATAGAGCGAGATTGAAAGATGGAACAGAAGTTGCTGTAAAAGTACAACATCATTTTGTAAGGGATAACATAGGTATTGATCTAAAATGGATGGAGTTCATTATATATATAATGTCAAAAGTATTTCCTGACTTTCAAATGCAGTGGCTTGTTGATGAAACAAAGAAAAATATTACCAAAGAATTGAATTTTTTACAAGAAGGTAAAAATGCAGAAAAAGTATCTTCCTTATTTCAAGATTATAAGTGGCTAAAGGTGCCTAAAATATTTTGGGATTATAGCTCTGAGAGAGTATTGGTTATGGAATATGTGACTGGGGGACAAGTGAATGATGTTAAATATATTGATGTAAGTATAACCACTATTACATAAGCAATTTTATCTGTAATTACATTATTGTATATATTGTATTTTATAGTCAATACTTAACACATCTTTTTTTTTTAGAAAAACAATATTGACAAGTATGATCTCTGTTTGAAACTTGGCGGTTTATATTCACACATGATTTTTATTAGTGGGTTTGTGCATAGTGATCCACACCCTGGAAATATATTAGTCAGGAAAGATCCAAGAGACAAAGATGTCACACTGTACTTGTTGGATCATGGTTTATATGCTGTAAGTGGTTTATTTGTGTATTTGAAGATGTAGTTTCCAACTTTGTTACTTACAATTTATTTATCAACCCTAAAATGATTATCCATTTTATCAACCCTTATTATTTAGAGTACTTTTTTACTGACATCATAAGTCTCCTGTTAAGAAGATTGTTAAATTCTGAATGCTAGACTGACATTGCAATATATGCAATTATACAAACAATAATAACAAAGAGTTACAACAATAGTGGTAGGTGGCAGTTCAGAAATCCTTCCAAGATTTGTTTTTTTACTTCTGTAAAATTTTCTGTTACTTTTTTTTGTTACTCAATTTGATATCTGTTATACCCTCCGAGTTTCTCCTAAAAATAAAATCTCAAATTTTTTTGCTTCTGTTTAAATTATAATTAATTTTTCATTGCAGCAACTTTCAGACAAATTCCGTTACCATTATTCTAAATTATGGTTGTCAATCATTGGAAGAAACAGAGATGAGATGAGAATACATGCAGAAGAACTTGGTATACCCAAAGACCTCTATGGTTTATTTGCCTGTATGGTAGCAGGAAGACCATGGGATGCAATAATGAAGGGGATTGATAGGACAAAACCCACATCACAAGAGGTACATATATATCTAGATTTTTCATATAAAATTTAATATATGTATATTGTAATTCCTAGAATGTGGTGTTGATGTTGTAAAAGATAAAAGAAGTTGTAACATCAACACCACATGAATGAGATTACATATATTGGCTGTGCCAATTCCATAACAGTTGCTGGGTGATTTTGGTGTAAGAATTTACAACCTTCTTTCTTTATGTGATTGTTGTAAGAGGCAATTAAAGGAAAAACTTGTAAACTGCTTTGACTACCAACAGATGGCAGAATCAATACCTAGAAAAATTATCATAATGACTTGTAACTGTCAACTGCAGCTTGTCCACAGCATGTCATAATGAAGTTTTTGCCATAATCTTCATTCATGCCTTACATATTTGATGCAGCTGCCTTTAACCAGTCTGCTGAATTTTGGTCTGGGTATTCTGCCAACTGTATGTACCCTATTGACCTTTCATTTGAATAAAGGCTGTGAAGGCTTGAAAACTGTTTGTTATACATTCACTTGGTTTTCTTGAAATATTTAAGTCCATAATATTAATAACAGCTCTCATTACTCAAGAAAAGGCAAAAGTCAAAATTTTATTTTCTAATAATATAGTTTTGTCATTTTTAATTAAGATAATAATAATTTCTCATTTTTTGATGAATAATCATATTAAATAACCACAGATATTTTGTTGAATGGTTTTAATTACTATAATAATTGAATTGTGTATTAGTGGTTCACTATTCTTAACTTAAATTTGAAAATTGATTCAATCATAATTTCATTCTCTTCAGAAATCAACATTCCAAAATGAATTACCTAACTTTTTGCATCATGTAACTCAATGCTTGGAACATGTGAATCGTGAGGCACTTCTGGTTTTGAAGACAAATGATTTAATTCGAAGCATTGAATATGCTTTAGGAATGCAGCAAAGGATGTGTGGCTTTATGGTGATGACCAAATGTTGCACACAAAGTATTTACCAATTAGAATACAAGGTAAGTCAAGGCTATACATTGAAGAATAATAGACAATTGAATTGAAAATTTGGTTTGTGTACACTCATTGTATTTTATCTTACCATGATATATATTGAATGTGGCATTTTTTTATTTACTGTATATGTGTCATAGTTACAGATATGAAAACTACATAAATAAATAAATACATATGTAGGATAGGGACAACATCACACACATTGTTCCAATCCCAATGTAAGATGCTAACTTGAGGTATGAGAGGGGTACTTACTTGAGGTGTGGGGATCATACCTCATGTACAAAGGGAAAAAGTGGTTTTTCTACATTGACCAGACTGGGAATTGAACCCAGGACCTCGCGATGGCGACACCTTGAAAACCGGTGTTTACGCCACTTGTCGACGGAGGGTGTCAAATAACATATATAAATATCCAAATGTATACCTTGTTTTGTGCAAATTTTTTATTATAGAATCAAAATTTCTATGTTTTATGTAGAAACCAACTTCACATACATGGTATGGATCTGATGACAATACACATAATTTTCTTTTGTTTCAGAAAGAAAAATCACTTGTGAAGAAGCAATATCTCACTGCTAAATATGTGTGGTCACTATTGATAATCTATTTTTATAATATTTTCTTGCAATTAAGGGAAAAAGCTATTATGTATAGTTAATCAGTAAATGCTTAAAAATACAATGTTTCTAAGAAGAAAATGTTGGTCTGACATAACCAAAAATATTTATTTCATAGTAGTCTCCATAAATTATATTTTTACTTTTTAAAAAAGCAAAATATTTACAAAATATTAACATTCTTATAACATGCCACAAGTGTTTAGTTGCTGAATGGTTAAGCAATGAGCAGACTTGGATATTGTATATGGTAATTTATGTATGGATATGGTAATTTATGTATAGTACACAAATTATTTATGTGAAAATTAAATATATAAGTTGTATAGCTGACCTAGCCAATATAGTAAAATCTTATTGCCTAAGTCACTGGCTCACCATCTGTCACATTGTCCCAAATAAGCTCCGGTGACAAGTGGGTTGAAAAGACAAAATGTCTAAACCTCTGACCTGGAGAGTCTGTATATAACGCCTAACCTCCCAGAGTAATGTATATATTATATATTAAAAGGAGACATTCTGTAACTTGAGGTATTGAAAAGACAGCCACACAGTACAGAGCATAAAGTACATTACTTTATTACAATTTATTTGTAAAATACATTTTTAAAAAGTGTAAAGTTTACAGATCAGTATTCCTAGTCGAAATACTTGTTAAGAGAATTTTACTCCAAGTAGATTTATTTAAAGAATAGCAATTAATATAATAAAGAAAAATTTAACACAAATTTTGTATTTACAAGCATGGTTTTTGAATGTGCCTGTAATATTCTAAATCTTTCATATTTTATTCATATAATGCTTTACTAATGTATATTGTACAATTAATTTATCCATGAGTTTTATATATGCGCTACTTTGTTTGTTTATTTTGTTTCAGTAAAAATTTTGTACTGGGTCAGTAATAAAATATATTTTTGACAAAATTTCTTTTATTTCAAAAAATTAAATTAAATAATTGCTGTATTATGTATATATATTTTAAAAATTAATTTTAGTTTCCAATTCTGATAGTTTATTGCTTAGTGTGGACAGATCGTTTTGCATTTTTAACAAAATACAAGCGAAGTTATCAGTGGTCTTTCTTCCCGTCATTTTGAAAAGAAGCGAGGTATTAGAAATTCTATAAGAAAGTTCCGATCTTTTATCTGTTTGAGATAGTTTATTGTTTTCCAAAATTCCAGATTTAATGAGGCCCGTGTTTTCGTCGTTCTTCTTACTATCATCTGTAAAACCATGTTCATGTAACAAAAAGTTGTGCTATACCTATACCAAATTCAAACATATCTACATATGTACTTCACAATCACCTATAACATTTTCTATGTTTGGAAGCTCTAATATATTGCAGTTCCAATAATATAACATACATACGTCTCATTGAACTTCTTTTATTTTGAAATCGGTTAAAATATAAAAGTCGTTACCTTTTGCAACATACTCATGTTCAAAATTCATCAGACTACGTATGAGGGGAACCATTTATCGGGAGCACGAATGTTTTGTGTGTATCACTTGTGAAAGTTTGTGTATTTATCTGGCACATTTTCCAGCCTAAACGACGTTGATCGATCGTCTTAATACCTACACTCCTCTGCTCAGGTACTTATTTTAATAAGATCGCAGTAGGTACACGGCCGAGTTAGCCTCAGTTGAAATTTTAAATTATTACAATAAACCTTAACCTTATTTGTAATAGTTTAATAAATAATTAAATATATATAAATATCTTCACGCAATTCCCAATACAGGGGTAGACAGAGGTTTAGTCTAGACAATTAAGTGCCTTTGACCCACCTTCCACCGAAGATATTTTCGGGACAACGAAACAGGTGGTGAGCCCGTCGCCGTCTTTATGTCCAAGCCAACGATATAATTCGTACATAAGTTTTTGAAAAACCCATTGGTACGAGCCTGCTTCCAGGGGATCGAACTCGGGTCTCTTGACTCGAAAAACCGACCACCCAACCCTAAGTGTAATAGTTTAATATATTAAAAAATAATGAACAATATAATTTCAATTTACCAAAAGATTTCTTATTCCCTTGACCCTTATCTTCACTCATATTATAAGTTGAAGAACGATTACTGTCTGAGAGTAATTCCTTGTCACCCATTGTTAGCATGTTATTATTAATGGTTGAAATTACTGTAACAAATACATGTTATTGAAAACCGCATTGCCATGTGGTAGGAAACACTTGAAAATGGCAGTAGTTACCGACCGTTTAAAAAAGTAGTGTGGCAATACCATGCTCTTGCCGCCAATTAGCTAGAGTAACAACGCTTGCACAATAATTTTCTCAAATCTTAAAAATTCTTGTAGCAATCCCATAAAAAAGACGGCTGGATAAGGATTTACCAAATAATTTTTTTTTATGGCAAAGGGAGGCAAACGAGCAGGCGGCTCACGTGATGGTAAGTGATTACCGCCGCCCATGAACACCTGCAATACCAGAGGCATAGCAGATGCTGTGCCGGTCTAAAGAGTGCCCCCTCCCCCCAGAATTAGGGGAAGGGGGTGTGTGGGCCTCCGGTTACCTGCACTCACCAGACGAAACGCAGAAGTTTGTTAGACTTCAACTTCACGCCGGTATTCTGTGAGGTCGTGGTACTTCCCCGGTCGAGCCGGCCCATTCATGAAACAACAAAAGCTGATGCGTGGCTCTACCAATGTTAGGTAGAGCCACGCATAAAGGTAATTTTATTCCTCTGAATTGCTCAATTTGCTTTCTTCTATCGGAGCTAGTTGTAAGGGCTGCATCGTGTTCGTAAGCACTTTTTTTAAAATATTAAACGCAAAATAAGTGAAACCTACGTAAGTATGGTTTCGCTTTCGCGCAATGTAAATAAAAATAGATACCGGATATACCAACTTTCTACATTGCGGTACGATTACGATGTTCGACGTTCAACAGTAGATATGTATAACTTACGAGGTCACTTTATTCTACGATAAATTTTTAATAGTATTTTTTTTCATAATTCCATTTTACTTTACTGTTTTCGAATTTATTCGAACTTACGTTTACTAAGTTTAACTCAATACTAAGACTCTTTAATAATAAGTAAAAATAAAAATAAGTTAAGAGTGAACAGGACATAATACAAAAAATTTAAGATCAATCTGTCACTCAATACCTTTCATTAAAAAAATTTTGAACAAATCGGTTGGATTGAACGGCCGATTTTATATATAGTTTTCGTAAATTCAGTTGTAATCATCAGTTGTAATATTATCAGGCGATAAGTCAGATGAAATATGACTTTTAGATTTTATCTCAATTTACTTACACATTAGATTATTAGGTAGCCACACCTCCAAAATGTATGGATGCTGTGGATCGTTTCCTTCACAGAGGGCTGTTAATGGTATTTCTTTTTCATCGTTCGACTTCAGAATGATAATTTCCTCACAGTAGTCCGGAAGATCAAGCAGGTACCATATTTTTTGCCTTAACTTTGATATTGAAGCTGTCGGTTTAACAGCAATGTAACAAAGTTTTTCTTCCAATACTAAAACGTTTAAAATCGAGATTAATTATCATCGATTTTGTACTTATTTTTTCATTAGCTTCAACAGAGGTCTGGCTTGGATATTCCTCCTACGGACGCGAACAATTTCACGGTTCACATTCGTAGGCGACAAATCCAAGAGAAACCCTACGTATGTCCCCCGCCAAACGATCCTCAACGCCAAACCGATGGCGACAATTAACTGACCCGAGACTATTGGATATGAACACCACGCCCGCAACCGCAATCTAGCGATCGGAAATCTTGGCTTCATTGTCCGGGCTAAGAAGAAGAAAACCTCTATGTAGTTACCCTCATTTTATGGTGGGACACGTGACAATGTAGTGTACAACAATGGAGTGAAGGGGGATCAGTACCGTGTGCCAACCTCGGCGGTCTCGTTAGCGGAGCGTAAGTTGTTTCTTAATTATTGTACCAGGAGCCATGCGGCTTAATCTGTACAACTTATATCATTCTATAAGCAAGTAGTTACCCATAATAAGAGTATCATTTTTAAATGGTTAAACGTACGCATGACGGACGCTTTCGCTTAAGCGATGATTTTGCTGAAAATGTAACATTTATAACAGTCGTTATATTAAAAAAGAATATCAGGACGTAAAGGAAATGTTATTAATGAATAGGAATCTACATTATTTGTTAGGGAAACAAACAGGTATACTATAAAACTTACGTGCATCGTAATCGTTTAAATAGCAATTAAATTTCCTTTTATATATAGTTTTCGTAAATTCAGTTGTAATCATCAGTTGTAATATTATCAGGCGATAAGTCAGATGAAATATGACTTTTAGATTTTATCTCAATTTACTTACACATTAGATTATTAGGTAGCCACACCTCCAAAATGTATGGATGCTGTGGATCGTTTCCTTCACAGAGGGCTGTTAATGGTATTTCTTTTCATCGTTCGACTTCAGAATGATAATTTCCTCACAGTAGTCCGGAAGATCAAGCAGGTACCATATTTTTGCCTTAACTTTGATATTGAAGCTGTCGGTTTAACAGCAATGTAACAAAGTTTTTCTTCCAATACTAAACGTTTAAAATCGAGATTAATTATCATCGATTTTGTACTTATTTTTTCATTAGCTTCAACAGAGGTCTGGCTTGATATTCCTCCTACGGACGCGAACAATTTCACGGTTCACATTCGTAGGCGACAAATCCAAGAGAAACCCTACGTATGTCCCCGCCAAACGATCCTCAACGCCAAACCGATGGCGACAATTAACTGACCTGAGACTATTGGATATGAACACCACGCCCGCAACCGCAATCTAGCGATCGGAAATCTTGGCTTCATTGTCCGGGCTAAGAAGAAGAAAACCTCTATGTAGTTACCCTCATTTTATGGTGGGACACGTGACAATGTAGTGTACAACAATGGAGTGAAGGGGATCAGTACCGTGTGCCAACCTCGGCGGTCTCGTTAGCGGAGCGTAAGTTGTTTCTTAATTATTGTACCAGGAGCCATGCGGCTTAATCTGTACAACTTATATCATTCTATAAGCAAGTAGTTACCCATAATAAGAGTATCATTTTTAAATGGTTAAACGTACGCATGACGGACGCTTTCGCTTAAGCGATGATTTTGCTGAAAATGTAACATTTATAACAGTCGTTATATTAAAAAAGAATATCAGGACGTAAAGGAAATGTTATTAATGAATAGGAATCTACATTATTTGTTAGGGAAACAAACAGGTATACTATAAAACTTACGTGCATCGTAATCGTTTAAATAGCAATTAAATTTCCTTTTATATATAGTTTTCGTAAATTCAGTTGTAATCATCAGTTGTAATATTATCAGGCGATAAGTCAGATGAAATATGACTTTTAGATTTTATCTCAATTTACTTACACATTAGATTATTAGGTAGCCACACCTCCAAAATGTATGGATGCTGTGGATCGTTTCCTTCACAGAGGGCTGTTAATGGTATTTCTTTTTCATCGTTCGACTTCAGAATGATAATTTCCTCACAGTAGTCCGGAAGATCAAGCAGGTACCATATTTTTTGCCTTAACTTTGATATTGAAGCTGTCGGTTTAACAGCAATGTAACAAAGTTTTTCTTCCAATACTAAAACGTTTAAAATCGAGATTAATTATCATCGATTTTGTACTTATTTTTTCATTAGCTTCAACAGAGGTCTGGCTTGGATATTCCTCCTACGGACGCGAACAATTTCACGGTTCACATTCGTAGGCGACAAATCCAAGAGAAACCCTACGTATGTCCCCCGCCAAACGATCCTCAACGCCAAACCGATGGCGACAATTAACTGACCCGAGACTATTGGATATGAACACCACGCCCGCAACCGCAATCTAGCGATCGGAAATCTTGGCTTCATTGTCCGGGCTAAGAAGAAGAAAACCTCTATGTAGTTACCCTCATTTTATGGTGGGACACGTGACAATGTAGTGTACAACAATGGAGTGAAGGGGATCAGTACCGTGTGCCAACCTCGGCGGTCTCGTTAGCGGAGCGTAAGTTGTTTCTTAATTATTGTACCAGGAGCCATGCGGCTTAATCTGTACAACTTATATCATTCTATAAGCAAGTAGTTACCCATAATAAGAGTATCATTTTTAAATGGTTAAACGTACGCATGACGGACGCTTTCGCTTAAGCGATGATTTTGCTGAAAATGTAACATTTATAACAGTCGTTATATTAAAAAAGAATATCAGGACGTAAAGGAAATGTTATTAATGAATAGGAATCTACATTATTTGTTAGGGAAACAAACAGGTATACTATAAAACTTACGTGCATCGTAATCGTTTAAATAGCAATTAAATTTCCTTTTATATATAAAGTGTAAGGGATCGGGACAGACGTCAATCAAACACCGGAATGTGCGGCTGACTTATTGGAATAGCGTACATACATATTATGCAGATACCCACATACGTATAATATTGACATTTTTACATTACGTATAATATTGAAAAATTTGATTTTTAATATTGAATATGATTTTAATATAAGCTAGGCCACTGAAACCACTTACCTTTATGTGTACTGTTAGTGCGTTTTCAAATCTTTTATTATTTTAGTATGATAGTAGAACTTAAACAATAAGAACAAAATTATAAGAGAGTATTTTGAACTTACTGCCTAAATCATGGCGCCGAATTATCAAGAATGTTATAACTTCTTTTTTGAACAATTTACTTGATACTTTTAAAAGTTTTATAAATGACATCTCGCTGTAGTAGTACGTGTAGTGGTTCTATATTCATTGACTTTTCTATATGTTTTCCATTTTATACAAAGAGTCTATAATCACTACGTTATAATTTTATGCAAAGAATATATAACCTACAGTGGTTATATATACGTGATAGTGAAATAATATGATCATTAACCTACATCAGGGCAGCACTATAGGAATCTTGCGTTAACTATAATTATAGATGGCAGCACAAACTCCACAAGTGGCAGCCCCATGTGGGAGAATTGTTACATTACTGGGGTAACAGATAGACATAGAAAAAAATGTTGGAAAAATAAATTATACCACCTATCTTTTGTCTGTGTCACATCTCTTTTCTCCTTTGGTTGCCTGGAAGAGATAGCTTTGTAGCGAAAAGGCCGCCAAATTGTAAAGTCGACTTCGTTTAATGTTTACAATGTAATGGTAATATAATGGTATACAATAAAAGTATTCATTGTTTCAAATGTGCGGTGCATTGCACTGCAAAAAAAGAAATCGACGTTTTGTCGACAAATGGCATCGTTTGCGTTATCATAGAGAAAAATATAAATGTTATTAAACGTCTAAATAATAAAACATACGCAGCAGAACGTAGGTAACTAATATAGCCGTAAGGATCAAAGCGTAACCGTAAGGAGCCATAAGGAAAAATCAATTCCTTTTATATATAAAGTGTAAGGGATCAGGACAGACGTCAATCAAACACCGGAATGTGCGGCTGACTTATTGGAATAGCGTACATACATATTATGCAGATACCCACATACGTATAATATTGACATTTTACATTACGTATAATATTGAAAAATTTGATTTTTAATATTGAATATGATTTTAATATAAGCTAGGCCACTGAAACCACTTACCTTTATGTGTACTGTTAGTGCGTTTTCAAATCTTTTATTATTTTAGTATGATAGTAGAACTTAAACAATAAGAACAAAATTATAAGAGAGTATTTTGAACTTACTGCCTAAATCATGGCGCCGAATTATCAAGAATGTTATAACTTCTTTTTTGAACAATTTACTTGATACTTTTAAAAGTTTTATAAATGACATCTCGCTGTAGTAGTACGTGTAGTGGTTCTATATTCATTGACTTTTCTATATGTTTTCCATTTTATACAAAGAGTCTATAATCACTACGTTATAATTTTATGCAAAGAATATATAACCTACAGTGGTTATATATACGTGATAGTGAAATAATATGATCATTAACCTACATCAGGGCAGCACTATAGGAATCTTGCGTTAACTATAATTATAGATGGCAGCACAAACTCCACAAGTGGCAGCCCCATGTGGGAGAATTGTTACATTACTGGGGTAACAGATAGACATAGAAAAAATGTTGGAAAAATAAATTATACCACCTATCTTTTGTCTGTGTCACATCTCTTTTCTCCTTTGGTTGCCTGGAAGAGATAGCTTTGTAGCGAAAAGGCCGCCAAATTGTAAAGTCGACTTCGTTTAATGTTTACAATGTAATGGTAATATAATGGTATACAATAAAAGTATTCATTGTTTCAAATGTGCGGTGCATTGCACTGCAAAAAAAAGAAATCGACGTTTTGTCGACAAATGGCATCGTTTGCGTTATCATAGAGAAAAATATAAATGTTATTAAACGTCTAAATAATAAAACATACGCAGCAGAACGTAGGTAACTAATATAGCCGTAAGGATCAAAGCGTAACCGTAAGGAGCCATAAGGAAAAAATCAATTCATTTTATATTCGTCAATGTTTGTACTGCTAAAAAAGAGAATATAATCACTAAGTTAAAAGAGTAATTAAAACATAAAATCGTGTCCTTGCATTTTAAATTCCGTATAATAAACTAACTTTGACAAAAATGTTTAAGTAAACAAAATAAAAATATTCACCTTTTTTGTTGATAACCGTGGAGGAAAATGCTTTACGCACGTACGTTTCCTGACCGGATCTCAGAAGGAGAAACATACCGACTAAAAAACTTGGCCCGGAGGCCTTTACAGCGTCATCTGAGGAGACCTGCGAGAATGAAGGCCCGCAGATAAAAAGAAGAAAAGAGACAACGTCGTGACGCAATCGGCAAATACATAATCTGAAAATAGTTAAAATACTTTTTAACTATTTTCAGATTATGTATTTTAGCTTTTAATTTTCACTTTTGGTTCGAACTTCTCCATTTTACAAACAAATGGGCACTTTCAACTTTCAAAGTTGCATTTGGACAACAGATTCTACACTTTTAATATTGTTATATATTTTTATGAAATACATTTAAACATGTTGCTCAAATAATAGTAAGTGTAGTGTACTTACCATTGTTCGAGCAATTTGCCAACATGAAGTTACAAGTGAGACCTGGCCTAACCCTATTCCCTTTTTTTATTCTCACACATTTCTGCCCAATCTGCACAATTTTCTGCCACACATACCTAAACTATGAAAATGCACCGAATGCATTTTAAATATAAGCCTATATCTAATTCTGTTTTATTGTAAATGTCTGTGTTTAATTTTTTTAACAGAAATGAAAATATTTCACATTATTTTTTTTATGCTTTGGTCTGCAATATACAAACCAACCTCAAGAGCATACAAAAGTGTACTGCAGGATATAGTCCTCTAATATGGAAAACATTTGCCACACTCCTAATACTTGGCAAGCAGAGGGACAATTCCAAACCAGATATCCCACACCTTATATACTGCTTCCCATTGTAGCTAATTTCCCATTGTATTAGGTATTGTGCTTAATTTTCATCAGTCATATTCCAGGATGGTTATCTTGTCATCTATTAGAAGCCATTAAGATATTCAAGGTTTTTCTCTTAGTCATCATTTATGTCACCCATGAAATTTTTTTACATATTCCTCTGCCTGTTCTAGATTATTTGTTTGTTAAATAATCTAGAACTGGCAGAGGAATATGTAAAAAAAAATCATGTCATTAATAAAGGACAATCTCTGCATTAACCTTTCTGTTTTTATTCAAATTAAAGCAATGTGTTAAATTTCTTCAATCTATCAGTGAGAACCTGTTATTGGCCTCTCTTCTTTGTGAATCAACATGGTTTATATATAATAACTTAACTAACTTTTTAGCTGTTGGTTTTCCAAATATATTAAATAAAGTGTAGATTGTGACGAAAGTTTTAAGATGCTAAAATTCCTTTAATAAATTTAAAATGCACATAATCATTCATAGTAAAATTGGTAGGGCCACGCATCAGCTTTTGTTGTTGCATGAATGGGCTAGCTCGACCGGGAAAGTACCACAACCTCACAGAATACCGGCGTAAAGTAGAAGTCTAACAAACTTCTGCGTTTCGTCTGGTGAGTTCAGGTAACTGGAGGCCCACACCCCCTCCCCAATTCGGGCGGGGGTACTGTAAAACCGCTTTTGTATGCATTATGAGTAAGAAAAGTGTAAGATGCCGTATAGAAGTTTTTGCTAGGTCGTCTCAGTAACGCGTTTAATGCGTTTCAAGTAAAGTGAAGTATTGACGACTCACTCAATATACTCACACAAACTAAATGATTTATCGAAACTGGGAGTTGGAGACGCGGAGCGAAATACGAGCGGCGTTTTCAAGAACGCTTTCGATCTAAATGTAAAAAAGTAATATAATAATTCAATTATCGATTAACGTACAATAAAATGAATTGCGAAACACTTAAATACGCCAACTTTTATTAAAAATATTATTAATTATTTTATTTTTAATGGGATGAAATTTTCTCGATTCAAATCATTTTACTTATTTTTGTTCCAACTTTGAACTAAATTTAAAGACTACTCGTTTATTTTGTTACAAACATAATTATGTCTATTATTCACAACATTATTAAATTAATGAGAAATAACAAAAAAAAAAAACAACTGCTACGGACGGGGTTCACAATGTTATGAAGAGGGGATATTATTATAAATTAGTGTTTCCCGAACGTAATCGAAAAGATAGTAGTTACTTATAGTGTTAAACAGTTCGTAAAAACGTATACTTTTAAATATTTTGTATAACAGGTTTGCGAAATAAGTATTTTGGTGTACTTGTACTTGCAAGAGTCGACTGTTTGACAACTTGCGTCACCTGAACTTTTACCCCGAAAATAATTAAGTTTAGCTACTTGTTTTAATATGTTGCAGAGTATAATAACATACTGGGAGGAGGTTTCCCTTAAGCATTGTTTTAACAACTAGCGCCACCTGAACTTTGGCCCCGAAAATAATTTTGTTTAGCCGCCTAGCTGAAATTCGTATTTAATATTATATGTTGCAACACTATTAAATAACTTATATACGTTAAACTCACTTATATATATACTTAAAAACGATATACACTAAATTTATTTTATTGCGCAATAATTCGTAGTTAGTTCACCACCACACCACATCATAGATTTATACCATTTAGTACAGTCAATTGTAGTATTTGGGTATAAGAGGCAATATATGAGAATTAATTACGCGGATGTTTTAGAATTTTTTTTATCGAAAAAACAGTTTTGTTATACTTCACGAACCGACATATTTTTTCACTAGCCAAGAAACCTGTTGTCACTATGTTCACTTTTTTTTGTTGAGTTTCTATATCTATCAACTCCAACATTTTGTTGATCTAGTTAGCAAGTCACTTTTTAAACGTAAAGGAAATGTTATTAATGAATAGGAATCTACATTATTTGTTAGGGAAACAAACAGGTATACTATAAAACTTACGTGCATCGTAATCGTTTAAATAGCAATTAAATTTCCTTTTATATATAAAGTGTAAGGGATCGGGACAGACGTCAATCAAACACCGGAATGTGCGGCTGACTTATTGGAATAGCGTACATACATATTATGCAGATACCCACATACGTATAATATTGACATTTTTACATTACGTATAATATTGAAAAATTTGATTTTTAATATTGTTATATATTTTTATGAAATACATTTAAACATGTTGCTCAAATAATAGTAAGTGTAGTGTACTTACCATTGTTCGAGCAATTTGCCAACATGAAGTTACAAGTGAGACCTGGCCTAACCCTATTCCCTTTTTTTATTCTCACACATTTCTGCCCAATCTGCACAATTTTCTGCCACACATACCTAAACTATGAAAATGCACCGAATGCATTTTAAATATAAGCCTATATCTAATTCTGTTTTATTGTAAATGTCTGTGTTTAATTTTTTTAACAGAAATGAAAATATTTCACATTATTTTTTTTATGCTTTGGTCTGCAATATACAAACCAACCTCAAGAGCATACAAAAGTGTACTGCAGGATATAGTCCTCTAATATGGAAAACATTTGCCACACTCCTAATACTTGGCAAGCAGAGGGACAATTCCAAACCAGATATCCCACACCTTATATACTGCTTCCCATTGTAGCTAATTTCCCATTGTATTAGGTATTGTGCTTAATTTTCATCAGTCATATTCCAGGATGGTTATCTTGTCATCTATTAGAAGCCATTAAGATATTCAAGGTTTTTCTCTTAGTCATCATTTATGTCACCCATGAAATTTTTTTACATATTCCTCTGCCTGTTCTAGATTATTTGTTTGTTAAATAATCTAGAACTGGCAGAGGAATATGTAAAAAAAAATCATGTCATTAATAAAGGACAATCTCTGCATTAACCTTTCTGTTTTTATTCAAATTAAAGCAATGTGTTAAATTTCTTCAATCTATCAGTGAGAACCTGTTATTGGCCTCTCTTCTTTGTGAATCAACATGGTTTATATATAATAACTTAACTAACTTTTTAGCTGTTGGTTTTCCAAATATATTAAATAAAGTGTAGATTGTGACGAAAGTTTTAAGATGCTAAAATTCCTTTAATAAATTTAAAATGCACATAATCATTCATAGTAAAATTGGTAGGGCCACGCATCAGCTTTTGTTGTTGCATGAATGGGCTAGCTCGACCGGGAAAGTACCACAACCTCACAGAATACCGGCGTAAAGTAGAAGTCTAACAAACTTCTGCGTTTCGTCTGGTGAGTTCAGGTAACTGGGCCCACACCCCCTCCCCCAATTCGGGCGGGGTACTGTAAAACCGCTTTTTGTATGCATTATGAGTAAGAAAAGTGTAAGATGCCGTATAGAAGTTTTTGCTAGGTCGTCTCAGTAACGCGTTTAATGCGTTTCAAGTAAAGTGAAGTATTGACGACTCACTCAATATACTCACACAAACTAAATGATTTATCGAAACTGGGAGTTGGAGACGCGGAGCGAAATACGAGCGGCGTTTTCAAGAACGCTTTCGATCTAAATGTAAAAAAGTAATATAATAATTCAATTATCGATTAACGTACAATAAAATGAATTGCGAAACACTTAAATACGCCAACTTTTATTAAAAATATTATTAATTATTTTATTTTAATGGGATGAAATTTTCTCGATTCAAATCATTTTACTTATTTTTGTTCCAACTTTGAACTAAATTTAAAGACTACTCGTTTATTTTGTTACAAACATAATTATGTCTATTATTCACAACATTATTAAATTAATGAGAAATAACAAAAAAAAAAAAACAACTGCTACGGACGGGGTTCACAATGTTATGAAGAGGGGATATTATTATAAATTAGTGTTTCCCGAACGTAATCGAAAAGATAGTAGTTACTTATAGTGTTAAACAGTTCGTAAAAACGTATACTTTTAAATATTTTGTATAACAGGTTTGCGAAATAAGTATTTTGGTGTACTTATACTTGCAAGAGTCGACTGTTTGACAACTTGCGTCACCTGAACTTTTACCCCGAAAATAATTAAGTTTAGCTACTTGTTTTAATATGTTGCAGAGTATAATAACATACTGGGAGGAGGTTTCCCTTAAGCATTGTTTTAACAACTAGCGCCACCTGAACTTTGGCCCCGAAAATAATTTTGTTTAGCCGCCTAGCTGAAATTCGTATTTAATATTATATGTTGCAACACTATTAAATAACTTATATACGTTAAACTCACTTATATATATACTTAAAACGATATACACTAAATTTATTTTATTGCGCAATAATTCGTAGTTAGTTCACCACCACACCACATCATAGATTTATACCATTTAGTACAGTCAATTGTAGTATTTGGGTATAAGAGGCAATATATGAGAATTAATTACGCGGATGTTTTAGAATTTTTTTTATCGAAAAAACAGTTTTGTTATACTTCACGAACCGACATATTTTTTCACTAGCCAAGAAACCTGTTGTCACTATGTTCACTTTTTTTTGTTGAGTTTCTATATCTATCAACTCCAACATTTTGTTGATCTAGTTAGCAAGTCACTTTTTAAACGTAAAGGAAATGTTATTAATGAATAGGAATCTACATTATTTGTTAGGGAAACAAACAGGTATACTATAAAACTTACGTGCATCGTAATCGTTTAAATAGCAATTAAATTTCCTTTTATATATAAAGTGTAAGGGATCGGGACAGACGTCAATCAAACACCGGAATGTGCGGCTGACTTATTGGAATAGCGTACATACATATTATGCAGATACCCACATACGTATAATATTGACATTTTTACATTACGTATAATATTGAAAAATTTGATTTTTAATATTGAATATGATTTTAATATAAGCTAGGCCACTGAAACCACTTACCTTTATGTGTACTGTTAGTGCGTTTTCAAATCTTTTATTATTTTAGTATGATAGTAGAACTTAAACAATAAGAACAAAATTATAAGAGAGTATTTTGAACTTACTGCCTAAATCATGGCGCCGAATTATCAAGAATGTTATAACTTCTTTTGAACAATTTACTTGATACTTTTAAAAGTTTTATAAATGACATCTCGCTGTAGTAGTACGTGTAGTGGTTCTATATTCATTGACTTTTCTATATGTTTTCCATTTTATACAAAGAGTCTATAATCACTACGTTATAATTTTATGCAAAGAATATATAACCTACAGTGGTTATATATACGTGATAGTGAAATAATATGATCATTAACCTACATCAGGGCAGCACTATAGGAATCTTGCGTTAACTATAATTATAGATGGCAGCACAAACTCCACAAGTGGCAGCCCCATGTGGGAGAATTGTTACATTACTGGGGTAACAGATAGACATAGAAAAAATGTTGGAAAAATAAATTATACCACCTATCTTTTGTCTGTGTCACATCTCTTTTCTCCTTTGGTTGCCTGGAAGAGATAGCTTTGTAGCGAAAAGGCCGCCAAATTGTAAAGTCGACTTCGTTTAATGTTTACAATGTAATGGTAATATAATGGTATACAATAAAAGTATTCATTGTTTCAAATGTGCGGTGCATTGCACTGCAAAAAAAGAAATCGACGTTTTGTCGACAAATGGCATCGTTTGCGTTATCATAGAGAAAAATATAAATGTTATTAAACGTCTAAATAATAAAACATACGCAGCAGAACGTAGGTAACTAATATAGCCGTAAGGATCAAAGCGTAACCGTAAGGAGCCATAAGGAAAAATCAATTCATTTTATATTCGTCAATGTTTGTACTGCTAAAAAAGAGAATATAATCACTAAGTTAAAAGAGTAATTAAAACATAAAATCGTGTCCTTGCATTTTAAATTCCGTATAATAAACTAACTTTGACAAAAATGTTTAAGTAAACAAAATAAAAATATTCACCTTTTTGTTGATAACCGTGGAGGAAAATGCTTTACGCACGTACGTTTCCTGACCGGATCTCAGAAGGAGAAACATACCGACTAAAAAACTTGGCCCGGAGGCCTTTACAGCGTCATCTGAGGAGACCTGCGAGAATGAAGGCCCGCAGATAAAAAGAAGAAAAGAGACAACGTCGTGACGCAATCGGCAAATACATAATCTGAAAATAGTTAAAATACTTTTTAACTATTTTCAGATTATGTATTTTAGCTTTTAATTTTCACTTTTGGTTCGAACTTCTCCATTTTACAAACAAATGGGCACTTTCAACTTTCAAAGTTGCATTTGGACAACAGATTCTACACTTTTAATATTGTTATATATTTTTATGAAATACATTTAAACATGTTGCTCAAATAATAGTAAGTGTAGTGTACTTACCATTGTTCGAGCAATTTGCCAACATGAAGTTACAAGTGAGACCTGGCCTAACCCTATTCCCTTTTTTTATTCTCACACATTTCTGCCCAATCTGCACAATTTTCTGCCACACATACCTAAACTATGAAAATGCACCGAATGCATTTTAAATATAAGCCTATATCTAATTCTGTTTTATTGTAAATGTCTGTGTTTAATTTTTTTAACAGAAATGAAAATATTTCACATTATTTTTTTTATGCTTTGGTCTGCAATATACAAACCAACCTCAAGAGCATACAAAAGTGTACTGCAGGATATAGTCCTCTAATATGGAAAACATTTGCCACACTCCTAATACTTGGCAAGCAGAGGGACAATTCCAAACCAGATATCCCACACCTTATATACTGCTTCCCATTGTAGCTAATTTCCCATTGTATTAGGTATTGTGCTTAATTTTCATCAGTCATATTCCAGGATGGTTATCTTGTCATCTATTAGAAGCCATTAAGATATTCAAGGTTTTTCTCTTAGTCATCATTTATGTCACCCATGAAATTTTTTTACATATTCCTCTGCCTGTTCTAGATTATTTGTTTGTTAAATAATCTAGAACTGGCAGAGGAATATGTAAAAAAAAATCATGTCATTAATAAAGGACAATCTCTGCATTAACCTTTCTGTTTTTATTCAAATTAAAGCAATGTGTTAAATTTCTTCAATCTATCAGTGAGAACCTGTTATTGGCCTCTCTTCTTTGTGAATCAACATGGTTTATATATAATAACTTAACTAACTTTTTAGCTGTTGGTTTTCCAAATATATTAAATAAAGTGTAGATTGTGACGAAAGTTTTAAGATGCTAAAATTCCTTTAATAAATTTAAAATGCACATAATCATTCATAGTAAAATTGGTAGGGCCACGCATCAGCTTTTGTTGTTGCATGAATGGGCTAGCTCGACCGGGAAAGTACCACAACCTCACAGAATACCGGCGTAAAGTAGAAGTCTAACAAACTTCTGCGTTTCGTCTGGTGAGTTCAGGTAACTGGAGGCCCACACACCCCCCTCCCCCAATTCGGGCGGGGGTACTGTAAAACCGCTTTTTGTATGCATTATGAGTAAGAAAAGTGTAAGATGCCGTATAGAAGTTTTTGCTAGGTCGTCTCAGTAACGCGTTTAATGCGTTTCAAGTAAAGTGAAGTATTGACGACTCACTCAATATACTCACACAAACTAAATGATTTATCGAAACTGGGAGTTGGAGACGCGGAGCGAAATACGAGCGGCGTTTTCAAGAACGCTTTCGATCTAAATGTAAAAAAGTAATATAATAATTCAATTATCGATTAACGTACAATAAAATGAATTGCGAAACACTTAAATACGCCAACTTTTATTAAAAATATTATTAATTATTTTATTTTTAATGGGATGAAATTTTCTCGATTCAAATCATTTTACTTATTTTTGTTCCAACTTTGAACTAAATTTAAAGACTACTCGTTTATTTTGTTACAAACATAATTATGTCTATTATTCACAACATTATTAAATTAATGAGAAATAACAAAAAAAAAAAACAACTGCTACGGACGGGGTTCACAATGTTATGAAGAGGGGATATTATTATAAATTAGTGTTTCCCGAACGTAATCGAAAAGATAGTAGTTACTTATAGTGTTAAACAGTTCGTAAAAACGTATACTTTTAAATATTTTGTATAACAGGTTTGCGAAATAAGTATTTTGGTGTACTTGTACTTGCAAGAGTCGACTGTTTGACAACTTGCGTCACCTGAACTTTTACCCCGAAAATAATTAAGTTTAGCTACTTGTTTTAATATGTTGCAGAGTATAATAACATACTGGGAGGAGGTTTCCCTTAAGCATTGTTTTAACAACTAGCGCCACCTGAACTTTGGCCCCGAAAATAATTTTGTTTAGCCGCCTAGCTGAAATTCGTATTTAATATTATATGTTGCAACACTATTAAATAACTTATATACGTTAAACTCACTTATATATATACTTAAAAACGATATACACTAAATTTATTTTATTGCGCAATAATTCGTAGTTAGTTCACCACCACACCACATCATAGATTTATACCATTTAGTACAGTCAATTGTAGTATTTGGGTATAAGAGGCAATATATGAGAATTAATTACGCGGATGTTTTAGAATTTTTTTTATCGAAAAAACAGCTTTGTTATACTTCACGAACCGACATATTTTTTCACTAGCCAAGAAACCTGTTGTCACTATGTTCACTTTTTTTTGTTGAGTTTCTATATCTATCAACTCCAACATTTTGTTGATCTAGTTAGCAAGTCACTTTTTAAATTTTCAAATTTTAATATTTTCTTCCCTTGATGCAGCAATGTGTCATTGTTATTTTATACAATATTAATATAATAAGGCCGCATGGCCCTCCAAACGTTACGCGTACCGTCAAGCGTCATAAGGGCCGGGCGGCCCTCGATTGTAAACATGATTTGTGCAATATGTAAAATTATATCATTGAATAAATATTCGTCACGAGTTATAACGGTTGCAAACTGTGCCATGTTTTCACCATATTTAAGTTCTATTCTGAGAATTAAATCACTTTTTTTTCTCATAAATTCAATAATGTTTATCTTTCTAGTCGGAATAATATCTTGATATCGTCCACGTTTAGCACAATAATCTAATTATTCACTATATACCACTTTTTTGTAATTTTTACTTCACGCGATTTAACAGGTGTTTGTTTTTGTATTTTTTTCACGTTTTTGCTGTTTTTGCAGTGGCATGGTCGATAGCATATTATCGATATTTTCAAGTATTCACTTGCAATTTTTAATTATTATCTATTGTTTGAAAAATTATTATTATTTAGTTAATTTTCTTGTAAATATATACATATAAATTAAATTGGAGTGTCTGTTTATAGTATTGAAATAATCATTTTTTACTACATGTATATGATTATATACGGAATATACACCAAAATATTTTTTTTTTACAATTTCCGTCTGCCTTTTTGTTCCGGCTAATCTCTGAAACGGCTGGACCGATTTGAACAGAACTTTCACTGGCAGACAACTAAGGTCTCTGAAGTAAAGGGTTCGAATCCTGCTAGGTGCTAATACATGTGTGAAGAAAATCAATTTTTGTCCTCGCCTGTCGTGTTTGTCACTTTCATCTCTACGTTGACGACCTCTAGCTATATCGTCATTTTAAATTTGATAATTTAGAGGAAGCTATTTACCAGCTTAATTTTGATTTATATAACATCTGCTAATGGGCTGAATTCATTGGTCTTGTTAATCTTGATAAATCTCAAGTTCTTTTGATTGGCAGCTCTTACTTTTAGACCATACGAAGCTACCTGCGGTAGGTAACTTATAATAACATCGAAATTCCATATACAGAGTTGGATAAAAACTTGGGAGTATTCGATACATGTCTTGGCTGAAACATATTTCCATGGTTAGCAATAGTTACACACGCTTTCCACTCTATAAAATGACTCAAAAACCTTTTACATCTAAATACTAAAATAACTTCTCCTTCCCCTCATATATGTTTGTATTCTGGACGCTACGGAAGAATCACTGAACAAACTCGAACGTCTCCAAAACCTATGCAAACGCCTTGTATTTGGTCTCTGTAAGTTTGACGACGTTTCGTTTAAAGCGCTTCTTATTAGAGTTTTGCTCGCTTTTTTACTTTTTCATAACATAAATTTCATTGTATATTTTCTCTTATAATGTGTATAATAAACAATAAATAAATGAACTCAAATACCACAACCCCAGTTTTATTAACATTGAAACGGAGACCTTTATTTTCACATTCCTCTTTCATATACGTGACTAATGTCTGCAGTTCTGCTTTATATTATATGCTTCAGCTTTATTTATGTAAAAAGAAAAGTATGTCGTCAGCGAGTATATCTGTATATAGCTGTTGAAAAAAAAATTGTATGTGGATTCGAAAATTATTTAGATTTACACATTTACACCTAGTTGGTGGTGCTCCAAGCGGGTTTTAAGGTAGAACTTCGTCTGCCGGGCCTGCTAGTAATATAAAGAATGAATAGGACACCTTTACACAAAACTTCTTTGTATGTTTAATGTATAATGTATTGTAATTTGTATGTATAATGTTTTGAGGTAATGAAATAGTAAAATATAAGTCTTTGCCAAATAGTTAGAAGGTTTTTCGCTTATATTTGTAAAAATTATAATTTACAAATTTTTTTAAATTAAAACAAAAACTAAAGTTTATAATATTTAAAATAAAACGATTTTATCGCGTTTTTAATTAGTTTTTACAAACTATTTTTATTTCCCGACGTTTCGGGTGCTTTACAGCAACGGTCACGGGGGGACTGTAATTAATAATATTATAATATTGTTTATATTAGCTTATAATGTTAATAATTTTTTAACACTTTTTAAATACAGAAATAAAAAGATAGAAACTAAATCATATGCATTGCTCTAACCCCAAAGTAAGTTGCTAAAGCACTTGAGTTGTGGAATCAGTAACAACGATGGAACTACCCATTTGGGACTCGAACCCGGGACCTTAGAGATGGAAACACCTTGGAAACTGGTGTGTACGCTACTCTTTCACGGGGGTTGTCAGAAGTTGTCGGCAAAATAGTATTTATTAATTTATAGTATTTATTAAAATAGTAGTAAATTATAGTATTGCTTTTCTCTCCATAATATTAGTATTTATATACCAATGAAATAAAAATCATATTCAAAAATATTATAAAAGTACGTAGTTAAAAAGTTATGTCTACTATTATAACCTAGAAGGCATTCTATCTTATTGGTCTTAGCTTGATAAGTCTGTTGCAAATAAATGCTAAAACGCAAAAAGAACTTTGAAACCGAAACATAAATATTTATAATATTAGTAATAATGAATAATTATATTATTACTTTTCTCTTTATGAATATTATAATTATATATTTATATGTATTTATCATATCATAATAAGTAGTATTGACAAATCAATTACAGTAAGATCTGACCATTAACGTTATAAAAGGACGTAAGGAAAAAGTTATTTGCCTACAATAACAAAAAAAAAAAGAAAAAAGGCGGCAATGTACATCTATCGATACTTCGTCACTTTCATCGCATCACTACCGTATTCGTACATCATTACCAAATTTCAAGGAAATTTAGCGGGAATATTCTTTTTTTATTATTCGTTTTGTTTTAATGAAAACTGTTATTTCGCGTAATAATATTGTTATTGCACATATTGCTGATTCTAAAATAATATAGTCTTCAGAAAAGTGATTTTAATTTTTATGATACGAGTGAGAATTCCATTTTTGGGATGAGGTCGCACAAATTCCTATTTTACTACGATGTTCAAAGCAATACTAAGTTTTGAAGTGTAGATGTTTAAAGATAAATAAATCTGTGGTCGTTTTAGATATGAATTTTACATTTTACGTGTTTACCTACGTAACATAAGAATAATGTAAACAAAACCACGGTATTGCGTGACGTCATTGTCGAGTGTTATGTTTAGTGTTGAATTACTCAGTCTTAGTGTAGTAGGAAATATATAATTTAGAATTATAATTTGAAATTCAGAATAATATTTTTATTATCTGATTCGCAAACTCTACACCGACTATTACCACTATCATAGATATACATTTCCAAAGAAAGCGAGAAAGAACGATTTAAAGAATTCAATAATGCTTACTATCCACGCCCACAGTAACTCATATAGACTGGACTCTCCAATGAGACGGCGAGCAGCCACCTTCCGCTACCGAAATAGATATTTCCTTTTAGTCACCTTGGGAGGTATATGACTACTATGACTAAAATAATTAAATGAGATTGATACAACATTGAACATGTTTTTATTTTTTACAAATTTATTCTGTTTATTTAGCTTTATTATTTTATTTTACGTTATTCTGCACGACAAGAACAACTGACATTATAATGTAAATGGTCAAGCATTACTGGTAATAAGCTACTGAACTCTTTCTTTAACGCTTAGTAATTCATTGCATTTTCACGGCTTGCATTGCAAATACAAAAATTTGCGTCTTCGCCAATTCCCACCTATTAGAAAATGGATAGTATATCATGCCGTAAATTAACTCTACGTGGCATTTATCTGAAACAATAAAACTATATCAATAAATGCAAAAAATCACATAAAAGTCAGCTGCTTGTATGATACACTAATCTTAAAAAACATAATTAAATATTTTTAATAAAAAATAACACGGCGATGATATTACAACTTCTTACATAGGTCCAAACAAGCCTTGATGGTACATCATTATATATATACATATATATATATATATATACATATATATACATACATATATACACACACATATATATATATATATATATATATATATATATATATATATATATATATATATATATATATATATATATATATATATATATATATATATTCAAAAAATTGCCATCACTCCTTCATTGGTACGAGCCAACCACCTGGGGACCGCACTCGGGTCTCTTGACTCGAATTCCGTCTATCAATTCAATTCAATTCATCAATTCGTGTCTATCAACGAGTGATTAACTCGTAAACCTAACGTAAAATATAGTTTTTTTTAAATAATTTTTAGTTGCTTAAAAATTATTAACACGTATTTGTGTGCAACCTACCTGTACTATGTATACTAAAACATAGATTTACCGACTTTACCTACTGTGTCCTGTGTATGCCGATGAAATGGATATAATTCCCATTGATGATTTATAGATTTCCCATACAAAATAGCCCACTACCATTTTCTAGAATTTTCGACTATTCCTTTAGGTTTTTCTGAATTTTAATTACTTTTCTTAATAACGCCAGTGAACACAACAAGATAAAACAAATCGTTGGAGACATTGACAATGTTTCCATCAGTTTCTGTTTTTGCAAGAATAACTCGCGAATTTTATCAATAATTAATAACCATCATGACAGTATGAAAAATTTATATAATTACGTTAATTTCATGCGTATTCAGTCATAAACTAACTATAGCACGATAGCTGAGTGGTTGGGTGATCGGAATTCAAGTCAAGAGACCAGAGTTCGATCCCCAGGTGGTCATAGCTATGGGTTTTTCTAAACTTATGTACGATATATATCGTTGGTTTTGGACTTAAATACGGCGACAGGCTCACCACCTGTCACGTTGTCCCAAAACATATCTTCGGTGGAAGGTGGGTCGAAAGGTCCAGAACTCTATCTACTAACCCTGTATGAGGAATGGTGCGAAGGTATTTATTTGAGTTTTAACTATAGCACGTAACGTTGCCTGGTGTAATTTCTTTAAAGTTTATATCTTTCTTAAAATTATAACAAAAATATCTATTAAAACTCATCAAAATCTGTCAAGTAATCGCCACGCCTGGTAGCGGATTGGCGATCAGAATGAGGGTAGTATATTCTAATGGCGTAACCACGAGGTAAAATATCAAATTACTTACTTCTTTCCAACAAAAATTGAAGTTCAGGTGGAGTCACCATTTTTTCATACTGGTGGGTTCCTCTTGGGATTATATTCAGCACATACTCAGCAACATATATTCCTAATAGTTGTGTAATTCTAGTTCGGTTCGGTGTAGTAAAAAATATTTTCCCTCCAGGTTTGAGTGTTTCCACACATGATTTTACAAACAGTTCTTTATTGTGAACATGTTCAATTATTTCGGAAGCAACAACTCCATCATAGTAATTTTTACGTTCTTCAGCGTGTTCCTAAAACAATTTCCATATCAGAAATATAATTAGATAAAATTAAACTTATTAATTTCTTGAAATTAAATATAATTAATTAAGTGGTAAGGAAATCTGATGTCAATTCAGTGCACTGAGCTATCTGCTTAAGATTAGGCTCGACCTAATCTTAAGCAGATAGCTCAGTATGTGGTGTCATTTTATGTTGAATTATGGGCTTGCCATAAAATAATAAAATAAATATCTTCACGCAATTCCCAGGGGTAGACAGAGGTCTAGTCTAGACAATTATGTCCCTTTGACCCACCTTCCACCGAAGATACGGTGGCAACGTGACACGTAGTGAGCCCGTCGCCGTCTTTTATGTCCAAGCCAACGATATTTTTCGTACATAAGTTATTAAAAAACCCATTGGTACGTGCCTACCACCTGGGGATCGAACTCGGGTCTCTTGACTCGAAATTCAGACCACCCAACCACACGGTTATCATGACTTTTTTTGGCTTCCCATGTAATTAATTGAATATGTAATTTAGTAATGGTATTGTACATATGGTAATTGGCCATCGTAGTAGAAGTAGTAACACTGTGGACCTGTACGCCCGCCCCTTATTATTCTAATTCTATTCTTAGGTATTGCTATGTATTTATTAATATTACAGTATTTCCATACAATTATGATGAAGTACCTAAAGTTCAAATACATTCACATTCATATGTCTTGCCTTAACTGGAAACATAGTCAGCAAAATTTTTTTTACGCTCTTCCCAATACTGGGATAGACAGAAGTCCAAACAATTAAGTCCTTTCGACCCACCATTCGCTTTTTTTGGGACAACGTGATAGATGTACTCGGGTCTGTGACTCGAATTTGGATCACCTAACCACTCGGCTTTCGCGACTGAATACGTCGACCAATAATGGATTATACAGATACTGAATAGTCTTTATAAAAAATACGAAATAGTATTTTGTACCCTTACGCCTTGTTGTCTTAAATCTCAAAAAACCGCATGTTGATTGTTGACACTACTGTTTTTTAAAAAAAGTAAAAAGTTTACTTTTAATAAATTAATACCTCAACAGTTGTGCAAATATATGAAGGCTGGTTATCTGCTAATTTCTGATTAACTTTGCTATGTTCCGTCGCTAAATCAATCAAATCTTTACCTGCATCAATACCAGTTACTTTTGCCCCCAACCTTGCTAAACCCTGCAAAATTAAAAACAGAAGATAATAATTGTATACAGTACTAAACAATGAACGTATATCACATGTTATAATTTAAAATAATTCGAAATAAAATTATTCATGTTTTACTGATTATTTACTATAAAAGTTTTTTTTTTAAAGATGCCAAGATGTTTAAAAACCAGCATAATGTAGTAAATACCCAGATATTGTGAAAACAAAAAGGAGGTAAATTTTCTCTCCCTAAGGTTGTCAAGTAGAGAATGCTTTAACATTATGTCCGCCTTTTGTTCCTTTATAGTATAGTATATAATTAAGTTATTAAATTAGTTCAACGCATACCCTGTAGTATAAAATGTCTTTTAATAAAAAATATACCTATGTTACATAAATAACATTAACCTACTAGGTTACTACTTTTCTCAAAATAGGTTTTGTAATTTTTAAACTAATAGAATATTACGTAATAAGAAATGATTTTCATACTAAATGCATGAAACATGACAGAAATGTCTTAAAAAACTTTCCAACATCTCTTTTCTAAACAATCAAATACTAGACACGTAAGTGGACCCCTTGAACCGTCCCCTGGTAGAATTTTAACACATGTTTATTTATATTTAACTATAATTGGTACACGATGTAAGAAAACACACCTCACAACCTCTAATCATGGGTTTTGCAGAATCCAAGTAATTACGAAATTACACGAAAATATTTAGAACTTCGAAAAATTAGAGAACCAGAGAGCCGCGAGACTTATGTTTATAAAATAGGTGAATGTGTAATAAATATTTTCTGTTACAATACGCGGCCTTAAGATCAGAAGAAGACGGTATATCCTCTTACGTTGTAATCGTAATTTCTGAAGCATAAATTTTCTAAGCGCTTAATAGAATAAGATCAGGATGGATTTTTGAATCATTTATCTCCAATACTAATTTTATGTTACCTCTCCTTGATATAATATAATTAATCTTTACACAGAAAACGAGTAGACAAACTTATTATGTAATTAACAGCGTACATCAATTATAACGAAACAAATTATCCTTCACTGTCAATATCCTTACAGGAAAAACCTAATGCGATAGCCGAATCCGAATACCTCATATTAAAATAAATCTATTTTAACATTTAAAAAAATATCTTTACGCCATTCCCAATTATTTCCAATTTATAAATATCCTTCACTGTCAATATCCTTACAGGAAAAACCTAATGCGATAGCCAAATCCGAATACCTCATATTAAAATAAATCTATTTTAATATGATTTTTGATATGTTTATAACAGTGGTAGAGCTTTTGTTGTTGCATGAATGGGCCGGCTCGACCGGGGAAGTACCACGACCTCACAGAATACCGGCGTGAAGTAGAAGTCTAACAAACTTCTGCGTTTCATCTGGTGAGTGCAGGTAACCGATGGCCCACACACCCCCTTCCCCCAATTCTGGGGGAGGGGGGGCACTCTAAGGGAGGCAACGCATCTGCTATGCCTCTGGTATTGCGGGTGTTTGTGGGCGGCGGTAATCACTTACCATCACGCGAGCCATCTGCTCATTTGCCTCCCTTTTCTATAAAAAAAAATATGATCACGAAACATCAGCTCAGTGTTCAGAATAACCCCAAGTCTCTAACGTCTGTTACTCTCGACATCGGCATTCCGTCGATCTCGTTTTCTTCGTACGACGTCACAATTTGCCGCTGGGTAGATCTTATTCTGGATCTGAACGCGTTACATGAATACTAAATTATAATAATTTTGATTCCAACCTCAGATAGGATACCCCCACCACAACCAACGTCCAAAATTTTTATACTCTTTAATGGGGTTCGATTTCTTTCTTCTGGTGAGCATTGTACCAGACCATCTCTCACAAATGGTATTCTGAAATAGACGAGATTATAGGATGTAAATTATAAAGTATTAAAGAAAACGAAATTAAGCTTTAATCATAGTGCTATCGTACCAGTTGAATATTTAATTTTCCACGCCTTTGAGAGGCGATCGGAACGATTTTTAAATCTTATTTTATAAAAAAAAGCTCATCATGGTTTGCATGCGTAAATGACAACAAAAAATACATATTAAGTAAAAAAAAATACCATGAAATTCCTCTTCATGTACACAGGTTAAGAAGTGTGTTTTTATAGGAAAGTGGTTAGGTTAGCTGTAATAACCGTCACCACACTATCACACATACTCTGTATTATTCCGCTCATGAATAACGATTGTAAATAAACACAATTTTATGAATAACTTGTTTTTAAAATAAATTTTTGATCTTTTATAAAAATTAAAATGACCCGATAGCCACTAAGACGGCGATAGGCTTACCACCTGTCACCCAAATAAGATTCGATGAAGTGGGTCGAAAGGACTTAATTGTCTAGACATCTGTCACCCAAGCATTTTAAATAACGTGAAGATATATAAATTAAACCATTTTGTTCGTTATTTCATTGTTTCACTAGTTCACTCTCAGGGATTGTTAACAAAACTAAAATTGTTATTTATGTTTTGCTTTTATTTCTAGTTACGAATATTTTTCAAGGTAAAAGTGGTGAATTTCTTTATAATACTATTGTAATATACACGTTGGATGCGACTACCGACGTTTTTCTGGAAACTAATGATTATGTGGCACTTATGTGTTAACAAATATAACAAACATGATAAATATGACAAGTTTAAGAAATATACTTGGCAGAGGTCTAGGTCTAGAGGTCTTCGACCATCCTTCCATCGAATACATTTTTTGGGACAATGTAACAGGTGGTGAGCCCGTGCCGTCTTTATGTCCAAGCCAACGATACAAATAGTACATAATTTTTTGAAAAAAAAAAAACCCATTGGTACGAGCCTGCCACCTGGGGATCGAACTCGGGTCTTTTGACTCATGACTTCTGGGTGTATAGGTAATTAGATTTTTCGCTAAAATGTGCAATGTTTATTTAAATGTATAGAAAATAAAAATATGTCTATACAAAAATATTTTACAGAAATACCGAATTAAGTTCATGCTGTGGAGAGCTTTTATTGCACCTTGTTCATCCCACCAATCCTTCATTAGCTGTGCATGCCTCTTAACATCGGCAGGGTCGACTGTAGTTTTCTGATGTGCCTTGTCTTGCTGTAATAAATTACTGGCTGTTGCAAACATTTGACATTTGTAAACACCGCAAGTTCTGAAAGAACAAAAAAATGTAATTAAAGTAATGCTTTGCTGCTGTTTACTATGCATAATTGATTCCGTTATATATTCCCATGGAACCTCACCAGCATTGAACCAATAAATCTATAAAATACATGGTGGATACAACTCCATTGATATTTAATAAAAAAAATATTAGTTTAAAGTCATATTTAGTAGTTTTTTGTCGAATGAAACAAGATCTCTTTTAACCTAAGGTATGTTTAAATAACATTATTAGTATTCTTGTAAATCATTGCAACTAAGTTGCAATGCTGGTAATCTTGAGTGGTTCAGAACAATAGTTGAATGGCGGGCGGGGAACCTGAGATGACTTGTTTCGCAGTTCGCATCTTTTTTATCTTCACGCATTTCCCAAAACAGAGGATAGCCAGAGGTCTAGACAATTAAATCCTTGACAATGATCCACATTTCACCGGAACTTATTTTTGGGACAACGTGACAGGTAGTTAGCCTGTCGTCGTCTTTATGTTCAAGCCAACGATATAAGCCGTGTATAAGTTTTGAACATACTCATTGGTACCTCCTACCTCCTAGGGATCGAACGATCGAATTCCGATCACCCAACCAATATATATATAAAGTATATATACTGGTTGGGTAATATCATAGCCGAGCCGTAGGCTACACAGACACTCACACAGGCAAAACGCTAGTTGCCTTAAGAGCATCTTTCTATTAAAATGTATATTTTCCGACATAGGAACACAAATTTCACTTGTCAAAATTTCATTTGGCATCCTATAGGCCCATCTCAATCCAAACGAAATATCTGACCTAAATGGCATCCCATCTTCAATTCCTCATCCTTATTTTATCTTTCGTGACTTCAATTGTAAAATTACTCTATGTATCTGACTCCGTGTATCTCTTTCTTGTCAAAGTAATTGTTGACCTCAATGTTTGTGTTCTAAATAAGTCACGATAGCCGAGTGGTTGGGTGGTCGGAATTTCGAGTCAATAGACCCGAGTTCGATCCCCAGTTGGTAGGCTCGTACCAATAGGTTTTTCAAAACCTTATGTACGAATATCGTTGGCTTGGACATAAAGACGGCGACGGCTCACCACCTGTCACGTTGTCCCGAAAATATCATCGGTGGAAGGTGGGTCGAAGGGACTTAATTGTCTAGACTCGACCTCTGTCTATCCCTGTATAGGGAATTGCGTGAAGATATATATTTTTTTTAAATGATGGCACTCCCACACACAGGATCTCCCCTATTCCGAACGTGAGTATCCCAGATCTTAGTCTAGCCTCTCCCTCCTTTGTCGCCTGGTGAGTACTTAAAATACCTATCTATGGGAGTGTTCTCCACTTTCCATACGTAGGCAGTGTCTCTGTTATAGGTTCTCAATATGCATCTTGTACCTCAATATGGGTTAATAAGGAATGTTAGAAGGAACAGGTGAATGAAATTGTATACTTGGGGAGCGCTTTTGGCCGGGATGGAAGATGTGATTTAGGCAAGGGGCTGCCAGAAACAAAGTCAAAGGTGCCCTGACTGCGTTAGTCAAAAGGCGAGGCATACTGAAAAGTGCATACTTTGCAATACATAACGCAGTGCTGGTACCGAGTTTGTCATATGGCAGCGAAACCTGGGTATGCTAGAGGAAGCATAAAAGCAAGTTGAATGCAGTGGAGATGCGGTTTCTTCGTAAAATGTGTGGCGTTACCATGGCCGACCGAAAATGTAACGAAGAGATTCGCAATATGGCAGGTTTCTTCTTCAACCAATTTCCCATCTAATTTTACAGTATAACAAAAATCTCTCTATTCCTTTTTCATTTCCAATCACTTATATTCCAACCTAATATTACTTTGCACTTGGGTGTAGACAAGGGCTCTCCTTCTCAATCACATTGTCTCTGAATTATGGTGTGATTGACTTCTCATATACACAGATGCCTCTAAGCAGGGCAACAATAACATGGTAGGCGCTGCAGTGTGGATTTTGAAGTACAGGATCTTAGATCTTAGATCCCATCGGAATATACCATCTTTTCTGGCAAATCTATTATTCTTTGGAAGCAATTTAATATGCTGAATCTCATAAACTCAAAAAATGCCTAGTACTTACAAATTCGTTGAGTTGTTTACAAGACAATTTTCCCTACTAATGCCTAATGCCAAGCATAATTTCTATATTTCTTTAAAAATCAGGGAGATACTGTATAAATGCCACTGCACAAGCATTGACATAGTAATTGCCTGGATCCTCAGCCACTATCAGTGGAAATGAGAAAGTAAACAGGCTTGCAAAAGAATCAATTCAAATTGACTGCGAGACATGAATTTAATTTCACTTGTGACTTGAGGCTTGCTGCAAGACCCCATGTGTTAGACACTTTGAACAAACAGTGGCAAATAAGTTAAGTATGACACTGAAATTACTTCTGACAAAGCATTGTTCATCTTGTCAACTCTCATAACTTTATGTATGGCTGTCAGTATTACAGATAAATGTTGGTAAATATTGCAATTCATTATTTTTCAGTCAATTAGGACACAAAGTAGTTTAGCTAAAGCATGACTTTTGAGCACAAGGTATTATTACTTATTATTTAACAGTAGTAGAGCCATGCATCAGCTTTTGTTGTTTTATGAATGAGTCAGCTCAACTGGGGAAGTCCCACAACATCGCAGAATACTGGTGTGAAGTGGAAGTCTAAGAAACTTCTGCGTTTCAACTGGGGAGTGCAGGTAACTGGAGGCCCACACACCCCCTACCTCCAATTCTGGGGAGGGGGAAGGGGCACTCTGAGGCCGGCAACACATCTGCTATGCCTCTAGTATTGCGGGTGTTCATGCGCGGCGGTAATCACTTACCATCATGTGAGCCACCTGCTTGTTTGCCTCCCTTATCTATATAAAAAAAAGAAGGATAGGATGAGCAGTTATCAATAGGAAGTAATTTGTTATAACAAAAACTGTTATACTTATAAAATAACTTTCTTAAAGTAAATAGTAATACTTACAGTCCGGTTTGTAAAACTTTCTGAATAAACTTAGTCTTTTGTAGTTGGTTCATCATAAATAGGAAAGTTATAATAGCTTTTTTGTATACTTTACAACACTTGTTTTCTCTGAAAGAAACTCACAATGAGAAGGGAAGAAAAAACAATATTAAACGTTGCGAAACTAGATTTGCAAGTTATACCTAACACAAAAAAACCTTAAACCAGTTTTATTTTTGAAAATTTCCAGTTCTTGATAACTTATGACAGTAAAGTGTAGATTCGAATTAAGGCATGTAATTCATTTTTTTTAATCATATGCACTGAGATGCCATACAATCTTCTAGACAAAATTAGAGGTGTAATATTATGGTATTTGTGATTGAGTATTGTTATACTGAGTATTGTTTGTATTTTCCACAAAAAATCTGTAAATGCAAGGAATTTCTATTTGACTAATTGTCATAATTGTCAATGTGAAATAAATTGTCAAAGTCAAAGCACAAATTTAGACATGGATGTATTTACTGGATTGGGTTTTTGGAATTAGTTGGGACGTCTGAATACTCAATATCGAATATAGTGTTCAACACGTTTCAAGTATTCAGATGTATCGACGACGCGTATACTCACACGAACGTACTAATCTATCGAATCTTAGAATCAGTTTTCAAGGCGCGTTAGATCTAAATGTAAAAAAGTAATGTGATAACTGATAATTAACTATTTATTGGTTAATGTAAGCAAAATGTTTTTTTTTTAAATACGCCAGCTTTTATTCAAATATTTTTACTAAAAATAAAATATATAAAAAATATCTTCACGCAATTCCCAATACAGGGGTAGACAGATGTCAAGCCTAGACAATTAAGTCCCTTTGACCCACCTTCCACCGAAGATATTATCGGGATTATATTATTATCAAGGTTATACCAAACTTAAAAAGGTTAAAGATGTAGATATAAGATGAACTTTAATCTCCACCTAAAATATCAGTAGTTGTAGAAACAAGTTATCATTAAACTTACCTTAAATCTTTTTAACGTGGTAAACAAGTGGCAGTCTTCGCTGCCACATTGTAATGCTAGCTTGATGTGGGCAGACACACAGAATACCGGTATCAAGTGAAGGTAGAAGTGGAATACCGGTCTCCGTAAGAGACGACAAAGGGAAAAAGCAATTGGAAATGCAATTGGCTACCGACAGATGATAAGATAACCATCTCGATAAACACCCGATCAAAATTCAGGAAACCGGTGACGGGCAGCGAAAACTGCCAGCGATGAAGACGGGCAACGTCCAAGCTGCTAGGTTTCCGATTCTGCCATCGGTTTATTACCTGCAGTGGAATTTATATTCCGTTATTATTATGATGATACATTGGTAAAATTATTCACAACACTCACGGCCTTTGCTGGTACTGGTAGAGCAGGTCGTACATAAATTGGAGGACACGTCAGTAAAGCTTCCAATGGCATGCGCATTTTTAAGATTTAAAATTTTGTTTCGTTGCTTATCTTATCTGTAACACACTTTAAATAAATAAATAAATATCTTCACGCAATTCCCAATACAGGGGTAGACAGAGGTCAAATCTAGACAATTAAGTCCCTTTGACCCACCTTCCACCGAAGATATTTTCGGGACAACGCGTCAGGTGGTGAGCCCGTCGCCGCCTTTTATGTCCAAGCCAACGATGAAATTCGTACATAAGTTTTTGAAAAACTCATTGGTACTGCCACCTGGGGATCGAACTCGGGTCTCTCGACTCGAAATTCCGACCACCCAACAACTCGGCTATCATGGCGAATATTTTTACGCTTATAAAAATAAAATATTACAATACCCATATAAAACTGATAGTTCTAAGCCTGTTGAACTATGAAAAGTTGTTAAATTCAAGTTGTTCAATATTATGGGTTTCAAGTTTAAATTAAATTCAAAGATAATCGTGTTTTATTACTTTACTTTGTTAATAAAATAACAAAATATATCTATTATTCAACATATTATGCAGAGCTGATATAATTACTAGTGTTATCGTTATAAAAATAGTACCTATGATATGTTCGTTAAAACGTATACTTTTAAATACTCGTGGAACAGGTTTGTGGAATAAGTGTTTAGGTGTACTCGTACTAGCAAGACTCAGTACGTATTTTACCTAGTGTCACCAATTGCTTATTCAAAACAAACGGCGAATATCTAATCTAGTAAGTCACCATCAAAAACACATAACTAATATGTATATTAACTAATACATATCCTCACATCATTTACCATGTGTATGTAAACACACACATTATACATTAATCATTGATCTAATTATTTCCGGGGATACACCCCGTAGTGGCCTCCAACCTCCCCTATAGCCACCCCAAGCCTCGCTTTATTAATGCAGAGTCTAATCTTAGCTTTGTCTCGCATCGCGAGCACTACTTTTAAAGATACAGAGTCTAATCCCATCCAAACTTAGTAATCACTGTCCAACGACAGGCAGAGCATCTCGGCTTCTAATCCCTGTATCATCTAGTTACTGTCCAACGACAGGCCAAGCACCTCCGGCTTCTAATCCCACCCTGGTCTAGTCACCACCGTTCTCAAACGTCCCGAACGACTTTTACTAATATACACTGTTATACACGGTTGCACTGATAAATCTAGTTTATAACACATGTACGTGGAATGACCATAAAATGACTCACCAACACAGCCTCCACTGCTCTGCTCGGTCCGATGCCAGCCACACGAAAAAGCCACGCTTTGTCGTTTCGACTCTTTTTATAACACTCTCGACAATTCTCCGTCTACCCTTTATGCCTACCCTCATTAGTAATATTAATATATGCAACTACCCTATATCATGTAATAAAACAATAATCTGCTTCGCATTGGCTACACCTTGTACGTCTCATCTCTACACAAATCCTTGCTTATTATGTGCGCGTAAAATAACTGCGTGCGACAGGTGGCTTACTTAAAGTTGCCACCTTAGCTTAGTATGTTTTTTTTTTCATTTTACCTGCGGGCCTTCGTTCTCGTAGGTGTCGTCAAATGAAGCTGTATAGGCCTCCGGGCCAACAGCATCCTATCCTATAATTTGTCCTACTTATTTTTTTTTTTTTATCTTCACGCACAATCCCTGACGGGGTAGCCAGAGAGAACAGATCGCCAAGTGTCACGATCCCTACATACTTCTTTCGCTTCTTTCAGATTCATCATCTTCTTCATACATGCACGTCTAGGTATCCGAGTACTCTTGACCCTCCTCTCTTCGAGCAATTTGCTCACATGGTCTTCGAAAGTTAATCTCGGTCTACCTCGACACCTTTTAATATTAACTTTCGCGCTATATATTTTCTTCACCATTCGGTCTTCACTCATTCGCTTAACGTGCCCAAACCATCGAAGCACGCCTTTATCCATTTTTGAGACAAGGTCATCTTTCAAACCTGCCATATTGCGAATCTCTTCGTTTCGCTTTCGGTCGGCCATGGTAAGGCCGCACATTTTACGAAGAGATCGCATCTCCACTGCATTCAACCTGCTTTTATGCTTCTTCTGGCATACCCAGGTTTCGCTGCCATATAACAAAGTCGGTACCAACACTGCGTTATGTATTGCAAGGCGTGCACTTTTCACAACGCCTTGCCTTTTGATTAACGCAGTCAGGGCACCATTGACTTTGTTCCCGGCAGCGACACGCCTGTCCACATCTAAATCACATCTTCCATCCTGGCTAAACGCACTCCCCAAGTATACAATTTCATTCACCTGTTCTAGACATTCCTGATTTACCCAAATTTCGCACTTCGTTCTTTCTTCGTCCCTTTCAAATACCAGAACCTTAGTTTTATTAGCATTCAAACGGAGACCATTAATTTCACATTCTTCTTTCATACACGTGACTAATGCCTGCAGTTCTGCCTCTGATGGTGCTATAAGCACTGCATCATCAGCATAAAGCAGACAATTTACTTTTATGTCACCCAATTTCACACCCAAACAGCTATCTTTCAGCTTCTGTAAACAGCTGTCGAGATACAGTATGAATAGCCAGGAAGACATGACACAACCCTGTTTTACGCCCGTTTGGACGCTAAACATGGGTGACAGGTCATGCCCTACCCGCACACAGGCTTTACAGTCACAGTAAAGTGACTGCACAGCCCTTAGCAATCGACCATCCACACCATACCCCGGCAACAGTTCCCACATTTTCTTCCTTACAACCTTATCAAATGCTTTCTCAAGATCCACAAAAGCACAGAAAATCTTCTGGTTAGCAGCCAGAAGCTTCTCCGTGATCATGCGGAGAGAAAACATTTGATCCGTGCATCCTCTTCCAGGTCTAAATCCGCATTGTGCCTCCCATAGAAATCTTTCCGATTTCTCTTGCATCCTACGTGTCAAAACCTTCGAGAAAACTTTACTTGCTAAACTGGTCAAGCTGATCGCCCGATAGCACCCGCAGTCATAATGTGAACCTTTACCTTTATATAAAGGCACAATGACATCCGGAACAGCCCCCGTTCGCCAGCACAAATTGCACAGCAGATGAAAGCTGTCCCAGACGCGTGGCCCACCATACTTGACCATTTCAGCAGTAACTCTGTCTAGTCCCGCAGCCTTACCACATTTCAAACTTCTAATCGCACATTCAATCTCTTTCATACTGATGACCTCAGTGTCATCGAGGTCCGAGTCTGGCGTACCAGTCACGGCGTCACCCCCGGATCCCTCACTAAGATCATCACACGCATACATCTCTCTATAAAATTCGCTCCATCGCTGCATGACGTCCGATTTTCTGAGAGGACGTCATTGGTTCCCGAAAGCACTTTATTCATTCTTAAGGCTGTCGCACCACTCCGAGTCCTTCCAACCTCTTTCCAGAAGAGTTTGGAGTTCTCCTTGAAGTTGTGCGACAACCTTTCGTCCGCTTCCATTCTACTCCTTTCACGCACTTCCTCAATCAATGCTTTCGTGTGAACTTT
The DNA here is from genome assembly GCA_029286605.1 of Sericinus montela. Taxonomy (NCBI): domain Eukaryota; kingdom Metazoa; phylum Arthropoda; class Insecta; order Lepidoptera; family Papilionidae; genus Sericinus; species Sericinus montela. The sequence goes on along the minus strand of JAGSMR010000031.1, from coordinate 4,833,831 downwards.
CTGGAGCTTATATCTTTCTTCTCTCTCATATCCTTATCATTACTAGAGGCCAAGTAGTCTAACCATGCTTTCTTCTTCTTATTTACAGCTTCTTTCACTTCGTCATTCCACCATGCATCACCCTTTTACTACTACCTCTTTTCACATTTCCACACACGTCTTCCGCTGCACTAACTATTCCATCTCTAAGGCTCTGCCATATTTCTTCCACACATTCTTTCCTAACACCAATGCTGTCCAGCTTTTCGGCTACCCTTGCTTGATATTTATTCCTAGTGTCCGCTTCCTGAAGCTTCCAGCTTCGGATGCTACCGACCGACTGTGGTTCTGGTATCGCCGTCCGGTGGCGCCAACCCGCGAACAGACCCCTAAATCTAGTAATCACTAGGTAGTGATCCGTTCCCAGGTCAGCACCTCGGAACACCCGCGTATCCATCACCTGTTTTCGCAGTCGGTCATCCACCAGGAATAAATAGATCATACTTCTCTCATTCTCTCTTGTTCTAGTATACATATGGATTTTCTTGTGACTAAACATAGTGTTTGTCACAAGAAGACCCTTTTCCTTGCATACAGCCAGTATAAGCTTGCCAGCATCGTTAACCCTTTTATCGCCAATCATTCCAAGCACCGACTCGTACCCTGGCCGAGCGGTACCAACCCATCCATTCAAATCACCACATACAACAATTCTTTCGTTTCCTCTAACCAAGTCTAGAACTTCTCTTACATTCTCCCAAAACTCCTCCAGCTCAGCTCTGGACGACGAAGCCACTGGCGCATAAACAGCCAAAAGGAATAACTTCGTCAGTCCCAATTTAAAGCGAACCCAGAGAAGTCTCGAGTTCACAACCTTATATTCAGTCATAACATCGACCAACCGAGACGACAGCAGCACCCCCACTCCCTGGCAGGCGCTCTCGCTCTCCGGGACTCCGGACCATAGAGCTAACGCCCCGCCAGGGAGCTCTTCAGTACCGCTGCCCTTCCGCTTGGTCTCCGACAAACACGACATCTAATTCTCTTTCTTTCATTATTTCAATCAACTCATTCGTCTTATCTCTCATGCCTCCTCTAACATTCCACGTGCCAACTCTGCACTCCGTCCTCCACCTTCCGCCGTGTCGGGCTGTGCGTGACGGGTGGCGGTCCCCATCGCCGCTTTGCGCGCTGCATTTCACACCAACGGGGACGAACTGGTGTGCGTCGCCTTGGGGGGACGCCCTAACCCTCGTTGGCATGGGTGCGCAGCTGTGTAGAATTGCAGCCCTGAAAAGGGCTGGCAGGGGTCGCGACGAGCACGCTTTTACAATGACCCCCCCTACTTATTTCGACGTATATATTACACACGTTCAGCCATTCTTCTGGTGTTACTGTTCTTAAAACAGTTTCAGCTTCAACGTCAAAGTTCAAGATGCTTCAGAGATATTTTTTACCGCAATGCGTCTCTTCACTATTGCCCAAGTCTTTTCAATTGGATTCAAGTCGCGATTGTACGGCGGTAAACGTAAAACCTTATGACCATATTCGTTTAATAATTGTTCTACCAAATACTGATATGCTTTTTTGTGTCTTTTCATTAATTTATATTATTGTGGACTAGTCGAACAATCTCTGAATTTAATACCATTTTTAGTCGGCCACTCTTGGAGCTACACTTTTTTATTACCTACTGTAGGTGACTTATAATTTGTGTGCATTGGTATGATGCATTATCCATCACTAAAATGCCATTCGATGATAGATTTGGCATAATTTCTTCTCCCCTTCGCCCCATGGAGTTTACAGAATTCATGTTGTGATAGTAACTAGATTAAATTTTGGACATGAAAAGCAGCAGACCCTTTTTAATTAAGCCAGTTCTACCTCCAGCGTGGGTATAATCCATCTCGCACCGTGGCTATCAGCAACAAGCATACCTGGCTGTTACTGAGATTGCCAAAATTTTTGGAGGTGGAACGAAGACCACTTGGACCACTTTGGGAAATAAGGGTTTAGACTGAAACTTTTTGTATTTATAGCCTGAATATTTTTGTATTATTATTTATAGCCAACATTGTACTGAATAAGGTTCTGCGCTATTTGAAATCAGTATCAGTTTTCAATTGCATTTAAGGTTTATTTCATATAGGGATCTCATTCTTCGCGATATTCAACGATTGAATGAAAAAATCAACGATTGAAATCAAAATCGCCTAAATCATCAATTGTTTTCGTCCGGTTTCTTGTTTTACTGGGGGTCATAGTTTACAAGATTATGGCGCTGCAACATTACCCTCTTGGGTTATTTACTGTATGGGTACTTTTGAGTTATATACATATGTACACCATGATACTGATAGGAAATATTATATATGAGTTTTTTTTAATCTCCTGATTGAATTATTTAAAGGAGGATTTCAATAAGTCATAAATGGCTTCTGACTTCTTGAAATTATTTTTATGATAAAACTTATGTGACAATAAATAATGTAGTACTCTCTAAGATTCTGGGACAAAGTACGTCATGTGTAAAAAATACACAATTTGTCCTTTCTACGATTTTACACATATTATTTTTGTATTGTTTCTGTTTGCCGTGTTGTAATTACCTCCTTTCTTCCCGTAGGTTCCGTAAAAGGCGACTAAGAGAATAGCTTTCAAAGTATTATTGGCTATCGATAGACGACGATAGGGATAACTATTTCGAAAAGCACGGCAAATTTAGTGGAAGTAACAGCATCTAAGGTGCGATGTATCTGGTACTGCGATTGCCAATCTGCAAGCCAAACGTGGCGATTGTGGTTTACCCTCCATTCGGGAGAGGCCTACCCTCCACATTTATAAGCTACGTAAGTTTCTGTAACTTGATTGCATTGATTGAATTCAAAACTCGGTATTAATAATAATAATAATACAGAAACTTATTTTACTCGTACATTGATTATCAAAAGGCCTTTGACAGCATTCCACACTCTGGGCTCATACACGTACTAAAGATATACAAAATTGACCAAAATCTTATACGATTCCTTAAAATAATTATGACTAAATGGACTACCAAACTCAATATCCGGACTAATAGCGTTACACTAAGCACCTCCCCAATAAAAATACTCCGGGGTATCTTTCAAGGCGACTCACTCAGCCCGTTATGGTTTTGCCTGGCTATGAACCCACTTTCTAGAATACTCAACAACTCAGGCTACGGATACCTAATAGACAAAGAAACGAATACTAAACTGACCCACCTTCTTTATATGGACGATATTAAGATTTATGCAGCTAGTAGACAAAATTTAGATCGTTTACTCAGACTAACGGAAGAATTCAGTAGAGATATTAAAATGACTTTTGGAACAGATAAATGTAAAATTAACAGTATTATTAAAGGACAACACAAAGAAACAGACCCTTATAATCTATCTTGTCAAAATTATTATATAAGAAGTATGGAGTTTAAAGAAACCTATAAATATCTTGGGTATCATCAAAATACAAAAATACTTCACACAGAAATAAAAAACGCCCTCAGAAGTAAATACAATCAAAGATTAAATCAAATACTTAAAACTCAATTATCGGCAAGAAACAAAACCAAAGCAATCAATACATACGCCATCCCAATATTAACATACTCTTTTGGTATCATAAAATGGTCATATACAGAACTAGAGGCGTTAACTACCCTAACAAGAAAATCATGTAACACACGTAACATTCATCATATACATTCTGCTGTCGTAGGTTTACATTAAAAAGAAAACATGGTGGTCGAGGCTTCATAGATATAAGAAATCTTCACTACGCGCAAGTACACAATCTACGCACTTATTTCCTTAATAAAGCTGAAAATAATAAGATTCATAGAGCAATAGTAAATATTTCCACATCTACATCACGTTTACAACTAAACAATAGGGAGTTTGATCCGAAACAAAAATAACCAATGATGAACATAAGATAGAAAATTGGAAAAAAAGGCCATACACGGTAAATATCCACATCAATTACAACAAGGGCATATTGATTGCAAAGCATCAAATACCTGGCTTACTAAAGGTAACATATTCGGTGAAACAGAAGGATTTCTTATCGCAATCCAAGATCAAATAATAAAGACACGCAATTACACCCGGTATATATTAAAAGAACCCATTGAAACAGATAAATGTAGATTATGTCACCGTACCACCGAAACAATTGACCATATCACTGGAGGTTGTAGCGCATTAGCCAATAAAGAATATACACACCGCCATGACAACGTAGCCAAACATATACATCAGCAACTTGCTCTTAAACACAAACTTTTAGACACGTATACGCCCTATTACAAATACAAACCTACAAATGTCCTGGAAAATGAAAATTCCAAGTTATACTGGAACAGAGACATAATTACAGATCGAACAATTCTTAGCAATAGACCAGATATTACTTTAACTTTAAAATCTACTAAAACTACATACCTAATAGACATATCTGTACCCTACACTAACAACCTTAAACAAAAACACACAGAGAAGATCCAAAAATACATACCACTTGCTGATGAAATAAAACAAATGTGGCATCAGGATGACGTAAAAGTAGTCCCGATTATAATTTCATCTACTGGTGTCGTCCCCAAAATACTCCGTAATGCCCTTAAAATATTGGAGCTTGAAGAGAATACATACATACCACTTCAAAAGTCCATAGTAATTGATACTTGTTCGATAGTTCGCCGTTTCTTAAACCCATCGTCCCTGACTTTGCTCTGCTCACCAGAAACTGATTTACAAAACACAACATAAAAAAACACTTAACAGATTCCACGTCAAGGAATAGAAGACTTGGCTAAGCCCGTCTCTGTTTCTCTTAAAATTACCAGCTCTATAGCTGAGTTAAGCTAATAATAATAATAATAATAATACTGGGGTCACACATTTGGTTCCAAAAGATCAGGTTACAGACCCGAGTAAGTACCGCCCCATCACGTGTCTGCCCACCATTTATAAGACACTGACATCTATTCTGAGCACGAGAATCACCCGGCACATTAATGTGAATAGGATCATGTCGCGTGCTCAGAATGGATGTCGAGGCGGTGGTCGTGGGACCAAGGAACCGCTCCTCATCGACGCGGTCATCGGCAAGGTGGTTAAACGCAACCGTCGGAACTTCTCTGCTGCCTGGATAGACTACAGAAAGGCGTTCGCCTCGGTGCCCCATACATGGCTTATGATACGACGGCATATTTTCCAGGGCGACTGTTTGAGCCCAATATGGTTTTGCCTCTCCCTGAATCCTCTCAGCACGCTACTGGAGGGATCGGGGAGGGGATTTCAGCTTCGGAAGGGAGGGACTAGGGTGACCCACCTTTTCTACTTGGATGACCTCAAGCTGTTCGCTTCCAGCCGCTCCTATTTGGTGAAATTGCTTAGAATCACCTGTGATTTTAGCAATTCTATCAGAATGGAGCTCCGGACGGATAAGTGTGCGGTTATCCATGTTGAAAGGGGCAAGGTCACTAACCCCGAGGGCATAGACTTGGCTATGCCCGTCAACATACGAACCCTTCCCGAGTCTGATACATACCTGGGTATGTCACAAAACTTGGGTGTCGATGAGGCTGGCATGAAACAGTCGGTTAGCGAAGTGTTTTTTGCACGCCTGACAAAAGTGCTTAACAGCTATTTGTCAGGCGTGAAAAGGCGCGCGCATTTAACGGCTGGTTCATGCCAGTCCTGATTTATACCTTCGGCATACTCGGGTGGACTCAAACTGACCTTAACGCCCTGGACCGAAAAGTCTGTACCACTATGACGTCTCACAGGATGCATCATCCAAGGTCGTCAGTAATGAGGCTGTACTTACCGCGGAAGCATGGCGGGAGGGGCTTTTTAAGCGCTCTCACCATGCACAATCGCGAGGTGTACAGCCTCCGTAATTACTTTCTGGCGAAATCGGATGATTCGTTCTACGCAGACGTCGTTATAAGTGATAAAGGACTTACCGCTCTGTCTTTGGCTGACGAGCAATGGCAGGACCCGGGAGTACAGAGCGTTCCCGACCGGGAGACCGTATGGAAGGAGAAAGAGCTCCATGGGAGGTTCTACAACGTTCTACATGAGCCGTTCGTAGATACTGTCGCCTCCCTCAACTGGCTACGTTTCGGTGACCTTTTGGGGAAACCGAGTGTTTTGTCTGTGCGATACAGGATCAGGTTATGAAGACGAACAACTATCGGAAATACATCCTAAGGGATGGTACCATCGACATCTGTCGAGCTTGTCACCATCCTGGGGAGTCCCTTCGGCATGTCAACTCCGGTTGTTCCATGCTTTCTAACTCTGAGTATCTGCATAGGCACAACCTAGTAGCCAGGATTTTACATCAGGAGCTCGCTCTTAAATACGATCTCGTCGGACGGAAATTGCCTTACTATAAGTACTCTCCGGAGGCCGTGCTCGAAAATGACCGCGCCAGGCTCTATTGGGACCGGCCCATAATCACGGACAGGACGATTCTGGCAAATAAGCCTGATATCGTGTTGATGGACCGGGCACAGTCAAGGATATTTTTGGTGGACATTACCATCCCGTATGACGAGAACCTCGTGAAAGCCGAAACAGACAAAAAGACGAAATATCTGGACCTGGCTCACGAGGTGACCGACATGTGGGGTGGGGTGCCCGCTGAAATTATTCCTATAGTTGTTTCTGCGAATGGGTTAATCCCAGTCAGCCTCGCTGAACATCTGAGGCGACTGGGACTCCGTGGAGGACCGCTCCGAGCTCAAATGCAGAAGGCGGTGCTCCTCGATACAGCCCACATCGTCCGTCGGTTTCTCTCCCGTCTGTCTCGGCCGTCTGGTCTCCCCTGTCGAGGGCTTCCGTCTGGTTAGGTCTTAATATTTATTTATTATTTTCATGTATTTTTATGGGTTTATAACGTATATATTTTGTAATACTTTATTTATTTTATTTTATGTATTTTTATTTTTATGTGTATAAAAACCCAACCAGACGAAAAAATATAACAAATAATAATAATAATAATAAGATAAACTTTTCGGAAGAGAATTTCTCTTTTCCCTTAAAGGTAGTCTTGCTCCGAAATTGGAACCGCCTTCTTAAAAGCCCTCCCAGCCTGCGTTTATCCGTTAATCATGGCTAGTAGAGGTTTGAAAAGCACTAGTTTCTTTAACAAATCCTATTTTCAGGTATGTTCTTTTGATTTTTGTTTATTAACCGTGGAGGAAAATGTTTAACGCATGCCCCGTTTCTAGCTGGTAGGTCAGTTATTTGTGTAATATTACTAAAATTACAGTTAGTTTAAACTAACTGGAAATTAAACTTACATTACCCATAAGGGTGCTCAGCGCAAGAAGCGATTTTGAATCATATAAAGTGAGTTTAATCACACTTTAGAAACGTGCTCGAATACAATGCTGGCGTAGACTCACCCGAAAAGCATCGAACGTGCGTGCACGTTATAAGTATTCACAGCTTCAGAATATATACTATTAATTTTAGCTTATTTACTATTAATACGTCGGTGACGCGCCTTGAAGCCTTTACCCATTTCATCCGAAACCGTCTAAAGAAAACCGCCTTTTGTTCTGAAATAATAACATAATTAGTAAAAAATATCTTTACGCGATTCCAAATACAGGGGTAGGAGAGGACAGAGGATTTAAGATTTAAGTAATTACTTTTGTTTCGATTCTTTTATGATAAATGATGCTTTGTATGCGATACATATCATGAATATAGTATCAATACTTTTGATTCGGTACCGTGTCCCTACTCAAAACCTTAAGAAAAAAGGTACAATGCGTGTTCCAAGTAGTGACATACGAAACCGTGAGGTGGTCTTTCACTGCAAAGCTGTAAAGGTTGTCGATATGCGTTCAAAGTTGCTTTGCGAACCATGGTAAGGGTTTTCAGAGAAGTTACAGAATGGGCATGGATGACATCCGTATGGGAAGTGGAATCAGGTCCAATTATTTGCGGAATTGACAATGTTGCGGTATATCGAAGCGTCATTATCGAGGTAGCTAAAAACATATCTTTGTAGCAATCTTAAGGTGCGGTCTACATTCAGCAGTAGAATTTCGACGGGTCGAAATAATGATGATGATAATAAAGGAGATGCCTTTTTAATGATATTTTTCTTACCCTCTGTCTGCCTTTTAAATACTCACGGAACAAAGATGTGATTGGTCAGTTCCTTATGACGCCCATAATACCCATTTGCCGTGTCGTTACAGTGTAAGAGTATACCACACCTTTCTTCCCTTCGTAAGAGGTGAGGGAAAAACTTTTAAAATGCAACTGAAAAATGGCGAGATAACCGTCTCTGATCTTCTAATTTCTCGCCTAACGGCTTTATATACTATAAAATATATAAAAATAATATCTTCACGCCATTCCCAATACAGGGGTAGACTGAGGTCTAGTCTAGACAATTAAGTCCCTTCGATCGAGCTTCCACCGAAGATATTTTCGGGACATTTTATATATTATAATATCTATAATCTTGAGTTAATTACATATACGTATACGTACAATATTACACATAGACTGGGAACTGTTGACGTAATAAGTCAACACAAGTAATTGGGATTCACCACCTGTCATGCTGTGCTAAATGAGCTCAGGTTAAAGGGCTAAAATTGTCTGAATCTGACTACTCCAGTATTGGCAAATGCGTGCACATATTGAAAAAAATAAGTAATCCAGTCAAGGAGCTGAGGTTTGGGAGCCGGTTCCGGTCAAGTTTGAAATAAAATAAAATTCACTTTTATCAGGTACCTTTTAAACTTAAACTTTTTTTTCTTTCTTTCAACAATATTGATAATCCAAGACTTTGCCTAACAATTTTATTGTTCAAGAAGCCACTGCAAAAAGTGGGACATATAATAATTTTGGTTTGCGAACGGACCTGATGACAGATCTGTTTGTTACTGACCAAGCGTTATGGGCGTGGGTTTATATAAGACTAGCTGCCACACGCGGCTTCGCACGCGGTATAACACTTAACGCGGAATCCTAATTATTTTTCTAAAATGGTAAATAGTAATAAAGTAGCTTAAGTTACTAATTATATATTATATATACATTGGCAAATATTTTTGACCAAAAATTTTTTTTTTTTCGTAAAAAATATATTTTTTAAATAAAAAGTACCCTATGTTACTTCTAATACCACCAAGAATATGTGTACAAAGTTTAATGATGATCTGTTCATTAGTTTTCGTGTGAAAGCGTAACAAACAAACTTACATTCACATTTATAATATTGGTAGGGATATATATCTCTAATGCGTTGTCAGAAAGTGATCGCATAAGGTGTTTATAGGTTGTTTGGCAAAGACGTAAGAATATCACCTCCTTTCTTCTCGTGGGTTTCCTATGAGGAAACTAAGAGAAAAGCCTTAAATAGCGTATTGGCTATCGGCAGATGACGTGAAAACCATCTCAAAATATACTGGACCAATAATGCCTCATGAAGTGCATCTGTTTTTAAGGTGTAATATATTATGTAGGTACGGCGAGAACCAGTCCGCTTGCAAAGCGTGGCGATTATGAGAAATCCCACTTTCAGGAGAGGCCTATGCACTATAGTGAACTTTTGCAGGCTTTTGCAGATCAATTTCCAGTTCTACAGCTACGTCGTAAGTACTGATATGCCGATCTTGCTCCACTTTTTCAAAAATGGCATCCATTTTATCCATAATGGGGCGACCAGAGCGACGTGCATCTTTAACATCAAAATTTCTGGATTGAAAACGTTTAAACCAAATTTGTGCTACTCTCACAGACACTGCACTAGGTCCATGAAAATCGCAAATTTTTTTCGCGGCTTGCGTTGCATTTTTACATTTTTAATTTTTTTTTGTAGATAAATTTTAAAATGTATCCAATTTCTTCATTAGGTTCACTCATCTTGACAGTACGAAAAATGAATACAAATCACAATTTTCCTAATTTGAATTTGGAATTATCTTCTTTAAAATTTAAACTTTTAATGATACTAAAACCAGCCAGATACAAATAATATAGCCAAAGAGATTTTATAACAAGTTCATACATACTAAAATGCGATAAAACTTTTTCCCCAATCTATTATATATTTATGTGTAATTTTTACTTGTTAGGAATACGTAAATTTATATGAACGTTTGTTACGTCAGGAAATAAAATTGACATTTTTTCGATAAATACGATAAAATGTTATATATTTTTATATTGTACGATATTATATTCTATTATAAAATAGTTGTACGCTATCAGTTATGTTTCTACTTAAAAGCAAGATTAGAATTTTAATTAAGAAAGATGCGGCCAATGGCAAACTCTAATTGGATTTTAATAGCTTTAAATTAAGAAAACAAGAACAAAGTAAGTTGAGGAAAGGAAAGAAAATTGTCATGCGGAAAATCGCCTGAAGAGTTATAATTAGTGTCTATTGGCGTTTTATTATTATTTTAAATTTAAGAATAATAAAAGACATAGAAATAAGGCATGTAATAAAGTAATGAATAAAGGATGAATAAAGGATTTATTAAAGATTTATCTCACTGTCCTGTGAGACTAAAAAGTATTCCGCAAGTATTCACAGGAAACTATCGATTGGAATGTATCAAGCTTGAGCACCTTACAATAATGATACCGATGTTTATGTTAGGTGCCATGTAAAAGTTGAAGAAGAGTCCAGTAAGTAAGTGTGCAGTCTACTTTCAACAACAACAAGTTCTAAAATTAGTTTTTGTCATCTAAAACTACACTTTCACATTTCACAGAGTCCGAAGCGTAACTTACTTACTACAGTGATACTGAGTGGCGGTTTTAATGGTGTCGCCAGCTCTGAAATCCCGGGTTCGATTCCAGGTCGGGTCAATGTAGAAAACTCTTTTTCTACATTTTCTCTGGTCTGGATGTTTTTGGTACCTTTATTGTTTCCGATTCCATAATAAAAGTGCTTAAGCTGCTTAGTTTGGGATCAGAGCAATGTATGTGATGACCTATCTTCTATATCTATGTACGCATTATTTATTTACTTACGTAGGTGGTGTGCATTTTATACAGTATGGTACGCCTTGACGTCTATATGAAATGTACACCACTGGTTCACGGAATGATATAAGCTTCAGCAATAAGGAAGATTTTTTTCACCGTCACCAAGCTAGGCACTCAGTTTGGCGATTGCATTATCAAAAACTTCAAACTTTAGGTACTATTCATTTATTGTGATGGTAGTCATCGGTCGCTAGCCATTGTGATATAAACATTTTTCCTTATTCGTCTCTTGCGACATTAAGGGGTAAAATGGAGAAACATAGCAATTTTTTAGAATTAAAAAAAAATTTAAATTATTTATGATACTCAAAATATTAACATGTTTCGAAACTATTTAAAATATTTAATTTTTAGATGCCTACACAGATAACCTAAACAGAGCATTTGATAATTTTTAACAATCTATTTTGAATGAATGAAGGAATGAAATGAAATATTATTTAATGTACACCATTACAAAATATCAATTTTCCTAACTTTATAAATTATGTTTTCCTAAAATATGTGTTACAATTTACTTTACAAAGATTCAAAATGAAAATAGCTTACCAAGGGAATTAGACGCAGCTGTAAAACTAAGAGATCTTTACAATAAAATTCTTACATGTACAAGTATTTGAACTTTACGAAATTGCTTCAAAGTGTTGTTGTGTAGCACAGAAAACCAGCAATCGTTTACGTCAAATCGTTACTTGATAAATGCAAAATCAAAAGCAGGGCTGCTTGGCAGGTCATCAAATATCCTTAATAACACAAATGTATTGAGTTACGACGAAGTGAACACAAAAGTATTAAAATTTTGTTCCAGTACCACAATTTCGTCGTCAACGTCAACTAAGTCCGCAGACGAAGCGACGCTGAGGAAGCATTTATAATAGTCAGTGCTGCAATTACTTGTTGTAGGCAGATTATGAGTATTATATGTAGATAAATATTATAGGTATACGAGTGTACGCTCAGTATTAAATAACGTAAGCACTAAACAACATTTTATTTATTTACTTTAAAACTACTTAATGTATTAGAAAAATTGAGATATGACCTATTCCTATATTTTAAAATTGAAGATTATTAAAAAAATCAACTGTATCGTATGGTATTCTAAGCCGTCCATCGTACCATGGCGATGCTTTTGCCTGTAAGCTAAGGAAAATATTATAAAGATTGAAAAAAATGTAGGGTTTAAAATTTTTACTACGCTTATTAATTTTTTTAAGTGTTCATGCTATTTCCGATACTGTGGTAAGCAGAGGATTAGACATTAAAGTCCTTTTGACCAAATTTACACTAAAGCTTATTTTATGACAACTAGGTAGGTGGTGAACCTATCACTGTCTTAAAAATTAATGTAAAAATTTAATGTAAAATGAGATTTATTATAATGGAGTTCACTTGCCCTTTCTTAATATACATACAACCCGTCGCATCTGTTCGAGTTCAAGATTTGTAAAGATAAAGCACATTATTTAGGATGAGAATTCATTTGTACATAATTTAAGTTATTAAAGTTTCCTAATGAATTAGACAAGTGACGTTTTAAACCCCCTTTTTTGTTTAAATACCTAACGTATACTCGACCCCGCGGGGGCAAGGATATTTGGTTTTGTGCTCGCACCGTCTTAAACCCCACGGTGTTCTGCCATCGCCGCATGTTGGCAGGGCCACGGGAACGCCTTTTCACACATCCGCAATCCCACCGGAGCTGGCCTCTCTAGGCAGGTCGGAACCTTGGCCTCCAAACCCACGAGGGCAACGAACTCCCCCGAGTCTGCCACCCGGAGGCCACAGGGCTTAGGATGGCGGCTGCTCGACAGAGCACCAGCCCACCCTTCAGCCCGTGGCGGATCTGGACTTTAGCTCCGCCGCAGGGCACATTGCGACCGTGGAGGGTAGGGAGAGCGGCGCCTCGTAATACCGACACTCCTCTCCCTCCTCACCTCAGCCGCATCATGAGCATAGCAAACTGCTGGCTGCGGAGGCAAGGAAAGCGGTGCAAACCAACGACGCAAACACTGGTATACTGTGTTACCAATTTCAATTGCGAGCACATGTACTACTACATACAATTAATAAAGTATATTCAAAAAATCTTGTTACCAGTATAAAGTATGCTTTATGCTTTAGAGAAATAAAAAATATCAATAAGATAATATTGTATTGCAGATGGATGATCCCAACCAGCTCTCAGTTTCAGGGAGTGTAGAAATTGTAGCAAAGATTCGGCGCATGACTATGGAATTTGCCGTTTTTTTATCAGCCATTGTAGTGATTTCATCAGTAAGGATAGCAAAAATGCCCTTAAACAGGAGCAAAGAGTTTTCCTTCAGTGTTTACGTTTTGTTCGCTGCAGAAACTATGAAATCTCGTTTTCAATAAATGTTTGCCCAATTATTTATTAGGTAAGAAACCGAAGAAATTACTGGCTGCATTTTAATAATATCCAAAAATCAAAATGGTCAATGTTTGATATGAAGAAAAGGCAGTTAACGGTCGATATCTTCAAGTGACCATTACACTCTCCAATCTGAACCGAAATAGTTAAAGTTTTTATAATGTCAATTATCCAGCACTCTTTGATATTTCAACCGGGCCACCCAGAAGTGCAGAAAAGTATACAATTATAAATTTATTTATTCGCCAACCCAACCGTCAGACAAAGTGTTGCAACTGGTTTTAGCGTTGCCAAATGAGGTACTATTATTTTTATTAACTAACCTTTTGACTTTTTTCTACGAGAAATTAATCTACGTATTGCCAGCAAAAATATCACCCGTTAAATACCAAGTTATAAGTGTATATCAGTGGTTGTAAAGCACTTAAAATTAAATTATACACCTTAACTGGGCTACACTCCTGACTGAGGAAGACGACTACGAGTACACTTATAAAAGAAAATAATATTTAAATTATTAGATATTCGGTTTTCCGGTATTGAATATCTTACACATTGATGATGATAAGCCTTTGCTAACCGACGTATATTTCATGATGAACATTTAAATTAAAAAAAACTAAAATATAAAATAAAATGAGTGGAATTTGATAATATTTAAAATTTGTGTGAAAAATAAATAAAATATAAGCATTAAATTACTATTAATTATGTTTGTATAGCTTTATTTATTAAAATACAAAATTTGCTATCTTTCACAATTATCTCAAACGTCTTCCCGTCTGTCAATAGTCTATTGCAGTTGTCCCTAAAATCTACGGGACGTATAGTACGTACGTAAGGATCATGCAAGGAAAACGGATTGGCGCTCCAAGTATCAGACACCTCGCACCTTAGGCGCTGCTCCCCGTCACTAGTCTGCTTGACTTGGAGCTGATATTTTTCGGTATGGTTATCCCGTCACCTGTCATTTATTGCGAGCATGAGCTTATATGTAAATCCGGCGATCCGGTACAGTTAAACGTTCTTGTCGTTGATTTTCACTTTTCATTATGAGAACATTTTTTCTCTGTAGTGTTTTCTTTCTATAACGCATTACATTTTGTTTATGGGTTAACTGAATTGGTTCGTCAAACATATAATGGCGAGCTGTCATGCATAATTATGTCACAGATGTTAGGGTGAGTCCAAATCTGGCGAATGCGTCGCTCGAGAGCTGCTGGCGTGCTGTTCGCGTGCTGCACAGTTACTACATAGTAACTGCACTTTGCAGCGCGTGATAGTTTGGGACGCCTCTTTAGCGCACCTAAGGTATGCGTGCGCTATACGCGTACAGCTGGCGTGCTAGCAGCTCTTTTCGTTTTCAAACTGAATATCTTTGTTGTAAATTTTCAAACAATTTCAAAATCATCCATGATAATACGTATTCAGCTTTGGGAAATAAGAAACGAGGTGAGCGAGTGGGAAGAAGTACGCGAAGCGCGCGGGTTACACGACCGCGAGCAGCGCAGGAACGGCGCTCTACTTACTTACGTGCATTATACAGATTGAGATTAGTGTTTGCCAGCTTTGGCGCAACCTTAAATTAAAATCGAGTGTGACCCTTAAAAAAATAAAAGCTAAAAATTATTTTAAGCTTTTATTTGCATAGAAAAAATTATAGGATAATGTATTATTATGTTTGCGACGTCGAATATATTTAGAGTCAGAGTAGAGATTTTGCTGTTTTATTAAAGTGGTAGTCATGATATTGTCAGCCACAAAATTTTGAGGCATCTGTTTCAACTGTTAATGGAATATGACCGTCGATAGCATTTAGGGCAGACGAAGCAATCTAATTTTTAACAGTCGTAAAAGCTTTTACTGCTTGAATACTTATTGGAAAAGATTTTTGGTTAACCAACATTTTTCACAAAATTATACATACATATTTTTGATGGATACTGACATTTAAATTGAAAAGCATTGATTATAATTGTTCTTTACTAAATTGTTTTAATTTTTTATGAACCATGTAAATTATGGATGGCAGCACAAACGCCTTAAGTGGCTATCCCATGTAGAAGATATGGTAGACATAGAGTCCTTGGTCCTTGGATAGAGTTTATTTTGCATCTCTGAAAATATTTTTTGAATTATTCTGAGCGATAACGCAAATGATTAAAGACAATTTTCGAAAAAAAAAGAGTTAAGGCAACACTGTTACTTAAAAAATGATTAAATAGTTTACAGCTTCTTCCATTTTTTTGGTATGTATCGATGATACTTTTTGGATACATTTTCGATTATGTCGACGTTATGCCTTTGGTTTGGTTTTACTTGCAGCATAGTTTACTTTCTCTAAAACATTTAGAAATATTACTTAGATTAGTTGTTTCGACACAAATTTCTAATAAAATGTACAACACTCTTTTTTTTCAAAGAAATCATTTCTTTTTTTCTTACAATTCGAATATATATCTGCTATATGATACATAGTCGAATTGTTTCATTTTGTATCCGTCGATGTTTCTGCTGCTAATATTCTGCTTTACTGTTAATTGTATAACTGTAAACTAAAAAAAAAAATATCTTCACGCAATTCCCAATACAGGAGCAGACAGAGGTCGTAGTTTAGACAATTATGTCCCTTCGACCCACCTTCCACCGAAGATATTTTCGGGACAACGTGACAGGTGGTGAGCCCGTCGCCGTCTTTACGTTCAAGCCAACGATATAATTCGTACATAAGTTTTAGAAAAACCCATTGGTACGGCACACTTGAGGATCGAATTCGGGTCTCTTGAGTCGAAATTCCGACCATCCAACCACTCGGCTATCGTTTATATATATATATATATATATCGAATTATGTAAAGTAATTTTAGCTGGTAAAAGTTATGACGAACCAAATTTGACACATGAGCCTCAAATCGTAACTGGCTGTCAAATACTATGCCTAAATTTCTGGCTTCCTCTACAGGAATAATATTTTGACTTCATGTATTTAGATTTTTGTGGATTGAGCATAAGACAATGTTTATCAGACCAATTCGCGATTCGATCCAGATCTTCGTTCATCTTTGAAACAGCTTGACTAATATTATCGGAAGAAACAGCAGTATACAGTTGAACATCGTCGGCATAACAGTGGAACCTACAATAACTTATGAAGGTTGCCAGATCTGCAGCATAAATAATAAACAATAATGGTCCCAGCAAAGAACCCTGTGGAACACCGCGCCTTACTCTTAAAGGAACTGAAAGAGTAAAACAGCCGTCACTCCTTAGTAATTTCACTGACTGGGACCGATCACACAGGTAATTATGGAACCATCTAACTGATTGACAATCCAAACCATACTATGATAATTTGGCGAGTAGGAGATTAGTACTTATACTATCGAAAGCACGAGAAAAATCTAGAAGAGTAAGAATTGCACCATTACCAACATCTTTTTCAGCAAGTATATTGTCGGTGACATCCAATAAAGTAGTCAGCGTACCACGGCCTTTTCGGAAACCGGACTGAAATAAAGGCAGGATGTTATTAGTCTTCACGCAATTCCCAATACAGGAGTAGACAGAGGTCAAGTCTAGACAATTAAGTCCCTTTGACCCACCTTCCACCGAAGATATTTTCGGGACGACGTGACAGGTGGTGAGCCCGTCGCCGGCTTTATGTCCAAGCCAACGATGAAATTCGTACATAAGTTTTTGAAAAAACTCATTGGTACTGCCACCTGGGGATCGAACTCGGGTCTCTCGACTCGAAATTCCGACCACCCAACAACTCGGCTATCGTGACTTATTGATAAATAAGCTATTACGATATTAGTCTCAGCATATTTATTTAGCTGGACATAGACAGCTCTTTCTAATACCTTAGATAAAAAAGGTAGAATACTTATAGGCCTCAAATGTTTCAATTTACTAGGATTATCGATTCTGGGTAGAGGAACAACCACTTTTTTCTTCCATAATCTAGGAACAGTACCTGCACGAATGGACTCGTTAATTATATATGTTATTACGGTTAAAGCACGTGGAAGAGTTAGCAAGACCATATCTTTACTAATCCCATCATAACCGACAGCGTTTGATTTTATTGACATAATGCACTGAAAAATATCTAGATCAGTAACTGGTTTCAACTGCATGCTAATATCACTATGCCTATTAAATTCATAATACGTTAGATTTGAAATTAGAGATTGATTCATGATTACAAGAAATGTTTAAAAAATGAACATTAATTTTATTAGGGTTATCAAAACAGTCTGGTAGGACATCATTATTACTTGGATTAACTAAAATATTTTTTTAAGATTTTTCCATAACGATTTACTATTATTTATTTGAGAATTAATATGATAATTAAAATAGGCTCTCTTCATTTTCTATGCTACTTTCAACAAATTTCTTCAGTTTTTTAAAATATTTCTTAACAGCATCCAAATTTGTTTTTTTGTACTTTTCAAAGGCTTTTTTGATCCAGGGGAGTGTATTCTTATGTCCTATTTTACTAGTTTTAATTGGAGCGTGTTTGTTGAAAAGGGAAAGTATCAAGTCGTTGAACCTATGTATCATGCCATCTACATCAGACTGTTCGTAGATCGACTCCTAATCAGTTGCGTTTACGTAGTGATTAAAATCGTCTAAGTTAATATATTTAATGGGCCTAAAAGTGATGGTTGTTGGCGGCATTATAACTTTTTTCAACAGTAGTTCAATATTTACGATTGCATGTCCGAATGAAGCTGTAACCTTCGTAACGGAAACATTACGAACCTTGACATTCGTACACACCAAATCAATAAGCGTCTCGTTATCTGCTGAGAAATGAGTAGGCTCTGTCACTACCTGATTTAGATCCATATATTGAAGGAAATTTTTGAAATTAATATCATTGCTGTTAGTAACATTAAGCAAGTTTATGTTAAAGTCACCAAGCAAGACAATATTATCATGTTTAGAAAAGTACGTAAGAGATTTGGTCAATGCATCCAAAAATACATCGGTATTTATCCACTACGGTCTGTAAGCAGTCCCTATTATCAGATTATGCTCTTTCACACGGATCATTAGCCACAACTGTTCTGTTGTGTTCAACTGTCTGCATCTGGTCTCTTTACTACACTTATTCCGAAATCTTGCTTAACATAGAAGCCAACTCCATCACCCCGACCGTCCCGCATATGTTGCGGTTGAGGCTTACTAATCAATCGATAACCAGGCACAAACGGTGCACATGCTTCCTCACCAGGACGCAATCATGTCTCATTTATTGCGACTATATCCGCGCTAAAACGGTTAATAGCAAATAGGAAGTCATCATGACCGGTGTTCAAGGATTTCGTTCAAACTTTGTAGGTTTATCGAGGACCGATGACAATACACTAATTTGATAAAAAAACTAACAAGTAAAAAATAAATAATAGTTTAAAAACTAAAAACCACGCTTTTTATAGAAAACCGAACTAAAAAATAGAAAATAAATTTTAATAAATTAAAATTAAGAATAGCGTTAAAACTTCAATAAATATAAATTAATAATAGTGTGAAAAAAAAAACATTTTAT
Source organism: Sericinus montela (assembly GCA_029286605.1). NCBI lineage: Eukaryota > Metazoa > Arthropoda > Insecta > Lepidoptera > Papilionidae > Sericinus > Sericinus montela. The sequence continues at coordinate 4,814,828 of JAGSMR010000031.1, read as the reverse complement.
TTTAAAAATTGGGTGACGTTAAAGTAAATTGTCTGCTGTATGTTGATGATGCAGTGCTTATTGCACCAACAGAGGCAGAAATGCAGGCATTAGTCACGTGTATGAAAGGAGAATGTGAAATTAATGGTCTCCGTTTGAATGCTAATAAAACGAAGGTTCTGATATTTGAAAGGGACGAAGAAAGAACGAAGTGTGAAATATGGGTAAATCAGGAATGTCTAGAACAGGTGAATAAAATTGTATACTTGGGGAGTGCGTTTAGCCGTGATGTCGGATGTGATTTAGATGTGGACAGGCGTGTCGCTGCCGGGAACAAAGTCAATGGTGCTCAGTCTGCGTTAGTCAAAAGGCAAGGCGTAGTGAAAAGTGCACGCCTTGCAATACATAACGCAGTGTTAGTACCAACTTTGTTATATAGCAGCGAAATCTGGGTATGCCAGAAGAAGCATAAAAGCAGATTGAATGCAGTGGAGATGCGATCTCTTCGTAAAATGTGCGGCCTTACCATTACCGACCGACAGCGAAACCAAGAGGTTTGAAAGATGATCTTGTCACAAAAATTGATAAGGGCGTGCTTCGATGGTTTGGGCACGTTGAGCGAATGAGTGAAGACCGAATGGTAAAGAAAATATATAGCGCGAAAGTAAACATTAAAAGGTGTTAAGGTAGACCGAGACTAACTTTCGAAGACCATGTGAGCAAATTGCTCGAAGAGGGGACGGTCAAGAGTACTCGGATACCTCGACGTGCATGTATGAAGAAGATGATGAATCTGAAAGAAGCGAAAGAGGTATGTAGAGATCGTGACACTTGACGATCTGTTCTCTCTGGCTATCCCGTCAGGGATTGTAAGTAAGTAAGTATTTTAAAAAAAGCGAGGGGTGCATGGTGTCAATAGTTATAAATATTTTATTGACAAATATGAGTAGAGTGAATATCATTTTGATAATGATAATCACTTAATGTGATTATCATTATCAAAATGATAATGATAATCACTACACTTTATGGTGATTACCTTATAAAATAAAAAAGCGAGGGGTGCTTCCCCACGCTTTTTTTAAAATAAAATATATTTTATTTATTCACCCTATTATTTTTTACATTTATTGAAATTTTTAACGCTATTCTTAATTTAAATTTATTAAAATTTATATTCTATTTTTTGGTTCGGTTTTCTGTAAAAAGCGTGTTTTTTAGTTTTTTTAAACTATTATTTATTTGTGACGTTTACTATGAAGTGCGGTGACATACTCTTTGTATTTTCATAGAATTTATCGGTGATTATATACACCTTGGCATTTATTTTGTATTAAAAGATACAAGTCACAACATAAGAATTAAAGATGAGTTGTTTTACTTTAACGTTTGGTGTCGAAGTTGAAGATATTAGTACATCAAATAACTGCAATGCGGAGTTTAATGACTTAGGGGTGTATCAACAGGGAATTAAGATTCAGTATTGTGTATATCCCGGCCATATATATGATTTAGATGTTTGTTTATGGCCCAGTGCTGGGAAAGTACGTATCTTCTTAAAATTATATCATAACAGCAAGTCGTAGTTTTTTTGCATACATGAATGGCCTCCCGGGTTGTAGAACGAAAGCATAAACTACAGACTAGTTTAGATATAGTTTGCGTTTCGTCTTGTTAGCCGAACGGTTGTTAGGGCCATGATAGGTGGTGGGTAGGTATTATGATGACTGCGATGATGTTGATTTTACAAAATTTAAAAAGAAAACGACGATCCGATACCCTAGTTGGTAGTGACCCTGCCTTTGAAGGGTTGGGGATTCGAATCTCGCTAAGAGCAACTATTTGTGTTATTAGTATGAGTATTTTTTTCAATTCATTAATGTTTATGTGTTAAAATATAAGTCTTGTATGTTGTATCGTTGGCTTGGATATGGACGACGGCGACAGGTTTACTAACCGTCACGTTGTTCCAAATAAGCTATGTTAAAATATGGGCCGACTGGAATGAATGCCCAAACTTCTGACTACCCCAGTATTGTGAAATACGTGAATACATAAAAAAAAGAATATTGTTTCCTCAGTTCTAAGAGGTAAGTCAGGGTTCAGGGCATTTGGAGCTTGACAGTATGCGAGTTGCGTACTTAAAATTTGATACATGCTAGCGAAAAACATAAAAAGCATGTTATGGAAATAATAAATAAATAAGAATTGTATTAACGCATACGGAAACCAAAGTGAGTTTGCTAATTAAAGTTGAACCCAGCTTTTTTAGCATTGTTCATAATATCACAGACTAAACAACTATTTGCCTTGTCGTTACGGCGTAAGAATGTATACCACACCCTTTCTTCCCGTGGGTCCTCAAATGTTATTGGCAACCGACAGTAGCGTAATAACTATCTCTAAAATAAACTATCAAACCCAAATTCTACAACCCGGAGATGGACGGCAGCGAAGTAATAACTAAGGTGCAAAGTACTAATATAATATATCTTCACGTCATTCCCAATACATTAGTAGACAGAGGTCTACACAATTGAGTCCTTTCCACACACCTTCCACCGAAGACACTTTTTTGGGGACGAGTGGTGAGCCCGTCTTTATGTCCAAGCCAAAGATATAAATCGTACAAGTTTTTGAAAAAAAAAACCCATTGGTACGAGCCTTGGAGATCGAATTCGGGTCTCCTTCTCTTCCGATCACCCAAACATTTGGATATCGTGACTTTTTTAAAGTAAGTATCGATAATCCGCACACGAAGCGTGGCGATTATGGCAAACTTTTCCATATGGAAGAGGCAGTCGACTTTTACAGGCCAATAATGATGATGCATATTGGGGTACTGGGTAGACAGAGGTCTAGACGATTAAGTTCTTTCGACCAACGTGACATGTGATGAGTTTATCGCCCTTATTAAATCTGTAATTAAATTATGGTATATGAGACGGAGCAGTTGGTAATACCGGCAATGTCCTATTAGGATGTGGCTATTTGAGTTTTGGTAACCTATAAGAAAACCAGTAGATAGAAAAGATATTAATATCATATATCTTGTTTCTTTATATAGATATGGTGTGGAAATCAATATGGTTGGGTGAGGACATGTAATTTTTCAGGAAGAACGTGGTTGGTGTTCACCATACGACATTCGATACCAGTTAAAGTAAAAGAGTTTTTAAATCACCAAATTGTAATTACTCCAACCACTGGAATAACGTGTCTTAGTTCTACGTGAGGATTTATATACATATTAATAGTTAAGACATTTTTATATATATATGCTACTAGCCAACCCGATTACGGGCCAAACTAGTTTATCCTACGGGTATCAGGATATACCAGTTTTAAAATGAAAACACTTTAAAATAATGTGTAATATAATTTGTAACCAAGACGTTACATATCCGAATTAGCTATCCCCGATACTACGTACCCTTAATATTTTTAATAATTTTCGCAAGGGCCGAGAGGCTGCATCATTCGCAGTGCCGGAACTGTTAGCCCACCTTATCATGTTCTTAAGAGTTTAAAATCAGATAAATATTACAGAATAGACTCTAGTAGTTTATAAAGTACTAATATAAAGTACTAATATAAAGAATTGAGAAAAGTTGTGATTCGATACGTTTGCTAAAGGTTTAACTTTAACAGTACTCCTTGGAAGGTTTAACTTAGGATTCAAAATGTTCAAACAATTTTCGAACCTAGCAAGCAAAATTTAAACCAGTTTTGCTTGTCCTAGGACTAACTTATCTATCCTGACACACGTAGGCTAAACGAAAACAAGTTTCGCTTGAAATCGTGTTTAACTAGTAACATATTTAACAGTACTTTGTATTAACTTTTATAAGAGCGAAAAACGATAAAAATTTTCAAGTAAAATTTTCACCTTTAAAATTTGGTGAACATCAATGTTTCGGAAGCGTCGAGGAAAGATCGAGTAATGTTGTAGAATGTGTTATAAAGCAAGTTTGGAGCAAAGTAATACAATTTATACCTGCATCAATTGTGGATCGCCTTTTCGATACACCTCAACCTGTATCAGGTAATAACTGAATGTATTTCTATTTTTTTTTTAATATCTAAAGTAAACTTATCAGAAATAAACACTTCAAAGGGAACTATTTGAAAACACGCAAAAATATTTACGAACACTTAAGCTTAAACACAATTAGATGATGTCTTTGGTTGAGAAGTTTGGTGGAATGGAAGTTTCGGTCTATCAGTGCCAAATTTAATGCAATGCATGCGTTAGTTAAATTTGACTCTGATGGACCGTAAATCCGTATAAATCAAAAAGGTTGGGGCTCAAACACGTTGCGTGAATATGAAAGGGACTTTTTGGAATCTCAAACAATGGTATAAATAAATAATAAATAAATATCTTCACGCAATTCCACTGTATTGGGATTAGTCAGAGGTATATTCTAGACAATTAAGTCCCTTCGACCCACCTTCCACCGAAGATGTTTTCGGGACAACGTGACTGGTGGTGAGCCCGTCGCCGTCTTTATGTCCAAGCCAACGATATAATTAGTACATAAGTTTTTGAAAACCCATTGGTACGAGCCGGCCACCTGGGGATCGAATTCGGGTCTCTTGACTCCGAATTCCGACCACCCAACCACTCGACTTTCGCGACTTCTTAAAAGTATCGCAGTAAAATCAGCATTTTTGATGTTCACGCAATTTTTCCATACTGGGGTAGGCACTAAACTAGCATAACTTACGTATGCATGGCGAAGTGTAATAATAAAAGTTTTAATCGCAACTTTAAAGTGGCAAAAGTATTGTTGAATCATCGCATAAGATTTAGCCACAACCTAGTTGTAGTTGTCTATAAAATTGCTGTAAGTTGACCGATTGGATGCTTATTTTCGCACTGGAAATTTTATATACCGTAAGTTAATGATAATTTTACCTTTCTTTTTTAAATCTTCAAGCATTTCACAATAATGTGATAGTCAGAAGATGGTTAGAGGTCTCAGTTCTTTCGACCCATATTTCACCTGTCACGATAACCTGTGTGATTTAATAAATTTAATCTGTTAATCAATCAATATATAAAAGTTTAATGGTACTAAAAAAAAATATGAATAGTATCAAGGTTGAAAAATAAAGAAAAATATTGTTTTCAGATATTAAACACCAAGATCACATATTAGGGTATATTCGTGAAAGAGTTTTATTGTCCTCTAATGAAATCGCTAACAATGGGACTGCGATGATAGATAAAGAATTTCAAAATAATAAGGACAGAGAAAGAAGAAAGCCGGTGGAAATGGAAACTGCAAAGTATGGGTTAAGAATAAATGGGAACACAATTATAGCAGGTAAACATAAATATCTATCTAAAAATCTATCTTCACACATTCCCTAATACTGGGGTAGACAGAAGTTTAAATTTGAACAGTGGTCTAAGCGGGAAGCTCGAAATAGACATAAATTCTCAATATCTTAGTCTTGAGTTTCATGCAGATATCTTAATGAATAGACACGACTCTTAACAACCTGCTATATAGCGAACCTATTTTAGCTGACATTTATTTTCCAAAAAAGTTCAAGTAATATATTAGCTTTGGGATACTAAATTTGAAATAATATTTTTGCTCTGTGCAACCTTTTTGCAAAAAAATTTATAACATAATTATGATGCGTAGAACATGTTGAATTGTATTTTTGATCAATTAGTGCACCATGTATTTTCTTGCAGGATTTGGACGAATAAATCGCTTTAAAGAAATCGGCGAGCTCCCTGCAGACAGACGAAATATTTTAGCCATAATCAGTAGTAATAATTTACCTGCACAAGATGATGTACCTGTAATGTTTGTTAACATTAATAGGTTGATAAATGTACCGACACATGAATTACTCAAGGCTGGGTTCAGTATATTTGTTTGTTAAAATCTATTTAACTGATAATATGCTAATGAAACAGCGAAAGCTATACGATATATTAACAAAGTAATGAAAGTTAAATATCATTTACCAAATATGTTGGCACAGTCGCACAATGCTGCTGCTTCACCTCATGTTAGATTAATATCTTCTTAATGCCATTTAATTCATTAGATATTTGAAAGCTATTTGATTTTTTAATAAAATAATATATATTGATTTTATACGCTAATGAAGAAGTTTTGGCTATACGTTAAATAACTTAAAAGTTCGAGCAAATAACCGCCAAAAGTTAACATATACACAAATTATTTCAGAATATCGCAGATATATACGCGATGGATGGTAGGAAAAGAGGAACACGATTCGAATCCTCAAGTTCTTACATCAAACACTAAAACATCTGTTAGCGATGACCATGTAATAATACTCGAAAACTCTTTACTGTGTGAAGTACTTGACTTATTTATGGATGACTATTTTCAAATACAGGTGTTCATAAATTTTTTGTATATCAAAAATTTTTTGATGCAATGATAACTAAAGTAACCTATTACGTATTCATAATATCGCGAGAAACAGAAACAAATGAGAGAACTAAAGCACCAACCTAGAGCAGTGTTGTGACATCGTAACTGTGAAATTCACTTCAGTATAATCGGATTGAATCGTTCAAGAGATAAAATATAAACTATTAAAAGACATTTTTAGAATTCCCTGTTCGTAGCCATGATAGCCGAGTGGTTGAGTGATCAGAATTGGAATCCAGAGACCCGAGTTTGATTCCCGGCTCGTAACAAAGTTTTCTGAAGCTAGTGTGCGATTTGTATCGTTAGCTTGGACGGCATCAAGCTCACCTCCTGTCATTTTATCTCAAATAAGCTACGATGAAGGTTGGGTCGGAAGAACTTAATTGTATGTACCTCTGACTAGCATAGTATTGTGAAACTGTAAAGGGAAAATAAAAAGTAAATTTTTAATCTACTCTCCAAAACTACTTAATCGATTTGATTGAAATTTCAAACATATACTCGTACACATCTTGCCACAACTTGTGGAAGTATAAATCTTGGTCAACTTCAGAGGAAGGATAGTTTTATTTCGATTATTGTGTAACAAAATTGACACGGACAGAGGATCTGTGGGAAACAACTTAATAGGGATTAGTGTGAAACACATACAGAAAGGATGTTTAAATTATCCTCGATTTAATAAGTAGGCTGTTTCTGTAAACTATTGAATTGTATCTGAAACTGGGGATGTATTCTTTAGCTTAACTTTTATCATTCATTATATTTTATCTTCTTTAAAACATTAATAATAAATAATTCACTAAAATATACTTACACTAAAATAATATGTATTATCATTATAGGTTCGTGGAATTAAAGAACCTGAGAGATTAAACAATCTTGTCAAATTATTCGACTACGAAGAACCTAACAACCGATCGTTTATATGGTCTAAAATTGAAAAAGGTGATGAAGATATCATCATCGCTAGCACAAGAATTGATGTTCAAGCATTGTCTAAAGGAACATATAAACAAATTACTGGAGAGTTCCCATTGTATCCACCAATATCTTTGAGCTTTGTACTTGAAGATTCATGTACGAATCGAATCAATAATATTGTTGGATTTGGGTCCGAGTCTAAGATAAGCTTTAAGACACATATTACCTTACAATCACAAATGACATTGGAAGTGTCTATCGGTATACTTGGCGGGAGATCTCATGTACTAACAGAATGTTTTTCTAGGCTCTATTGCCTAGTTTATAAAGTTGAGTATGTGCATGTTATATTGGAAAAAATATTAGAAATTAATGAAGATATTATAATGAAAGAATATACTACACATTCACTAACAGGGTTTTGTTTAGATACCGGCGGAATTTGTTTAATATTTGTTGAAGGTTACAAAAACGAATATATTTTGAGACTTTGGGAAGTAACAGAGAGCCTTTATCCTGGGGTCAAATACTTTTTTTCCAGTTCAGATCGTTATTTAGCAAGAATTTACCCTGGTATGTGAATTGTTCTATTTTTACTGTATTTTTATGAAAGTTATATATGAACAGATGTTTATTCCCTTAAGGTTTCTTCGGGTTGCCTAAAATATTATTGAATATTGAAATATTGTAATAAACACTTTCTACATTTATAGTTTTTAATACGCGTCGGAGAAAATGAGTCTCCGGCAGACAATGATTTTGAGTTCGTTGGCCTTTACGACCCTTTGTTGACCCCGCTCCGTACCGCGATACGTCCTCGCAACCGCCCGGAACGTGTTACCGTAACATGTTCCCGGCTACTGGAAGAGGGCAAATGGTGTTATAGGCACGCCGGTTTACGCCCCTATTAGTCTTGATATCAGCAACGCATGCAATGCCGTCATTTCGTCAGAATTAGTTTAGCAGGTGGCTCACGTTATGGTAAGTGATTACGGCCGCCCATGAACACTCGCAATACCAGAGGCATAGCAGATTCGTTGCCGGCCTTTGAGAAAGGTATAGGCTCTTTTCTTGAAGGTCCCTAAGTCGTATCGGTCCGGAAAAGGCGTTGATGGCCGAACATTCCATAAAGTGCAAGTGCGTAGCAGAAAATTCCGCAAAAACTGTGGCATTGTGGTGGAATGCCATGCATCAAGATGTTGGTGATAGAATTTTTGACTATGCCGTAAGGTACGATGGTGAATGCTGGGATTCATCCGTATAATTCCTCGGAGCACTCCCCGTAGTAAAAAAATATCTTCACGCAATTCCCAACACAGGGGTAGACAGAGGTCAAGTCTAGACAATTAAGTACCTTTGACCCACCTTCCACCGAAGATATTTTCGGAACAACGTGACAGGTGGTGAGCTCGTCGCCATCTTTATGTCCAAGCCAACGATGAAATTCGTACATAAGTTTTTGAAAAACTCATTGGTACTGCCACCTGAGGATCGAACTCGCGTCTCTCGACTCGAAATTCCGACCACCCTACAACTCGGCTATCGTGACTTTCCCGGTAGTACATCTTGTAAATAATGCAAAGAGACGCAACATCTCTTCGCAAAGCCAGGGGATCTAGCCGATCAGACAGAACTTCGTCGTCGACGATTCGAACCGCTCTTCGTTGGCTACGGTCAATTGGAAGGAGGTGACAATGGGGTGCCCCGCCCAGAGATGAGTACAGTACTCCATGTGCGGTCGAACCTGCGCCTTACAAAGTAGCAAGCGGTGGGCCGGCATGAAGTACTGTTGTGCTCTACTGACCACGCCAAGCTTTTTAGAGGCCTTCCCTCCAAATGACCGCGAAACTGAACGTTGCTCGATATGTCGACGCCAAGGATACCGATGCTGGCTGAGGCAACTAGGGGAGTGCTCTCAAAACGAGGTGAAACGACGAAGGGTTTCTTTTTAGTGGTAAACGCGCAAACTTGTGTCTTTTTAGGGTTGAACTGGACTAAATTTAGTCGGTCCCAGTCCTAAATTTTGTCTAACAAAATCTCGACTTCAGACACAAGTTTGTTCCGGTACTCGTCTACGTGTTCCCGAGAAATACTGGCACGGCCGGTATATACGGCATCACCAGTGCTGTCGTCGGCATAGCAAAGGATGTTACTAATTTGTAACAAATCATTGATATGCAGAAGAAACAGGGTTGGCGATAGCACACAGCCTTGTGAGACACCAGCGTTCACAGACTTGGAGTCCGAGCATGCACCGTGAACTACGACCTTGATGCTCCGGTCTGTGAGAAAACTAGTAATCCAATTACAAAATTTCTCGGGTAGCCCATATAACGGAAGCTTTGGGAGAAGCGTTTTGTGCCATACCCGATCGAAGGCTTCCGCTATATCCAAACTAACTGCCAGGGCCAAACCCTTGCTCTCTACTGCCTCCGCCCATTGATGAGTGAAGCACACAAGAAGAACACCAGCTGTACGAATTCGACGGAAGCCGTACTGGCAGTCACTAATCAACTGGTGCTCTTCTAAGTACCTCTAGAGCTGACAGTTTATAATGGACTCCATTATTATGAGAACAAGGTAGTGACGGCGATCGGTCTGTTGTTGCCCGGATTTGAGCGGTCGCATTTCTTAGGGATCGGGTGCACCATAGCTGTTTTCGCACTGTGCTCTGAAAAAACCGGATGTCCGGCATAGAGCACTCACTGCACGGGATGGATCGGCTTTCTCTTTTGCGCCATGGGCCAGTGAGTTGTCCTCCCTGTGCAGAGGTGGTAGTGATGGCTGACTGAAATTCCCTTGGAAAGCCTTGGCAAGGGACCAGAACGCACGAGTTACCGAAGGAAGACAAACTAGTTTGCCCCCCCCTCCCAGAATTGGGGAAGGGGGGAGTGTGGGCTCCGGTTACCTGCACTCACCAGACGAAACGCAGAAGTTTGTTTAACTTCTACTTCACGCCGGTATTCTGTGAGGTCGTGGTACTTCCCCGGTCGAGCCGGCCCATTCATACAACAGCAAGAGCTGATGCGTGGCTCTACCAGTGTTAAAATTAGCGGTGCTTCCATTTTCTAGTAGGATCCTAGCACTATGCGGCACTATCCGTTACTATCTCGAACCCTTACCAACGCTGTGGACAGTATACGTTCCTTAGTACTCAATATTTTACTGTTGGCAGACAACGATACTTGTTCGCTTATGGGAGTTTCATTATGCGTTTGTAATAACGTGTTTACATTGCAATTATTGCAGTGATTGAGTCTGCAGTTTATATCTGAGTACAGTTCGTACGAAGACAGCTATGACAAACCTTTAATTCGATTATTATTAAAGGGTATTTAATATTCTATTGGTTACCGGATTTCTTTTTTTACCGATTCCACGTTGAATAAGGCTTGAAAGTGATTATTTGCTAACAGTTGTTTAATATTATACCTACCGCAGAGGAGTTTCCATGCGTTATTATAATTATCTTCTCTAAAATCTAGGCTTTTAATAATTGGTGCCGTGCTATCCTGAAGAAACGCTCGCAAGTAATGAAACTTATTTATATCGTCAATTTTTCAATATCTTTAAACTCTAGCCAATTATGGTAGCCGCCGCTGCACTAAGTTAAATTAATTTTTGGCAGTCGAACATTATTCTGTCTTTGTGTAACTGTAAGTCGGCCGTCATCTGAACTTACCTCGGAAGAGTCTTTGGTGAGTTTGCTGCGATGCAGAGGCACATGCCCGCGGGTTCTGGCTAGCTCTCTGTAGTAAATAAATTCAAATTGCTCACGTTCGGCTAATTGCTCGTCGGGTAATGCTGAGAGAATCTCTAATTCACTCTGAAAATTGTCATAATTGGAATATAATACTTCGACTTTCTCTATTCTCATTGCTAAGCCGATTAGCTGTACATTACTTAGTTGTTCACAGCTTTGTGATAATCTGGGTAATTTTATGGATGCACGCTTTTTAACTAAAACTTTATCTTTGCTTCGTCTGCCATGTTTTTAAATAAGATAAAAATTGCATATAAAAAAAAAGAATATTAAATAAAGGAAAAATGGAAATTACCATATGATTCTTTTAATTACCTATGTAACTTAAAACCGCTAATACGACTTAGTGAATAATTGCTATTAAAATCTGACAGAAAGCATGCAGATGCAAAAAAAAATAGTTGTAAAACAAGATATTAAAATGATACGTCCCCGTAGCCACCCGGACCGAATTGCCATAACAACAAGCATAAAATGAATTTAAATAATAAAAAAAATATTATAAATATTAAAGTGTGTTACAGATAAGATAAGCAACGAAACAAAATTTGAAATCTTAAAAATGCGCATGCCATTGGAAGCTTTACTGACGTGTCCTCCAATTTATGTACGACCTGCTCTACCAGTACCAGCAAAGGCCGTGAGTGTTGTGAATAATTTTACCAAGGTATCATCATAATAATAACGGCATATAAATTCCACTGCAGGATATAAACCGATGGCAGAATCGGACACCTAGCACCTTGGAAGTTGCCCGTCTTCTTCGCTGGCAGTCTTCGCTGCCCGTCACCGGTTTCCTGAATTTTGATCGGGTGTTTATCGAGATGGTTATCCCATCATCTGTCGGTAGCCACTTGCATTTCCATGGCTTTTTCCCTTTGTCGTCTCTTACCGAGACCGGTATTCCACTTCTACCTTCACTTGATACCGGTATTCTGTGTCTGTCTGCCCACATCAAGCTAGCATTACAATGTGACAGCGAAGACTGCCACTTGGTTACCACGTTAAAAAGATTTAAGGTAAGTTTAATGATAACTTGTTTCTACAACTACTGATGTTTTAGGTGGAGATTAAAGTTCATCTTATATCTACATCTTTAACCTTTTTAAGTTTGGTATAACCTTGATAAAGTTTACAATCAACGTATTATTGTTTCTAGGCTATACTTAAGCTAAATCAAATAATAGCTGGAAAATTGAACAGAGCGCCGTCGCGTTACACAATGCCTACCGAAGCCGAATTAAGGAGCTTGAAACTTGAATTATGTATACCGCCATTTTCGTTTTAGCCTACAACGCCTAGCGGAATACGCTCAATATTTATAAAGTGAATTATCAATAATAAACGAATGCATTATTTGTTTTTTTTTTTTTAATTTTTAATTTTTTTTACACATAACAAAATTTATATATATTTTTTTAAATATAGAATTTAAAATATGTCTCTGTTATTTTTTACAAAATTCTAAAAATCCACGTCATGGTGCTAAAAGTAACAACGCATTTAAAGGACATATCAACGAACTGGGATATTTTTATAATTATTATATACTAGCTTTTACCCACGGCTACGCTCGCCATGATGTCTTTAAAGAATTGTCAAAGTTACAATCATTGTCATTAGAAAGTAAATAAAATTACAATATGATTATTTCTCAAGCAAAGAACAGCTGATGCTATACTCAATTGAATGTCACAACGGGAGATTTTCTGTAGACTCGGTCAGTTGATATAATTTGATTACTATGATTTAAAGTTGTTATTGAAAAAATTACTTCGCAACCCTCCGCATGAAAATTTTCATGCGGAGGGTTGCGAAGTAATTTTTTCAATAACAACTTTACAATGAATTTCCGCAAAATAACGCCTGAGTCAATTAACTATACTATGATTTAGGTAAACAAACATTAATGTGACCGAGTATTTGGTTATTTCCCTCGAGATTCAGTTCTAATGCATAAATTAGATTTTACAACTTAGATTAAAAGTTAGTTCTTCAGAGGTCTGAAGAACTAACAAACCCCCATATTTAAAATATCGTTTAAGTCACGATAGCCGAGTGGTTGGGTGATAGGACTTCGAGTCAAGAGACCCGAGATCGATCCCAATGGCTTGGACATAAAGACGGCGACTGGCTCACCACTTGTTAGTAGTTTTTGAGATAATCAGATATCTTTCTTTACCCTACCCTAATTCACTTTTCTCCTGTGTATTAAGTTATTAGTATACGTCAATGGTCAGTGAATTTATATACAAGCTGCCCCGCCGTAACTTCGTGTGTACCACGTTTATAAATTACTAAACACAACCCGATAGCCTAGTTGATAGAGACTCTACCTACGAATCTAAGGGTTGCGGGTTCGTATCCCGCTAGGGGCAAACATTTGTATGATTTATTTGACGACCTCCATGGCGAGTGGCATCGTGAATTATTACAAAAAAAATATAGACATTTGTAAATAGAACTTAACATTATCTTCATCAGTTTACTTGTATTTCTATTATGACACATAAAAACATTTACACACAACAAAAATATAACCGCCTTTAAAAATTAAATAAAATAACTTTCTAAGCTAAGAAAGATTGTAACTTACGCAGACCAGAAACTGGTATGGGCAGGTGTACCACAGCACGAGATGATCAGTACTTGCCCAACACAATGCTTCGAAACCACTTTCTCACAAGAATTTAACTTACGCTGATTCGTAAGTTCAAAGAGAGAAGCGGAGAAGGCGGTGAGAAGGTGTGAGAAAGCGGTTCCGACACCTCGGAGGAAGTAATGTTATGAAAGATGTAGGTTTTTTTTTTATAGACTATATTTTCTATAGACCAAGGGAGGCAAACGAGCAGGTGGCTCATTACCGCCGCCCATGAATACCCGCAATACCAGAGGCATAGCAGATGCGTTGCCTCCCTTGGAGTGCCCCCCCCCCATTGGGGGAGGGGGGTGTGTGGGCCACCGGTTACCTGTACTCACCAGACGAAACGCAGAACTTTCTTAGACTTCTACTTCACGCCAGTATTCTGTGAGGTCGTGGTACTTCCCCGTTCGAGCCGGCCCATTCATGCAACAAAAGCTGATGCGTGGCTCTACCACTGTTGAAATAAATACGGTATATAGTTTGTGACAATTTTTGTTACAAACAATATTTGATTGACGAAAAAAAACTTCGAAAATAATTTCAAAACTGATGTTGATTGTTTTGTTTATTTTAATAAATCGATTTTTTAAATTAAATATATTTTCAATTTAATTCAGTTGTCACATGTTTAGTGTATTGTGTGACTCATTATTACTGAAATCTTACCATGTGAATTACTTGTAAATTTAACTATTACATTCTACTTCTACCTGCCTACCGTCTGGCTACCATGTAAGTGATGATATAATAATGACGTTCTGGTTTAAGGTATTCAATATAGTCTGTTTCAATCTGATATAAATATGTTCATTATAGTCTGTTTCAATATGAAAATAAATTTGATTTATATAAAAATCGGAAATAACGAGTATCCGTCTGTTTAAAGTTCTTGTATTTATGTTGCGATTTTAATAAGAATAAGTGTTTGTGTTCCATTTTGCAAATGTAATGGCTAACTTTCGCTCCATATTTTCTTTAAGAAAGGATGGCTCGGTATTATTCACAAGTTCTTGTAAACGCACAACCATTTTAGATATTACATTGGAATCTCTATAGTAGCAATGTAATATTTTGTGACTATGCTATGCTAAACATACATACTCGTACGTAGATTTAGTCGACAAGGATTCATAGGCATTTTAGGGAAAAATAAAATGTAAGTATATGTAGTCGTACATACAGTGTATATACAAAGTTAAATAACTAAATAAAATAAGCCTATGGAGCGGACACTTCTAGAAATGTGTCTTAAAACACCGCCATCTTTGAAAACCTTACCATTTTAATTTATAACCCAAAATATACTAAAAGTGAGACATAGTTTCATGAAGCCATAGAAGGGTAGTGATTAGAATGCTAAGGGCAGGTGTACCACAGCACGAGATGATCAGTACTTGCCCAACACAATGCTTCGAAACCACTTTCTCACAAGAATTTAACTTACGCTGATTCGTAAGTTCAATTGTGAGAAAGCGGTTCCGACACCTCGGAGGAAGTAATGTTATGAGATGTAGATGAAGATGTAGGTTTTTTTTTTTATAGAAAAGGAAGGCAAACGAGCAGGTGGCTCATTACCGCCGCCTAGTATGCATAGCAAATTTCTTAATGTTAAAAATGTTAATGATTGTATTATGTTATATTGGCGACAAAATTGTAAATGGTATAGATGCTATAAGCATGTTAAGTAAAGTTATTAAATATTTACATTCTTATAAGATTAACATATTTTGTATTGAATATTCATGATTGTGGTCTCTTAGTGGAACTTCATCTTTAAAATAAATTCAAAGTCACTTTTACTTATTCCACTATTTATTTATTTCAATTCAAATACCTGACCGGTTTCGCCCTTATGGCATTTTCGAAGGTTTATTATTACAAGTATTATAGTCTACAGAAATCGTAAACGTATCACCTATTTTATGTCTTTAACTGCGGGTATTTGCATATAATTACAACTAAAATATATAATCAAAACAAGTACGTACAATGATGTATGTAAATTATTTAGTGCAAATACAATTTTATAAATTATACATTATTTACAATAAAATAAATAAAAAATTAGAATAAAAGTTTAAAAATAAAAATACAAAATTGTCTAAATGTCAAATTGATTAATAATTGTTATTACTGATTATGTTTAAAATATTACAAAAGGTGAGAGTTAGATAATTCTGTTTGTTCATTGATTATTTTTCTGATTGTTTGAATTTGAACATATTAATTTCTAATGCTTCTAAAGAGTCTAGTTTCCTCTCCTTATCACATATATGTGACACTTAAAAGTTATTCATTTTGTTAAACGTGTGTTTATTTTCGATTAAATGTTGTGCGAATGTTGAATTATTTTTACCAACTCGCCAGGCTTGTTATTTGTTACTGTTACTTGTTTACATATTACTTCATTCTTTTTTCAAAAGATCGCCTATTTTGGTCCTATTTACTTCATATGACACTCCGCACAATTCAACTCGTATACCACACCGTTGCTCTATGGGTATTTTACATTTGTAGGAGTTTTAATTATAAACGGTGTATAAAATGCCGCACGGTGTTTTGATAATGATCTTGCAAACTTATAAGACAAAGGGCCTATGAGTGGTATTTTTTTCCATTTCTTATTGGCAAGAGGGTCCTTTGAAACTTGTCCCTCGAAATAATAAATAAATAAATATCTTCACGCAATTGCCAATACAGGGGTAGACAGAGGTCTAGTCTAGACAATTAAGTCCCCTCGACCCACCTTCCACCGAAGATATTTTCGGGACAACGTGACAGGTGGTTAGCCCGTCGCCGTCTTTATGTCCAAGCCAACGATGTAATTCGTACATAAGTTTTTGAAAAACCCATTGGTACGAGCCTGCCACCTGGGGATCGAACTCGGGTCTCTCGACTCGAAATTCCGACCACCCAACCTCGGCTATCGTGACTTCTCTCAGTCGGTAATATATGATATTTCTATTCTTTTTTGTTTTACCATTTAATCTATTAAACTGGGATTGTAACCGCTATTTTTAGCAATTGATTTTATTGTACATATTTCTTTATTACCTATCTTCATATTTATTTATTATCCATTTCTAAATCTTCATATTTTAAAAAAAAATATAAATCTACATTGTCCATCGGGACCCTATGTATCATCGATCGAAATGAAGTCAGGATGTGTGAAATTGAGTGTTGAGATGAATACATCTCAACCGACCGACATATAACGATAATGTTATTCACAATAGTGAATAACATTATCGTTATATGTCGGTTTTCTGTATATTTTAAAAATAATGTCTGTTGGTATCAATTGATATATTTATAACTAGAAAATTTATTTGTTTCCTGTAATTACTTGAATATTTAGTTAACAGAATTGAATGTATTTGAAAAATTATTCTAAGCATGTCGGCGATCCTGTCCATAAACAAATAATATCATCAACATATGGAAACCAGTATTCAATATTATTCTTAAATTCTAAGTTAGTCAATATTTTTTCTTCAAGGACATACATACGAGTCTGTTCGCTAACGTTGAGCTAACCTTATATATATATATATATATATATATATATATATATATATATATATATATATATATATATATATATATATATATATATATATATATATATATATATATATATATATATATATATATATATATATATATATATATATATATATATATATATATATATATATTTCGTCGCAATCTCATCAATCAAAACCCGGTTACGAGGCATAACATCCAAAACATATAACTGGTATTCCGGAGAGACAATAAGTCGGACCCGGAAGCTCGTTTGGCTACCTACCATAAATCTTGTCAATTGAAAATCCTTAATATCGATTAAACGCGTTGGTAACAGACTCTATTCGAATACTTTTTATACCTTATATACTATCTTTATGTTTTCGGACAAGCACTTACATATTATTCTTTTGAGCGGCGCTAAAGGTACAATAGTTTCCACTTAGTTAGCACTTTTTGGTTTTAAATTATCTTTTTGGTGACATTTTGAGTTTGATTTTAATTTCAGGTTCTTCTAAATTAATAAATATGCCTAAATAGGCGAATTTGATTAACCACGAGTAAGGCTCGTACCAATGAATTTTTTCTTAACTTATGTATCATTGATATATATCTAAAGGGGATATTTGAAATTTCATATTCTTAGAAGTCTGAATGATTTAAAATTTTGCATAAAACTTATGTATCAATGACTATATCATAATTCCATTACATTGATCACATATCCTGACCAAGATTATCGGGATAAGGAAAGCTTTCAGGAATAAATTTTATAATGCATTATCCTGTAACTGTATTTATCAAATCGATGTATGTTTTTTTATGAAATTATTTATGTGTAGGTTTTTTTACTAGTTTTAATGACTCAAGATGATCAGCTTAGAAATGATCGATTCTCAGCTTAGAAATCATCGATGCTCTTTTTCTTTGACTTGAGGATGCATTTGCATCGTTCTTTGACTTTTGGATGTGGTCCAGAGAAATCTTGTTCATTAATCTCTAAGTTACATTGCGTGCAGCGGTGTCGATCTTGACATGAAAAAAGTTATTATATTCTCGCAGATTCCCCAGATTCTTGATAATAATAATTAAATAGATTTAGCAAATTAGGTTGCATGTTACGGTAGGCAAAAAAAATACAAAAGAAAAAAGGGCGAACGAAAACTCTAAGTTACTCTTAATTTAAATAAATAAATAAAACATTGAAGAGCTCAAGATTATATTTTTTACTCGAAACGAGTATAAAAAAACTGAATACCAGCTTGAAAATGTGTACTGGTTTATAAAAGCTTTGGCGGAATTTATACGATCACTAAATAATACTTTTTTATATTTTTAAAATTCATCCTCATGTTGTTTTAGAGTTTCAAAATTTCAACCGATGCAAATGAAACACGGTGGCTTGGAAGTATCGTCATAGTACAGTGCAAGTCGGGAGGTTAGAATCCCGCCCGTGCCAGTTGCTTTTTAAACTTCTTTTCTTTTTTGATAACAAAGCTTAGCATGTCTTACATCAATGTCTTTATTTTTCAACTTCGGAATGTTAATATCGTTAGTCAAAAGTCGCTGTTTTTATATCTACCACCATTTCGTGAAGAGGTTTCTCTGCCGGAGAAGAAATCGGCGATAAATCGCTTTCTTAGTAATATTTTGCAGTTATGTACAATTCTTTTATTGTCTGTGGTACTATTCTTTGCTACCTTTATAAAAGGGGAACACTCTTGTATAAAAATATTAAATTTCTCTCCAACAGAAATGTGTAAGCAAGCTATGAGAAAAGATCCTACTAATTCTTACACTCTAGCACGGTAGCCGAGTGGTTGGGTGGTCGGAATTTCGAGACAAGAGACCCGAGTTCGATCCCCAGATGGCAGGTTCGTATCAATGGGTTTTTCAAAAACTTATGTACGAATTAAATCGTTGGCTTGGACATAAAGACGGCGACAGGCTCACCACCTGTCATGTTGTCCCGAAAATATCTTCGGTGGAAGGTGGGTCAAAGTGTCTTAATTGTCTAGACTAGACCTCTGTCTACAATTGTATTGGGAATTGCGTGAAGATATTTATTTATTTATTTATTATTAAGAATGAAAACTTTTGTTAGCTCTTCATTTTGTATAATATTTGCTATTGTAGTCGCAAGTAATGTATAATATTATACTGTATATATTTATACTTAATATATTATAGGCTTAAAAAATTAAATATAAATTACAAATGTATGGATTATATAAAGATTTCATGTTTTGAAATGGAATGAGAAATTTGATATTTATGTATACAGATGTTAACTACTGTTTTCGCGTATAACGACGCATGCGTAATACAAATGGGTTGGATTTTCAAACAGTGTACTATAAGGATTGCCGGGAAGCGGTATTGTTAGTCCTTTCGAAAACCGAAGTGATATGATCTGAATTACTACGAAATTTTTGAGACTAACAACCCGCAACTACATTAGGTAATTCATGACACTGAAAGTGAATATTATCGTGTAAGTTTAATAAATATCGGTATCTTTTGTCGAAATAAAACATAACTTTAAAACAAAATTGAAAGTATTGGCTGTAAGAGTTGAGTGAAGTTATTATCTTTGTTTTTTTTTTTTTAAATAACAGCTTGATATTTATTTAACATCGGAGGGGTAACATATTTTTGTAAGTATTTTTATCATTACCTTTAAAAATTATGACCCTGTAAATAAATTACAATTATAATAATAAACCTAATTGTGTTAATTATAAACAAAAAAAAATCTCAATTAGGTTTTGGTTAAATGTAATTGAAAAAAATCAAACGTAATAGAAACGTAAATTAAAAAGATTAAATTTTTTCTTCTTTCTAGTATTCTTTTTTTTAAAAAAAAAAGAATACTAGCGATGTCGAATAACATTTCTCGTATTCCTGTTAACCACTCGAAGTAAGCTGCAATGCTTGTGTCTGGAGTTGGTTTAAATTCAATTTAAGTCAATTATCGAATGGCGGGGTCCGAACCTGCGACGTCATATTTCGCAGTCCGCACCCTAAACCATTAGGCTATTGCCGCTATAAACCTTTGTATTTGAATGTTAAAATATATGCGCTACAGATGTCCTTTTTAAATAAATACCTAATTCTGTTTTAATATAATAAATAATTTCTAATGAATCATATTAGGTTCATTTCTGTGATGTACAAATCAAATCAAATGATTTATTATCGAAATAAGAATGTACATTCGCTTATGGATAGTCGTTTTTTTAATCTACCACCGTTTCATAATGGGGTTCTTCTAACGGAGAAGAAACAGACAAAATAAACTCCATAGGTATCCTCTTTTATTTAATATTAAATTTTTAGTACCATAGCGTTTCGATGGGTAACTGTAGATCCAGAACGCGCTACTAATTCTGTCTGTGCATTTTTATTAGATCGAGATGAAAGACAAAACTAAGTGTTAATTGTTGTTTGACGCAAAGTGGCTATTATAATAGCCTACTATAATAGCCTAATAAAGGTATACCGTAATACCTTTTACAAAAAATAAAAACAAATAGATACTGATCAAAACTTTGTTCGCACGTTATTTCGAAATTCCCGCGGTATTCTTTAATTTCCCAGAGTCATAAAACCTATTTTTATTTCCTGCTTCTCAAGAGATACATTGCCCCCTCCCCCCCCCCCCAGATAGTATACACTATACTATTGGCGATGGGAATGGTTCGTCACCATACTAATGTAACGACCCAGACGACTTGATCTATGATATAGTCGTAAATACAAGCCGCGTGGTGTTGTGTGACACCGTGACTACAAGTACGGTACCAGCCTGCAATCTGGGGATCGAACTCAGGTCTCTCGACTCGAATTCCGAGCTCACTCTATCGTGACTTATAAATATTATTATTCTATTAAAAAGTATTATGTGTATTCACTCTCTTCATCGTATATTCACTATCTCAACTCCGTTAAATATATTTATTTCCGTCTCACAGTGATTGAAGCTCACCACCATCGTGATTCATAATGACGAAATAACAGAATTTATGTACTCTTATCTTAAACACTCCATTCTACTAGATATACGAGGACCTCTATGGACGAGTGGCGTAAACACCGGTTTTCAAGATGTCGCCATCTCAAGGTCTCGGTTGAACAATAAGTTGTGACAATTGTATCAAATAAGTCACGATAGCCTAGTGGTTGGGTGGTCGGAATTACGAGTCAAGAGATGCGAGTTCGATTCCCAGGTGGCAGGCTCGTACCAATGGGGTTTTCTAAAACTTATGTACGAATACATCGTTGGCTTGGACAGAAAGACGGCGACGGGCTCACCACCTGTCACGTTGTCCCGAAAATATCGTCGGTGGAAGGTGGGTCGAAGAGACTTAAATGTCTAGACTAGATCTCTGTCTACCCTCGTATTGGGAATTGCGTGAAGATTTTTATTTATTTATTTTATTTATTCAAATGTCTTAATATTATAATTTTTATGGCAACAATTAAATAATTCAGAGATAGAGTAATAACATTTATTCAAGAGCACAATTTCAATTTTCTACACAAATACATTCCCACACATTACGAAACAGCTATTAGAAAGTATTTTATTTTTTGGAGTGTTTTATAGAGCCACGCATCAGCTTTTGTTGTTGCATAAATGGGCTGGCTCGACCGGGGAAGTACCACGACCTCACAGAATACCGGCGTGAGGTGGAAGTCTAACAAACTTCTGCGTTTCGTCTGGTGAGTGCAGGTAACCGGAGACCCACACACCTCAGGCCGGCAACGCATCTGCTATGCCTCTGGTAATGCGGGTGTTCATGTGCGGCGGTAGTCACTTACCGTCACGTGAGCCACCTGCTCGTTTGCCTCCCTATTCTATAAAAAAAAGAGCTAAGCTATATAACAGTAATAATCTAATCTCTTTGTGCTACAGCGACTAATTGCTGTCAAGTCTGACATGTATAAAACAATAAAAAGAAAGAATATGTCGCTTGTATGGACCGCACTAAATAATCACTGATTCGTTTCCGTAACAACAACATTGTATGTCTTATGTTATAGTTATAATGTGGGAATAGTCGCTGCAATGTTGCAATGAATAGGTAATTATAATGATTACTCCGAAACTAATAAACGCTTTTCATCTTGTGCTTAGTCTAACGCCGTCATGTTATCGATATAATATATTTACATAGACAATAAAGGAAAACTATTTTATATCACATATAAACATCCATAGCTGGAGTATAAACAATCATATTTATGACACAAATGTTTGCCACTAACGGGATTCGAACCCGCAACCCTTTGCTTCTAAGGCAGGTAACTACCGGCTAGGCTATCGAATCACCAATTTATTTATTATTCAATAGTAACAACAAGAAATGATTAAGGTAGGGTTAAATATAAAAAATAAACTATTTTTCACAAGTGTCTTATTTACAGCAGGAGCTGGTGAGACCACACTCTAATGAGTAATTATAACCATGAGTACCTGGTACTGTGTGATTATTATAGTTTCCACCATAAGTTCCTGTGCCTCCGTACCCGTGCCACAGAATAATGACGAAAAGGAAACCTATGGTGAGTATCCATTTTTTCTTAAATTTGAATTTGTAAATAAATAAGTGATTAGTTATATTTAAAAAACAATTGATGTTATTCTGTAGAGTTACGATGAAGCAATTTCTTGTGGTGTTTTCTTGTGGTGCTGCGGGTATGGTAGAAGATTCGGATAATGCAAAATAGAAGTAGAACTGTCACGTTGTCCCAAAAATGACTTCGGTGGAAGGTGGGTCGAAAAGACTTAATTGTCTAAACCCTGTAGTGGGAATGGCGAACATATTGTCACTTTTATGGACCGTGAGGCATTATATCTTTCTTCGAGTTAAATTTTTTTGTAACCTTCTTCGTAAAAATACTCTGTATGTCTGTGTGAATGGGCAATGTGTAGTATGTATGCAATAGCAATTTATCATCAGGTGGAGCTTGTTTTTCATCCTATTAAAAAAAAGTAAAAGATGACTTATGTATCAAATTTGCCTCGTCTACTGAATAAACAATAATCTTAACTAAAAATATTTTCAAATCTTAGATCGGGATTATTGGTATGCTGAAGCTCAACGTGCTCTTAAAAAGCGTTTACAGTATGCTCCAGAAAATAATCCAGTTGCTAAGTAAGTTTTATTTATCTACCATTAACATTATGAGTATATGTCATATCTTTTTTGTTATTTTGACCGTATCCAACGAAGAGCGGCTCGAATCTTCGACGACCATGTTCTATCTGATCGGCTAGATCCCCTGGCTTTGCGAAGAGATGTTGTGTTTGCATTTTTACAAGATACTACGGGGAGTGCTCCGAGGCCTAATTGTTCGGATTAATCCCAGCCGCTGAATGACGCCATCGTACTTTACGGCATTGTCAAAAATTTCATCACCACCATCTTGATGCTTGGCATTCCACCACAATGAGTTTTTCGCGGAATTTTCTGCCATGCACATGCACTTTATGGGATGTGCTGCCGTCAGCGGTTTTTCCGGACCGATACGACTTAGGGACCTTCAAGAAAATAGCCTATACCTTTCTCAAAGGCCGGCAACGCATCTGCTATGCCTCTGGTATTGCGGGTGTTCATGGGCGGCCGTAATCACTCACCATCACATGAGCCACTCGCTGCTCGTTTACCTCACTTTTCTATAAAAAATACATCTAGCTGGATAAGACTAGACAAGACATCGCCAACTGCTCCATTTCTCTCCAACTCTATAACTCAAGTGTTACAGCGTATTTACTAATATATTATATACTATAATTTAACCGCTGTTGCATTGGTTTTCTTCAATTTTTTCCTTCTTCGCTAGCCTTAGTATTTTGCGAACAAAACAGAAAATATCAAAAAGACTGGAAAAGGCATGTAATTATCAATTAGTCCTTCTTAGCCCAGGAGCCACTTTGAAAAGTGTAGTATCTGCCACACTTTTCAATTTTGACTGCCATCTAGTGTTGTGTTGCACTTTTCCTATGTGACTTACTTTCATTGAGACTGTTTGCCAATATTCTGGCTTAGCAATTGTTACACATAAGAAGATATATTTGTATTATTAAAAGGAATATCATCTTTGCTATCGGTGACGGTATGAGCCTAACAACTACTACAGCGGCTAGAATTATGAGAGGTCAGCGTAGTGGACAATCTGGAGAAGATACAAATTTGATTTGGGACACATTTCCAGCAGTGGCTCTTGCTAAGGTACGTATGCTGGTTACGGAAGAATTTATTTTATTTTGTATTGTTCGTCTTGCAAAAGTCACAAGCCAATAATAGCGCAAAGGTCGCCATCGCCTTTTCATTTATAAGTTGGATAAATGGATATGGATTTTTTTATATGAAGCACTTGCTTCATATAAAAAAATCCATATTCTTAAAATAACTGTCTTACACACGCTTGCTAGGTTCAGCTTTTTTCAGGCCTTTCCATGTTTTTCCACACCTAAATGTTGACAGGCAGAGAATGCTTTTAGCATTATGTCCGCCTTTTGTTCCTATATATTTTATAAGGTGCAATAAAGTTGAATAAATAAATAAATAAATAATATCTAGCTAAGTTGCGTCCCTTAATTGGCCAGTACGTCTCTCTTATATTGAGAAACTGTGACTGTGGTCCCGTGTACATCGTCCAAAAATGTTCATTATTAATTAGCAATGTTGTAAAGTCATGAGTGGACTGTACTATTACCTATTGGATGCTTTTTGTCATACGTGAACAGATAATTCACGAGACGACCTCATACACGCAAAATTTTATTGTCGTCAAGAAAATTTATGTAAACGGTTTTTAATAGGTAAGTTTTGATTTTAAGTAACTTGTCATTCTCCTTAAATGACTCATTACGACTCGTCTTAACGTTAAGCGCTCTTTGTAACTTTTGATTGATAACTTGGGGCGTTTCGTACAAGTATTAATAAAAGCAACAGCTTGATTTAATTTATTATTATTAGAAAAACGATTAAAGTATAACAATAAAATGCTACATAATATGCTAATTGTTTTTGACATTAACCTGCACATGGAAACTAAGAGGTTTAGTCTCTGGCCAGACATCATCGGTCGCTTATACAAATTTAGCTGGCCAGAAACAGGTGCGCTTAGCATGCTGTCACAGTGATAAAATAAACTTTTCATACAGTCGAACTCCAACTAGTGCACCACAGAGCTCCAATAGAGAAATAGTGGTAGGTTTAATGACGCCACTTCTAGCCATCAATAAACGAACTAAACCCTTATCATCAACACTACGTACATAAATGCAAGGGACGTATGCACGTGCTCAGGCATCTGTGAAGACATGAAATCCATGTGCTCTAGATAAATGAAAAATAACACGTCCTGAAATACGAAGACGTCTTAGTTTTGGTAAATCAACTAGTATTGGCCCATTCTTTGCCAATATCTGGTGGCAACAGGATAGTTTGAGCAACCACAGTTGTTGAAGAATTGTCTTCATCCGAAATAGACAGGGTGCCAAAAGTTACAATAGGTCAAAGATCTGAGAAATTACGGACAACATGTCACGCTTCGTGTTCGCGATGGGGCGCTAGAGAGCTATTCAAGGTGTCCAAGGCATGCCAACTGATTTTGAATCATCTTCTGCGGTAATATTCGTAAAATTACATTTAATTTGATCATGTTACTTTGTTGCATAACCAAATCCTATTGGACCAGAAGCTAACCACCCCAATCTAGTTTCATACAGAATAGGTTGACCATTCCCCAGTTTTATTCTCTGCGTTCGCAGTAAATCCCAGAGGACATCTGCTTCTAACAGGACGTCCTCGGTGAGTAAGAGTTAGGATCCGCAGGGCACGCATAAGTCGGAATTTTCGAGACGATATAAAAATAATAGAATTATTAACATCGCGAGCTGAAAATCCTAACTTATGGAATAATAATTTCACTTTAAACTTGAATTACTCTCGGTTTCGAAAACCACACGAGCAATACATTGCTTATTATAGCTTATTATTTTTCTATTTTAATAATTTTAATTAACGCGATGGATATTAACACATCACCTAAATTTTTTTTTCTTATCTAGAATAGAGGATAATGACAAATTTTTGTCTGAATCTATGGGTGGTGATAATTTTGTAGGTGTGTTCGTTTGTAGACATTGAGCTTACACGGTAGACTTTTTAATCATACTATCGCATACTTTAAATATGATTGAGTATGATTTTTGGTTAGGAACGTGCACGAGGGTGCTGTGTTTGCGGCGACATGTTTTACCTCCTGGCTTTTTACATTGATTAGCATAATGTCCTGCACCAAAACAATTAAACCCAACCTTATAATCCGGCAGGAGTTGCAAACGCGCATTATTGCTTAACACGAGAAATTGTGGACAGTTATTTAACTTATGCTCTCCCTTACATATTAAACATAATTTAGATGGAAATTCGAATTGTTTTGGTTACATTTATCATGAACTGATACCATAGTTTTTAATTTTATATTATTTTTCAAATTTGTATTTGAATATGACACCTACTAAGATTCGATTAAATCGACTCGGTTTTTAAGAAATGTAATAAATATTTCGAACGTAACTACCTCATTTTCTCTAAGCTCCCCTTTAACTCTTCCCATTCGCGATAGGTCTCAGGTTCAGATTTTAATAATTATATAAATGAGGAATGTGCTCCAATGTTTAGTTGGTTTACCAAACGATACTAAGGCCCGCAAATTTTTATTTATTTGGTCAATCAGACGCTTTAAATACTTATGTTTACTTTATTATTTTATATTTATATTTAAAGACTATAAATACAAAATAATAAATAATTCTTTACCGATTATATCGCTGTATATTGAATAACGCCGTCGTGAAAGTGTCGGTGAATTCTAACCAATAGTCATAGGAACCACAAAATTTTTGCTATTGGATAGTCGACAGCTTTACTAATTAATGATTGTTGATATGAGAACCGCCATAACTGTTGGTGTCATTTAACTTATTGCAACCTGTTAAGATCTAAAAATAAATAAAAACCTAATGCCTAATAACTAACTAAGCAAGTACAAAAATAATTAACCTTTGCTTACAATTACTATGAACTGCAAATATATAACGAAATTAATGAATTTAATAGTTAAATATGTTATACATATTTATGTTAAATCACTGCTATAAACTACGTATAAAATTTATTTAACAATAAATGCAAAACAAGAAATTGCTAGCATAAACTTTACATATTTTTTATATTAGGTCTATGTAATAACAAACACAATCTTTTTATTTTAAAAATAGCGATACTTAAATAGAAATGTATTTTATTAATAAGTACCGAAAATATAGATAAAAAATCTTAATTAAAATATAACATAATTTAATCACAACTAACAGTTGAAATCTTATAAAGAAAATAATAATGTAGTACATTTCACCTACCTACACTTTATATGATTACCAACTTCATACAATAATAATGTAATAAATCTATAATGATTTCATAAACAGAGACCTTTAAAAATATGTTACATGTTGTATGTATACGTTTTCAGTTTCAGTTCAGTAGACTCTACGACGATGAGCGACAGCAGACTCTGCGGTCGCTCGTCGTAGAGTCTACTCGCTCGATAATGCCTTGTTTTGAGGTCGGAATTTAGAGACCAATGAGTTTTTCAAAAACTTATGTACGAATTATATCGTTGGCCTGGACATAAAGGCGGCGACGGGCTCACCACCTGTCACGTTGTCCCGAAAATGTCTTCGGTGGAAGGTGGGTCAAAGGGACTTAATTGTCTAGACTAGACATCTCTCTACCCCTGTATAGGGAATTGCGTGAAGATATTTATTTGATTTATTTATTTATTTTTATTATTAATGGGTTACAGCGATTAAAGCTAGTATCTGGTACTACCAAGCTTGGTGATTACAGCAAATGCTCCACATTGTATATATTCATTACTTATTTCTGCAGTAGACCTTTACTAGACGTTAAATAAGTAAATTAATTAACGTATTACGCCGCATGACAAACCATAAATAAATTATTCTAACAGACTTACAATATTGATGCTCAAACTGGAGAGTCGTCAGCGTGTGCTACCGCATTACTCTGTGGAGTAAAAGCTCGATTTGAAACTTTGGGCCTAGACGCAAGAGGAAGATTCAATAATTGCACTTCAACCATTATTTCAAAAGTTACATCCTTAATAGATTGGGCACACCGTGAAGGTAATTTTCAGACATTTAATTTAATTCGTTTCTCAAGTATATTTTTACAGTATATTTGATCTTAGGCAAATCGAGCGGTGTCGTTACTACAGCGAGAGTAACACACGCAACTCCTGCAGCTGCATATGCGAATGCGCCATCACGATATTGGGAAGATGATAGTCGGGTTCCACCTACTGTACGACAAAAGTGTAAAGATATTGCTTTACAGCTTGTTGAAAATGAGCCGGGGAGAAGTATTAACGTAAGAACACCAAAACATAAATATCCATGATAATGTTAATTATAAATTTTATTTTATCTGTGTTACCTAATAAATTTACATTTCACAAATTTACTTCCCAAATTATATCCATAATATGATATTTTTGCTGACAATTGTTTATTTTATGAAGGTCATAATGGGTGGCGGCAGAAGACATTTTTTACCTACAATGTCTTCAGATCCTCAGCACAAAAATCACAAGGGAAAGCGATTAGATGGTCGTAACTTGGCCGAAGATTGGGTTAGAGATAAAAAGAAACGACGTTTACGTGCACAGTATATTTTTTCAAAAGAGCAGTTATTCAAAATTGACTCAAGGAATACAGATTTTTTATTGGGTAACACACAATCTTTATCACATGAATATATTGTCCATAAACAGGATAGACTTTTTTTTAAATGTATGTATATTAAAATGATATATGTTGTTGATATTTTAGGATTATTTGAATATTCTCACTTAGAATTTAATGCTGATCAAAAAAAATACCTAGATTCAGATGATAAAGATTCGACTAATAAAACCGAAGACCCCACATTAGCCGATATGACAAGGACAGCTTTATCAATATTAACGAAATATAGAAAAGGATTTGTTCTGGTCATTGAAGGTGAGGAATATTCACTTCCTTCGTTAACACATTTTATAGATAAATAGATTCGATTGTGAATATACACAGTCAGGTCATAAGTATTGTCACGCAGTAAAAACTTTTCTTTTAGAATGCTGGCCACAAAAAAGTTTATTAAATTCGAATTTCGAATTGTTCATGAAAATAAAACTGTATATTTTTTAGAATTTTACTAATTTTAAAAAATGCAGTAGACGCTTAAAGATGACCGTGTTGCAGTTATTGCGTTGCATCGTTGCGGTTACGCGCCAATTGAAATTATTGACATATTGAAAAATTTGAATATAATCAAAAGATTCGTTTATCGTACCATCAAACGATACAATAAAGACTCTAGTGTAGATGACAGGTCAAGAAGTGGTCGCCCTCGGTCTGTTAGGACTCCAGCAGTGATAAAAGCTGTGAAGGCTCGAATTCAAACAAATCTCAAACGTAAGCGGAAACTGTTGGCCCTTCAGATGGGGTTAAGCAGAACCACGGTCAAAAGGGTGTTAAATGAAGACTTTGGGCTTCGGGCATATCGAAGAAAAACAGGACATCGTTTGAATGATCGTCTAATTGACCTGAGACTGAAGAGATGCCGCGCTTTGTTGAAGAGGTACGCGGGAAAAAAATATCGGGAAATTCTTTTTTCGGATGAAAAAATTTTTACCGTAGAAGAGAGCTACAACAAACAAAATGATAAGGTGTACGCATACAGTAGTGAAGAAGCGAGCAACCGTATTCCGCGTGTCCAACGAGGTCATTTTCCATCCTCGCTCATGGTATGGTTGGGAGTTTCTTATTCGGGCTTAACAGAGGTACATTTTTGCGAGAAAGGTGTAAAAACGAATGCAGTTCAGACGAACCTTGTGGAACCTGTTTCTCATACCATGTTGAATAACAGGCACTAGGTATTCCAACAAGATTCGGCGCCAGCTCATAGAGCGAAGAGCACACAAGACTGGCTGGCGGCGCGTGAAATCGACTTGGGCGCGTGAAATCGACATCGGGCACTTCACTGGCCCTCCTCCAGTCCAGATTTGATTTATTTTCTTTTCTTTATATGGCAACACTTGGAGGAAAAGGCGTGCTCAAAGCCTCATCCCAATTTGAAGTCACTCAAGACATCCTTGATTAAGGCAGCCGCCGATATTGACGTGGACCTCGTTCGTGCTGCGATAGACGACTGGCCGCGCAGATTGAAGGCCTGTATTCAAAATCACGGAGGTTATTTTGAATAAACTTTAGTGTCATAAGAATGTATTTTTTGTTAAGTTAAAAAAAGAATAAACTTGTTTTAATTATTTTATATTAAACATGTGACAGAATTTATGACCTGACTAGGTATATACATTTCATCACGCAATGGAGTATGATAAAAATGTGTCTTTGAGAATATTATGTTAATTTTGGAAATTTTTAAGGAGGAAGAATTGATCATGGCCATCACAACAACAATCCTTACAGAGCACTTGATGAAACTTTAGAACTAGAAACTGCTATTTTAGTAGCACTAGAGAAAGTCAATCCGGCAGATACTTTGATTGTCGTTACTGCCGACCATGGTCATGTCATGACATTTGGTGGTCTAGGTACACCAAAAGGACATCCTATAATAGGTAAGTGTAGCTTATTTATTTATTTGTCTTTCACAGGGTTCAGTTATTAGAAAAGTATTTGTTGTTTTAATAAGGTGCCGACCCCATCCCATCGGACATTGATGATTTACATTATACGACACTGCTATATGGCACAGGACCAGGTCATTCTGAGCCCAGAACATTGCCTGTGAATGAAACACTTATCAGTCCCAACGATGTTGCACATGCAGCTGCAGCGCCCAGGCAATGGGCTACGCATGGTGCAGAAGATGTACCAATATATGCCTTGGGTAAGAACATAAATAGGTTTAATTTACACTGTACATCAAATTAATGTTTGTGTAGCACGTCCAAAACAATGAACAAAGTTTTAAAAAAATATCTTAAGTTTTAAGATAAGTGTTAAAAAATATCTTCACGCGATTCCCAATACAGGGGTAGACATAGGTCTATACAATTAAGTCGTTTCGAAATACCTTCCACCGGTGAAATAGTTAAGCTTTGTTTGTCTCTTGTTAGGAACTGTACTTGTATATGTTTTACCTGATATGTAAAAGATAATATGCTAACAGGAGATATAGCTTTATAATTATTGTTGAATAATATTAAATTAATTAATATCTATTATTATTTAAAAAAATAGTTAACTTTATATTAATTTCAATAATTTCATAAAGAAATAAGCATATGTTCCTTCCTCGATATACGATACCGATACATATATTATATCGATCATACAGCGATCAGCTAGCCCAGTTTAGCAAGTAAAGTTTACACGAAGGTTTTTCGTTAATGTTACGCGTAGGATGCTAGAGAAATCGGAAAGATTTATATATAGGAGGCACAACGTAGATTTAGACCTGGAAAAGGATGCATTGATCAAGTGTTTTCTCTTCGCATGATCACGGAAAAGCTTCTGGCTTCTAACCAGAAGATTTTCTGTGTTTCTGTGAATCTTGAGAAGGCATTTGATAAGGTTGTACGAAAGAAAATGTGGGAACTGTAGCCGGGGTATGGTGTGGATGGATGAAAGAAGCGAAAGAGGTAATGTAAGGATCGTGACACTTGGCGGCCTGTTCTCGCTGGCTACCCCGTCAGGGACTGTGTGTGAAGATAAATAATAATAGAAAATACGATTTCAATTCCATTACAATTAAATTTTGATTTAAAATTTATACAACAATTAATACATAATTATTTAATAAAATATTGCCACAGTATCTATGCGATTTGAACAAAAATATATACCACAAAATATGTTCTAGAAATAACTAACAATTAAATTACAGGACCTATGGCCACGGTCTTATTTACGGGTGTTGTGGAACAAAGCTACATCCCACATGCAATTGCTTACGCCGCATGTTTAGCACATCAATCACACCGATGTATGGAAACAAACATTGTCAAAGTTCAGGTAATCTTTTTTTTTTTATTTACATCCAATGTTGGTCAATTGTTACAATATAAATTATCGATATCTACACATTTAATATCTTATTTTGATGCATTTTGATCTTTGCTTGTAATTTCTGAGGACTATATATTGTTCATATCATGACTAATGGGCTTCAATTACGTTGTTAGCAATTATCAACGAAACATTATGTAGCTGATTGTGACCATCATCACAACGGCTTGTAAAAGTGAACTGAAGGCCTTAAGCCTCACAATTGATACGCTTAGCAAGCCGATTAGTGATAGTAGTCCAGGAAACCTTTCACTTTAGCACTGCTGCCCGCCACCGGCCAGCCGGATTTTGGACTGATATTTTTGAAAGTCTCCGTCGATGAATGGCCTACACACCGGTTCACATCGTGTCGCCAGCTCTGTAGTCTGGGATTCGATCCATGAACGTGTCAGTGTAAAACACTTTTTCTCGCGTCTGGTTGTTTGTGGTACCTTCGTTGTTTCTGATTTCATAACATAAGTGCTTTAGCTACTTAGTCTGGGACCAGATCTATGTATATGTATTATGTATTTAGGAATGAGTACATGTTCCATGTTTATTTATTTATTTAATTTGGCTTACCAACTAAACACATACAGAACATTGCCAATTAATGTAAAAACTAAAAATTAATATATAAATTTACATATGTGTTTAAATTAAAGGTAAACTCAGCATTATACATATAAACGTTAAAAATATATGTTTAGGTTTACAGTCTCAGAAAAAAAAATTAAATACATAAACATGCCTTTTCAGTAAATAATGAAGTGGGATTTTCCAATAAAAAACAATATTTCCAAATAGTTAATTGACTCAGGCGTTACTTTGCGGAAATTCATTGTAAAGTTGTTATTGAAAAAATTACTTCGCAACCCTCCGCATGAAAATATAAAAAGGTATATGTTACCTGGTCCGAAGAGAAGAAGAGCACCACCCTCCCTCCCACAGATGCGTGCACTAATTCCACAGATGTGTGCACTAATTCCACTGTATGCACCACCACCACTACACTCAAACCAGGTAACATATACCACCACCGAAAACGCGACACGTGTTTCGCCTCAAAACAAGGCATCCTCAAGCGAGTAGACTCTACGATGAGCGACCGCAGAGTGACAAATGAGTCACTCGAGCAGTCTTTTATAACCTAACGTGACGCAACCGGCCGCCACCCCCACCAATAACGGCCGATTGCGTCACGACCTACCCGAAAAAATATTTAAAAGAGGTGAGTCAGAGACGTTTGTTTGTTCATTCAGCAGTGCAAAACGTCCACCGCCAAATATTTCCAAACCTTAATTGAAAAGCAAGAATTGATATAATATTACTTTTTATAACAGTTTGTTAATACTTATTATATAAAGTTAATATTTATTTTCCTTTAACATTTTACAAATATTATTGTCTGTTGTAATAATAATTATAAATTTTCCTTTTAAAAATAAAGTAGCTATCGGCAAATATATCAGCATTACACTCTTGAGACAATTGGTTAAATGTTTGTAGTGTTGCCGATAAAGGGCTGCTTTTGCCATAATTGTTACGGCTGGTTTGAATGTAAAAGGGTTTGTAGTTTTGTACTCTAGCATTAATTCTTGGCACATTGATACATATATTATTCAAGAGAGATCGGCAATCAATCCTTTTATTCAAAAGCTTGTAAAGAAACATGATGCACATAAATTTTTTTCGCCTTTCTAATGAAATCATACTGTAATGCACAAGTCTTTCATCATAGCTCCTGATAATGTAATTAATGTTGTCAACATATGACAGTTTAGACAACATTTTCTTTTGGATAGTTTCGATACGTTGTATATTATTTTGATAAATTGGATATCAAATAAACGAGCAGTAGTTTACGTTACTACGAACCAGTGCAAAATATAAAGTTTGAGTGCTGTTATAGATGTAAACTCTTTTGTATTTCGTGAAATAAATGACATAATTTTTATACATTTATTGATTATGAAATTTAAATGATTTGTAAATCGCATCTCAGAATCAATGTATATTTCTAAATCCTTTACATCTTGTACCTGCTTCAAAATGCTTTTAAAAATTTAATAATTTGTATTAATTTGTTCCGTTTCCTAGAAACGGAACAAATTTAAAAGGATGAACGATTATGATACGAAGTAAATAGTTTAAATACATAATCATTCGTTTTCGATACAGACACAAACCTGCAATTTGAAAGAATTAACCAGCATGTCGGCCGCCGAAGAAAAAGGCGATAGAACCACGAGCAAAAGCGTTGTCGTCGCTTCAGGTGTTATCTCAGATGATGCAACGAATAGATCAACAGCGCAGTTTATTACACCCATCGTCATAATAAATTACCTTAATTTATTTTGCTTGCTCAATTTACAAAATTTGTAAGCAAAATCTTATACATTGTCCTGGTAACATAAATTGAGATTTGTACAATATCGTGTTACAACCAATAACTGGCTTTGAAAATGTAAGGATTGATTCTTATGTTTTAACTTTCTAAATATAAGAAAAATATTAATTAGAATAAAAAAATGCGATATTATTCGTTTGTATTTATTTCTATCTAAAATTTTATTTTTGTGCGCATATTTAGTATTGACAATTCACAAATGAAGGGTACAAGTAAGGAATTTCTTTTTGAATTTTGATATATCTATAACGACATATTATAATAGAAAAATTTAAATGGAAGTATTCGTGCAGTATATCATATTGTAAGTAGGTACTCATCAAACTATTAGTGATTTTTTTAACAACTTTGAGCTTCCTAATGCTGCAGTGAAATACCACATCACGGTTTCGTAGGTGTTTAGGTTGTTATGTTGTACTTTGGATCAAGAGTACAATGGAGTCAAGAGACTCGAATTCCGATCACCCAACCACTCAGATATCGTAACTTGATATAAGTCAAGAAAAATCATAAGTATATGGATTGAATTTTTAATTGAGTTGAGATTGAAGCCAATCTCAGTCAAGTCGCGATCGTGAGTTCGAGTTGTAATCCATAATAAACCATCTAAGAAAAATTACCACATACTTTTATACATTATGGCCTGAACAAATCCTCTGCAAAACATAGGCCTATCTAGTAAGGAGAATTTGCCATAATCGTCACGCTCGAAGGCGATCTCAGTACATAAACATCAATCCCTATAATAACAAACAATATATAAATAAATATCTTCACGCAATTCTCAATACAGGGGTAGACAGAGTTCAAGTCTAGACAATTAAGTCCCTTTAACCCAC
This sequence comes from Sericinus montela, assembly GCA_029286605.1. Classification (NCBI taxonomy): domain Eukaryota; kingdom Metazoa; phylum Arthropoda; class Insecta; order Lepidoptera; family Papilionidae; genus Sericinus; species Sericinus montela. Next base: position 4,779,147 of record JAGSMR010000031.1, on the reverse strand, counting down.
CTTCCACCGAAGATATTTTCGGGACAACGTGACAGGTGGTGAGCCAGTCGCCGCCTTTATGTCCAAGCCAACGATGAAATTCGTACATAAGTTTTTGAAAAACTCATTGGTACTGCCACCTGGGGATCGAACTCGGGTCTCTCGACTCGAAATTCCGACCACCCAACAACTCGGCTATCGTGATTTTCAATATATTGAAATAAATAATATGTAATAGTAAATACATAAAAAGATAAGAACGATATGATATACATTGATTTGATCCCAAAGTGAGCGCCTAAGCACTTGTAGTATGGAATCAGACATAATGAATACACCACAAACACCCAGACCTGAGAAAATGTAGAAAAAGTGTTTACTACATTGTCCTGACCGGGAATCGAACCTGGGACCTCTCAGATGGCGCACCATGAAAACCGATGCCTACGCCACTCGCCCACGGAGGTCGTATGACTAATAGAAATAATGACTTTAAAGAATTTGACAAGTTTTAAATGGTTGGGGTTGAGAAATTATCTTTTATATCAAATACTTTTTGACTCAAATCGAATTTGTTTCAGGGCTTTATTTATTGGGTTTCATAAGTCATCGTATTGCAACAGTTCCTTTCGTATATATTGAAATAATTTAACTCTTTGATATTTAGTTAAAAGACTGGTTATAAATAATTTACTTTTATTTAATAAAGAGATTGAGCTGTATATGTATGAGAAGCTTTATGTTATAATCTGATAATTTATTACACTAATATTACATTATTTTTCGTTCACAGAATATTACATAATTAGTTATAGGGAAAAAGAATGAAATAATTTCGAATTTTAATAATTTTTTTGTGAAAAATTTATCGAATAAAATTGCTTCAAAGTGGAAAATTATTACGACAAATACAAACCGAAGGACGAAATCGTTGACTTTCAAACTTAATTTACTTCTATTGGAGGTCGCAATAGGCGAGTGGTCGAGTGATTGAAATTCGAATCTAGAGATTCGACCTCAAGTCCCGGGAGGAAGTCTCATACGAATTAATTTCTTTAAAAAATAGTTAAGAATTTTATGATTGGGTCAGAAAAGACGGCAACAAGCTCACCACCTTTAATGTTTATTCAAAAAAATATAAAGATCCGGTAAAATGCGAATTGAAACTAATACATAGTTTCTGTGTCCGAATGGCTTTCGGGCATTTTCATAGTTTGAAATTCCGTTTATGTAACACTTACTTTTATTTGAACAATTAATATGAATAGAAACGTGCTTATTACGCCTTTCGAACTGTCATACTACGTACAACTACAAAGGACTGCTTTCACATGTCTGCATATATATTTTCATATATCGGCATTCGTGAAATTTTTATTCCATTAGCAGCAGGATTTCGTCGCATGTATAAAAGATGAGCTAACAAAATTAAGGTTCTCAGGGTGCTGAGTGATCTGATGCTCATGCAAGCACACGCGTTTTTAATCTGCATGGTCTCTAAGCGACTCGGAAGGGAAAACTGCTAATGTGGGTATTGAGAGCTAGTAGGCAGGTACATCCGAGTTTCGGTGCTACATGGCCCGTTCGCTTAAAAATTTAATATATAAACATCTCCACGCATTTCCCAATACAGGGGTAGACAGAGGTCTACCTTCCACCGAAGATATTTTCGGGACAACGTGACAGGCGGTGAGCCCGTCACCGTCTTTATGTCCAAGCCAACAACATAATTCGTGCATAAGTTTTTTTTGAAAAACCCATTGGTACTAGCCTGCCACCTGGGGATCGAACTCGGATCTCTTGACTTGAAATTCCGAACACCCAACCACTCTGCTATCGTGACTTTTAACTATACTATAACTATATACAGCTTAATTCGTTTAGCAATAGAAAAGCAAGTTAACTAACAAAACTAAGATCTTAACGGTTATGCCTACTGTTGCTGCATGAAATACACATATGATTATGGTTTGCTATAATTATTGCCATTTTAAGCGAGGTCCTCTTATCACCGGAATCTTTTTTTAAGTACGTTCTCAGATTACTGGACTCCTGCTCCGATTTGGTAAACTCTTGTGTTGGTTTGAAATGATATACTTTTTCATAAGTCCCATTGTCACCACGTCTTGATTTGATGTTGTTATCTCAAGGAAATCAAGTAAATTCCTCAAATTTTAAACCCCTTCTGTCCCGCCCGTTCCGCGGGCGTTAGTTTAAAATAAAAACACATTTTCAAACAGTAGCTCTAATAGATATATTAAACTTGGCTAGAATATTCTTCTTAGAATATTAAAATTACCAACAACAAGTTTTATAAAATTCCTCCAAGGAAAAGGATTACGAGAGCGTTAAAAATAACTTTTAATCTGTAGCTCTTATTATTAGCATCATCTTGAACTTAACTAAGAATGAATTTTACTAAATTTCACCCGCTTGTGGGTCGCGGAGGCTGTTTATAAAAAAAGTTGTTTAAAACTTGGCAAGACTATTTATTTTCCTCTCGCTTGCGTTTGTGCCACGCGAAGGGACATATATATGGGTTTAAAGAACTTTATTCTCATAAGAACATTGTGTCGTTCACTTACATGAGATTACAATATGAAAAAAGAAAAAAAAATCTTATTCTAGAGTAGGAGCATGCAAACAAAATTACTTATAATACAGTAAAATTGTAAGGTTATTTTTTACAGAGAGTGCTTATGTTTTATAGAATATACATTTTTTTTTAAATCAACAGCTTGTTTGTAATGCATAATACGACTTGAGTTTCTTTTTAAATAAATTCACATTTGTGTATTGCCTAATTTCGATATATATATATATATATATATATATATATATATATATATATATATATATATATATATATATATATATATATATATATATATATATATATATATATATATATATATATACATATATATATATATATATATATATATATATATATATATATATTATATATTACTGGTATTAACCCAGTCGACTTCTAGGCAGAATCTGATTTTATGCTGATCATTGTAACAAAATTTATTCATTTCTGAAATCGTTAAAACACTGTCACAACATTCGTTTCTTTAAATTTGCAGAGAAAACGCTAGCACTTTACTAAAACAATACGTACGGCTGATACTTCAGCTCGACACTAATGACGCTGTATATGTTACAAGCGTCGTCGTGTCGGGTGAAAAATTATATCGCCAGCTACCTATGTCCTATAATAAATGTTGTAGAAATATTAAAACACAATATTTTTTATTTCTACACACATATCGCCAAATTTAAAATAAATGCACAAAAACTATATTTCAATAGCATTTTATAATAAATTAATATTCTTTCTATTATTTTTTATGTCATTATATATTTTTTGGTATTAGTAGTATCAGTTTTGTTTTAAATTCTTGTTTCGATAATTGGTGCACATTGATAATGCTGTAAGTACCAACAATGTTATTTTATGTAGTAGATTTAAAAAACTATAAAAATAAGTCATGTAATAAACTATGATGAGGAGGCAATCTAAAATTTGCCGAAATAAAGTACCGAGGTACACTCAGTGGAATAAAATACACAATCAAATGAACCAGAATAATATTCAAATTTTAGCTGAATTATATTAAAAATAAATGTTGAATTTGGGATGAATTTTGATATGGTGGTGGTGGGGTGAATACCGAGTCGCAATAAGAAAACTTCACCTTTTACCACATGATAGCAAAAGGCAAGGAAGTAAGTTTACAGGCAACATCCCAAAAACCCGGTTCTGATTCCCATTTAACTGCTTAAGCGAAGTTTAATGTATAACAATTTTGCCGGTAAATAATGATATTTTGAAGGCTTTTCCCTTAGTAAGAAAGCTAAGTATAGAAAGTGTCCCTTAGTAACACAGGAAGAAATGGCCTCCTCTTTCTATGTTTTATATGCACCATACAGCAACAGTTACCTTAAAGTTCAATATTTCTTCCTGTACTATAGTTAAGATGATGAATGCTTTTTAACAAGCGACGCACTGCATGATGTATGTTTATTTATACCTATAGGTTTTACCCGCAGCTTCGTTCGCGTTGATGTTTTAAAAGAACTTTCAAATCATTATCATTAGAAAGTAAATAAAAATAATATTATTATTATTACCTCTAAAACTTTATTGTAATGATATTTTTTATTTATGTTTAAAACTTTATAATATTATTTTTATGAAATAAAAACTTTATTGAGTATTAATCCATTCAAGTAACGCCTCAAAGAACATGGCTATTAAAGAAACACAACGTAAAATAGGACCTACCTAACATGACGACCCCTTTATAAAAATAAACTGCATAACCTTAAAAAGATCATAATGAAAGATAAAAAGTTGTCTTAGTCCGGAGAAACATTGATATAAAACTAATTATAGTGAGGTTGATAAAGTTATAAAACAAATGAAAGCAAAAAAGTCAACTGGCTTTGATGAAATCCTACCTACCACCTATCGGGATAATCAAAGAAAATATAGATGTACTGGCGGAACCTCTGGCGCATTTATATAATCTATGCATAGAAAATTGTATCTTTCCAGATGAGTTTAAGATTGCAAAAGTGTTGCCTATACATAAAAAGAAATGTAAAACTGATCCAAAATTATAGACCTATCGCGCTACTTCCAGTTTTATCAAAAATCTTTGAAAAACTATTAAAATGTAGACTGTTGACACATTTGCAATCCAAATTGGTTATGCATACCCGACAATTAGGATATCAAAAACAAGTAAAATTAAAGTTGGCTTTATCGTATTGATAATTAATTTTTTTTTTAAAAAAACAAGTAGGCATCGACGCTGCAATTGGCACTCTTCTTAATGATATTCACCAAGAAATTAATACAAAAAGGAAAGTTGCTGGGGTATTTCTTGACCTCAGTTCTGCCTTCGATTCAATAGATCACGAAATCTTAATACGTAAGCTTGAACACTATGGAATAAGAAATAAGACTCTTCAATTGTTCAAAGCTTATTTTAATAACAGGCAGCAGTTTGTGGAAATTAAAGACTTTGACATAAACAATGGGTCTGAAAAGATATATAGCTCTAAAATCTCAAGGACAAGTCGAGGGGTGACCTTATCTTTTTTTAAATGACCTGATTTTTTATATTTATAAAAATGCCTCTGACACAAAACTAGTAATTTGTGCTAAAATAAATATAAATAAATATCTTCACGCAATTTCCAATACAGGGGTAAACAGAGGTCTAGTCTAGACAATTTAGTCCCTTCGATCCACCTTCCACCGAAGATATTTTCGGGACAATGTGACAGGTGGTGAGCCCGTCGCCGTCTTTTTGTCCATGCCAACGATATAATTCGTACATAGGTTTTTGAAAAACCCATTGGTACGAAATTCTGATCGCCCAACCACTCGGCTATCGTGACTATGATAAGATTCTTATTAAAATTTCCGAAAGATACTAAATATTTTTTTTTTTTGAAAAGATTTTATTATGAAATATAAGTGAATAACACTTTTGAATGACATCTTTATTTTCAAAACAGCAGAATATAATTAATACGTATTAAAATTTGCTTCAGAAAGAGTATTCATCCTTTTGAGTATTATATAACTTATGAAATGTGTATTTTATACATTCTCTATTGATATGTTTCTTAATCCGTGTAGCTGTCGGAATTAAGAATGACACCAACTCCGTCCGATGGACAATAAGTAGCTGGCTCACTTCATGGAAAAGGATGGATTCTTTATGATAACCTCCTTTTTTCAGAAGAATCCCCATCGAAAATTAACTTGGATGAGCCCGGTTGACAACCACGCGATAGCTGTTCAGTGTTGTTTCTGTCATTACTAAGGTGAAAACTGATAGTAATCACCGAATGGTAAGAGGCAAACTAAACCCCAACATTAAGCTAGAGCGGTCTCGTCTGATGAAGTCCACACTCCGTCCATCTCGTGCCCTCATTCAAAACCCCGAAAGCTATCAGCTTGAATTGCACAATAGCTTTAAGCGCCTAGACAAATGCGGTACAGTGAACGATACAAACAGTAGGTAATTAGATACTGTTCATGTGGTAGGGGCAAAGTTTTGCAGTATTGCCGCACAAAAAAGCTACAAAAAGGAAAGGAACCTCTAGTTCCTACCAAAAACATATGAACATAAAAATATAACATGATTATTAAATTAAAGAGAAAAAAGTTAAAATTTGTCACCGTGTCTTACACGCATCCGTTGAAATTTTAATTTTGTATTCTCTTTTATTACTTATGCCTTGTTTATTGGCATAGGCACCATGTATTGTCCCTTTTGCAAGTGACAATTGATATTACTGACTTTTCAGTTAGGAATTATCAATACGGTAACGCCAACTTAATTTTAATTATGCAATTTTATTGATTTTTAAAGCATATTTATGCTGAACTTTTATGTTATTAAATTAAAGAGAAAAAAATGAAAATTTGTTCTCGGTGGCTCGGAGGTAAAGAGCGTCGCCATGGATCGGCGAAGGTCGCGGGTTCGAATCCCGCCTCTGTCAGAGAAATTTTAACTTTTGTTCTCTTTAATTTAATAATGTAAAAGTTCAGCATAAATATGCTTTAAAAATCAATAAAATTGCATAATTAAAATATAACATAATGCTAATAAAAAGTTTATTTTTAATTATAACATTTTAATGATTGTGATTAAACAACTTGTCTATTTTTCCTGGAAACGAACCTCTAATAAGTATGTTTTTATCAATATTTTTCATGAAGGTGGTGCACGTAGCTCACGTAATCTTCTTATTAATTACAATGACAGATTTGTTACATAACATAACATTGATAACATTGCATTTACAATGACAGATTTGTTGCAGGTGCGTTTTTCGTTTTTAAAGAGTTGGAGAGCGAAATGTTGCGAAACTTCTAGGTGAATAAGAGGAAGTAAAGTAGCACATGGCCCACGTTGCCTCGCTCACCTGAAAAAACGCAAATAATATTTCTTTCTTTCAAAAGCAGCTACTAGCTCAACTAATCGTCTTACCATTACATTGCACTTTCAGATTAGTTGCAACGTTTTCCGTCTTTAAAAAATTGGAGAGCCAAAAGTATTGATTGGTGAAGTAAATAGAGCCTTCGAATAGAGCCTTCGTTACATCTCCAAACTGATAAAATGCAAAAATATAAAAACCCTTTACTCAACTAGTTGCTATGCAGTTTACAATCTCGCTGATGTTTGACATTTTGTACAGCAGAAGACTCAGCTTAGCTCTATCGCATAAAAGTGATAACTTAGAACATATAAAGACAAGGCGCTATGGTAAAACTAATGTGCACATTAGCTTTTACTTATTTATATATTTGCCGATTATTTGCTCGTTATATTTTTATACAATTTAATCATATTAATCAGATACCCGAGCCGTGGTAGCCAAGTTGTCAACTTACTATATACACCCATGTTCTATCCCCACGCCGGTACTACTAAAATTTGTAAAATTGATTTCTTGTTTTGAATTTACGACGAGCTCGGCAGTAAAAGATGGCATGGAGACCTGCTTGTCTGGGAAATAATAATATAAAAGTTTGACGACATCCGTGGACGAGTGGCGTAAACACTGATTTTCAAGGTCTCATCAAGGTCCATCACGAGGTCCCGGGTTCGATTCCCGGTCGGGTCAATGTAGAAAAACCACTTTTTCTACATTTTCTCGGGTCTGGGTGTTTGTGGAGGCTTCGTTGTTTCCGATTCCCATAACTCAAGTGCTTTAGCATCTTACATTGGGATCGGAGCAATGTATGTGATGTCCCTATCTATATAAATATGTATTTATCAAAATATTTTGAATATTGGTGAAGTTTGCCAACCACTCTGGAGGAGCTTGGTGGATATTCTTCTGCTCCTATTTCTCTCAAAATATTTTTGAGGCCTTTGCCCTATGCATTTACAGGCTGCTAACTTAATTATTTCTTTTAATCCGATAAAGTTAAAAATAAATTAATAATTATACTTATAACTGATTCCCGCCGTGGAACGTTCTTTCTTATTAGTCCTTACTTGCGCTGGTGGCTTTTTTAGTCTGTCAATGGATAGGAATAACCTATTTTAACCAATAGTAAACTATAAATGGAATTTGTACATAAATAAAGACAAGTAATATCAACGTATAATTAAATAACGTGCACAATTAATGAAAATAAATTTTATTGCATATATATAAAACAAATATTTTAATTTATTAATTTCAACGTTGATTGTCTTGAATGTTTTCTAAGTGTATTTCTTTGTAAGTGTATTTCTTTGTTGCATATGTTTAAAACAAATATTTTAATTTATTAATTTCAACGTTGGTTGTCTTGAATGTTTTCTAAGTGTATTTCTTTGTAAGCTCTTCTTCTCGCATGTGGGCCTAGTCTTATGCGTCTTGCCTCGTCCACCTTTTCTCTAGAAACCTGAAATCATTTCATCATCTTCATTTGTAAATTTATTAAAAAATTTGTGCTAAAAATTTTTGGTGACAGCTCAAAGTTTATCCCACGAAATTGTAATATAAACTTTGCAAACAAATTTGAGTTACTTTAATCTTTACTTTTTGTTAATAATTGTTGTAGTTTGACATAAGATTTTATTTATGGAGAGTTATAAGTAGTTAGTCAAGTTCTTTTCGTCACCTGTCTGCTTATGTTTGATTTTATATATTTGTAAGTCACGATAACCGTGTTGTTGGGTGATCGGAATTCGAGTCATGAGACCCGAGTTCGATCCCCATCTGGGGATCTCTCTGGGTCTGTCTCTCTAAAATGGTAGGCTCACCATCTTTCGCATTATCTAAAATATCTTCTGTAGAAGGTGGTTTGAATCGACTTAATTGTATAGAAGATGTTTTTTGTTTATTTCAAAAGGAGGTTTTCAATTCGGTTGTGTTTTTTATGTTTGTTACCGTATAACTCCGTCAAATGTGAACTAGAAGGGTATCTTTCCAGTGGGATCCCATAGTCACGAAGTCAGGATCCTTTAACGGAACCCCAAGTGAAGCAAGATAATTCCTAAAATTTTTAGCATATTGAGTATTTCTATTTTTTTGCGTTGAAGGCGGTGCCGATATAACAGTCATCTTAACTGAATGTAATTGTAATGTCACAACAAATTCATCAACGTTTGGCGCATTTGTTAGTAGTGCTTATTTGAATATTCATTTAAAGGAATAAGTAACAAGTTCGCTAAGAAAGTTATTTTCTATTCTTTTTGAAGGCGGTTCAATTTTTTTTAAAAGCAAGTACATTAACATTAATTGAGTAAAATATTGTTAAATGATAACATATGTTAAACCCAAGTACATATATTGATAATCCTGTAGGGAGTTTAAAGCAAAAAAAATATTTTATTTGTTTACCCTTTTCCTTATGGGGACGTTGTTATCCAAGAATTTATTGACTGCTCCAAGCGTATTAATAGGAATCTAAAAGTAAAAAATATAGTAAGTTTTAGGTATAAATTTCTTTAACTTTATTAATTTACTTCTTTTAACATACCAGCTAGCAGAATCACTAGTGCAATAATACCGAGAGTACGCTTACCTTCTCTCTTGAGTGACATCGAGTCTGGGCTGACATTAAAATTAACCTTCAATGACGATTTTTCCTGGTTTTTCTTGGAATACACGAATTGGTCAGTAGTGTACTAAATTAGACTGATGCAAAGTTACTATTACATGTATAATTCATTACTTGTAGTGTTTATTCGTTGATATGACATTACAAAATGTCTGTACTTATCGACTTTCCAACACCTGCTAAATGTTAAAACTAAGTACCAAACCCGTTTATTAAAGGTTGTAGAAATGTTAAACCTCAGTGTATCGTCTAACAGCGGCATAATATGAGTCTCTTTAGCATATTATCTGATTATAATTATAAATTTTTAAATGAAACTATTTTTTGTAAAGAAATATAATGAAGACCCGATAACCGACTTGGTACTGACCCTGCCTACGAAGCCAAGGGTTGCGAGTTCAAATCCGATAGGAACAAACATTTGTGTGACGAAAATGAACGTCTGTACTCGAGTTATGAACGCTTAAATGTATACATGAATATTTATCAATGTTAATATTTATGTACGTAAATTTATTTTTTATTTGCATTTAAATACATATTTATGTAAGTATAGTGCACCGTTAGCTTGCACATTAAGATAGCGATAGGCTCACCACATGTTATGTCGTAAAATTACTTCTTTATCTAGACCTTTGCCACCCGAGTATGGGAAATTTCGTGAAGATATACAACAAATGGAATGATGGTGCAATGAACCAAAAGCTAAAAAATAATTAGATAGGTACCAGGTATCGGTCATTACATCTTTTCTACAATATAGGGCAATGACCAGATTATCAAATCGTGGGGCGTGGCGTTACCTGAGTAAATAAGTAAATCATAATATTTACTTTAACACGTATTTTGCATAATTTAGGTATTGAGAAGATACATGTAAATATAACGATATGAGCGCTTGATTTTTTATTTTGACGCGCTTTTATTATATATATGATTATTTAATTTAGTCTTTGCCTAATTTCCCTTCTTTGACAGAAAGAAAAATATTTTAATACAGAAACTTATCTCGTCAAGTTTATGTTAACATTAGATTTGAACTCTGTTTCATACTCTCATACTCTGTGTTTGATACCCTGATGATTCTGACGCATAAAACGCACCTCTTAATTTAACTCCATTATAAACTAAAATTTTAATCAGTAATTATTTAGTAAATGTTGTGTTTGTGTTATTTAATAATGTATGATTAATTCTAAAGTCAGCACTGACTATGACACCGATGTTTAAATAAATAATAAGTATAACATACCGATCATGATAATAAATGAGCAAGTCAATGCAGAAAATTTTTTACATTAAAAGTTTTATAGGTGAATTCTATGGTGAATGTACTCAATAGCTAGGGAGCTAGCAGGCATTTCGGTGTATGATTTGTATGAGTTTCACATCGAGGTGGAAACAATATTATGATATGATTTGGTCAAGTCAATCCCTACTACGCCGCGTTTTCGCGTTATAGCGGATTGAAATTGCATAAAAATAATGGGTATTAAGTCATTTTTTCTGTAGTCCTTCTCATTGTTTTTAATCGGACAATTCAGGTCTGCCAAGTGAGCCTTACATACAGTTTTTTTAATTATCTTCACGCCATTCCCAATACTTGAGTAGACAGATGTCTAGACATTTAAGTCCATTCGATTAATCTTCCACCAAAGACATTATTTTGGTGACAAGGTGGCAGGTGGTGAGCCTGTCGCCGTCTTCATATCCAAGCAAACGATATAAAGCGTGCATAAGTTTCGAAAAACCCTATTGGTACGTGCTATCACCTGGGGCTTGCCATATGCATTTATTTAAAGGCTAACAGCTTTTCAAAGTATATACAGTCCTTACATAAAAATATCAAAATATTTGTCTGTTTGTCCGCCTGTTTGTCTATTTATTCCAGCTAATGTCTAACACGGCTGGACCGATTTTAACGGGACTTTCACTGGGAGATAGGTGATGTTATAAGAAGTAATTTTAGCTACTTTTTTACATACATATAATGAGGGTTCCGCGTTAAGTGTTAAACCGCGGGCAAAGCCGCGGGGGCAGCAAGAAAAAAGTATAATATATTAACATTGATATTATATCGTTAATAAAATTATAACAAAGATGTATAATTATTATAATTAAATATAAATGTCTTGCGTTATATCGAACCGCGTACTTATATCGAAATTTTGCTCGCAGCTCCCTAACTACCATACTCGTAATATATAAAATAAACATAGGTACCAAAACGTACAGGTATCAAAAACAGAGATATACTGTGTTAACTTGTAATCTGAGTAACCGTGCATATTTGCTAAAGAGGAATCTAAATAGGCTCGTTATCTATATTTACATATATGTTAATCTATAAAATAGTAGTAAGGTCATAATAGTAGTAAAGCCAATGTAATGCAATTACTTTTAGTGCTTTAAGTTTACTATGTAAAGTGCTGCCTAATATATAGGTATAGGTAGTGAATGTTAGTCATGTAAGCGATGGATCATGAACTTACTGCTAATATATCATCGAGTACTTGAGATGCATTTGGTGTCTTAACCGAGATTTGCGCATCAGATGATTTTACTGAAGAGGTGGATGCATGTTTTGGTGATATGGATTCAGTTTCTGTAGAAAACAAATCTAAATGAAATCACTCAAAAGTAAAACATCGTATACTTTTATATGTATATTTTAATATAAATTTAAGAAAAATTTTTAATTCGTACTATTACTTATTTAGGTGCATCTATTTTAATTTAATTTAACTTAAGATAATTCTAAAAGTTAAATAATGACATTACTACGATTTAAATAGTTTCAATGTAATCCTTCCAAATTATAACATTCTGTTTAATAAAACTGGAAAAATTCTCTGGAAAAATTAATATTTTGTAATAAGATGTAGAAGTACAAGGTATTATACTATTATGGCCGCGGTGAATAAACGTGTCAATGATTGTGGAACTGAGTTTTAAATTAAATTAGAAAGTAATGCTCATTACTTTAATACATTTTTATACAAGGCACGTTTTACTCTTTCGTATGCTTAAGTAATGACACAAGTTCTTGGTCGTAATTAGGACATCATCTTTTTAAAGTACATATCAATCTTTTGAATAGAAAGTAAAAAGATTTACAAATAGCTCGGGACTTAATTATAGGTGTTTATAACACGGTCTTTAATATTGATAACTACTACTAACCGAGATCCCAATATAAACTAAGTTATGTATTAATAATAATTAAATTATAGGTAGATCAATAATTTTACTTAAATTTAGACCAATTTGTTGGCTTGGTAGTATACATCACAATTTGGGTATATAAAATTATTTAACTAATGCCATAAACTGTAGATTGAAATTCGAATGATGAAATTAGAAGTATTTTAAATACAACTATTATTTAATTGTGAGAACCTGCTTGTATGGCACCTGACTTCTGATAAGATACGCTGGTGTTTCCAGCTGTATTAGTAAGAAGAGTCCTTACAGCTGTCAATGCCGCAATGGGTATCTGTAATGTAAATGTGTAAATATGTTATTAAATAAAAAATTATTTACAGTTAGTTTAGTAGAAAATTAATACTAACATTAAATATGTCTTCAAAAAAGTGCGAGTTTCGTCCAACATTAACTTCTTTTTTATATGTAGCCTCATCAAAAGTTTTAGTTCCAGTTTGAGCCGAAAGGTTTTCAGTTCCTATATCTACTCGCTTTTGTACTAACACAGGCGTGATTGGTCCAAAATTTGATTCAGTGTCTACGTGACTACTAGCGTAGCTGCTTTTATGAAAGTATCCGTGTGGTTTATAATTTGCATGGATTATGTCTTTTTCTTGAATAGGTTGTTGTATCTGTAAGTTTATTATAATGTTATATATTATTGTACATGTTGAAGTGATGTATTCTAATAGGTTCCTAATTAAATTACACTAAGTGAGCCTTTCTCACCTGCTCAAAACTAGCGAAACGACGCTGTGTTTATCGACCCCCTAGAGCATTTATTCATGTACACAGTGTCTATATAGTATGTGAATAAATGTTCTGCTTGTAACATGCTTACTTTTAAAATTTTCAAATTAAGCTGTATTACAATTAAAGAAAATTTTTATGTTATTAAATTAAAGAGAAAAAAGTTAAAAGTTCAACTGACACGGGCGGGATTCGAACTCGCGACCTTCGCCGAACCGTGTCGATGGCCACGGTTTAACTTTTTTCTCTTTAATTTAATAACATAAAAGTTCAGCATAAATATGCTTTAAAAATCAATAAAATTGCATAATAAGGAATATTTTACATTAAAATTTGCCTTATTCTTGTAATTAGCACTGATAAAAAGTAAGACGTATTTGCTTACTTGATCGGGAAATAATTTTGTTTTAAAATATAAAGTTAAATCTTACTTCATTAACGGTATTTGCTTTAAAATTTGTTTCTTCGATTGATTTAGATTTGAAATCTAACTGATTTTCTTCTGCAGGTTTTATTTCATTGGCCGCATCCGTGTTTAATTGTGTAGGAATAATTTCTTCCTCTTTTGTTACAACCACGTTTTTTTTAATATCGCTTGTAACGGCAAATCCAGATGTGGAAGACGGAGAAACTTCACCTCCCTGAAATTAGGAGTGATTAATAACTGCAAGAAATATTTTCCTTTGATATGACTCTCCCGAGCAATTCTTATGATATATATACATGAAAAATTATAGTGAAGGGTGTAAGTTTTTCGAATGATAATTGATGAAGAAAATTTTAAGCTTAACTCAACATAACACATTCATGCATGCTTACAACAAATGTAATGTTACCTTGCGTCCACTTATTCGCAATTGTTATGGTATGGACAAATATAAATAAGACTACGTATACTCTGATATATTCACCTTTAATATAACCTAAAAATAGTGATATACGACATATAAAAATGAAAGGAATAACTAGTTTTAATTGTCACCACTTAAATTCTTTTTTTTAGTTCGCGTTCTTCTTTTCTTAACTGTTTTTTCTTTAGTCTTTCTTCCTTTCTTCTTTTTTCCTTCTCATTTTTATCATCACCTACCAGACTAGATACAGCAAATCGGTTTCCTGCTTGAGCAGATGCATAGCCTCCTCCAGCTGAGTTTTCAGAATTAACACTGCCTGCTAGACCAGCTGCTGCCTGTACATTTCCGCCAGCTGTAGCTCCAGCATATAAGCCACCTTAAAATATAATTGTTAAATTTTTAATATTTTCTGTTGAGGTCTGTATAATAATAATAATAATAATTATTATTATATAAATAATAATAATAAATTATATATTAAAAAGTTTAATAATGTGCTTAACATGTTTGCAAAATACTGCATAAATTCGAAGGAAGCTTTAAATTGTGCTTTAGGTGGTAGGCTTCTTTTCCGTGTCGGAGTCCAATGGGTCAGTAAACTATTTCCGTCCCCGTGGATACAAAGTATGAATAAACACTAGAGTAAAATGCAACGATTTGACAAAATTTCAAGTTAATTCATCAACTACTTTCGAGTTTTACGATCACAAACACACTGGTGCTTTTATTTTTTGTTATATAGATTTTGTAATTTATTATAAAACTGTTTTATCGTATAATGATGATTTAAAAAATATTGTATATTAAAGGAAGTTTACCTGCAGTGCCACCATTAGAATTTACAGCCCCACCTAGCCCTGCCTTTGCTGACTGACCAAACGGTGTACCAGCTTCAGCGAAAAGACCACCGTTAGCGCCATTTCCTAAAACATAAAAACAGTTTTTAGAGGTTTTTTTTACCATGTCATTTTCAACACAAACTTTCTAGTAAAATCATCTTTAATTTGTACCTAATGTATATACCATGAAATCGAAAGTAGGGTAAAATAAAGTACTAAGTGAAATAACCCAAAAAAAAAACATCAATATGTTTTTACAATTACTAATTTAGTTTCCAGCATGATGTCGAGAAACGGAAACCGACGAGTTAGGTAATAAAAAGAGAAAATCTGATAAAATTCTATCAAACATATCTACATATTAATAATTTATTACAAAAGTTGGACAACAAACTGGAAAGTTGGAATGATTTTCAGATTCGATGTTTTAAATTCGATATAATTTGTTATAATATGTAATGTAGCGATATATAATGATAATATTTTTAACGTAAATTACCTAGTAAGCCACCTAAACCAACTGCAGCATGGTATCCTCCAAAATTGACTCCCAATTTGCCGTCAGTAAAGCTAATAAACTGTGGCGCCTGCAAAAAAATTAAGTAATGTTAATGTTGAGTGATATTCCTTCCGATCAGGTTTTTTCTCCTAAAACAATTGTTGTTTTTTGAGAAAGTTGCTGTATAATTTTTAAAGGATGTGGTGACAGTAACAATGTGGATATACTGCATAAAGAATATATTACATCCTCGTAAGGATTCATACATACTAAAGTGATGATAGACCATAATTTTATTATTCTCTGATTAATTAAAAGTTCATTCAAGATGAATGAACTTTTTTTTCTAATTAAAATTAATAAGACACAATTTATTTAATAAATGTTTTATCTCAAAGATGTTGTTTTCGTAGTAACTCCATATCTATTTTAATTATTCATCAATGCTGATGATTCAATATCTTTTTAAAACTGTCTGTTATTGAATATTAATTTAAGCTATTTTCGATAAAAAATTATGATTTAAGTATTTTTTCAAAAAAGAGACTACCCGACCCGTTCGATTTTTTGTACCGGTGAGCTAGTATTACATTAAACATCAAGTACAAATTGTACATCTTATTACGTACCAATGCAATATAACAAGGAAGCTGATTATTATCGATCGTTAGTAGTTAGTTTGCATAACTCTTTGTTTTATATTATACGTATTTAGTTAAGCAATATCTGCTTTAATTTCATATTAAATAATAAATAAATAAATATATAAATATCTTCACGCAATTCGCAATACAGGGGTAGACAGAGGTCAAGTCTAGACAATTAAGTCCCTTTGACCCACCTTCCACCGAAGATATTTTCGGGACAACGTGACAGGTGGTGAGCCCGTCGCCGCCTTTATGTCCAAGCCAACGATGAAATTCGTATCTAAGTTTTTGAAAAACTCATTGGTACTGCCACCTGGGGATCGAACTCGGGTCTCTCGACTCGAAATTCCGACCACCCAACAACTCGGCTATCGTGAATTTCATAATAGATGCTTTAATTACAATTTGTTGTCTATAGGATGTTGTTTCTATATTTATCTTTCATACAAACAAATATTTAGGTCGAGTCCTAAGTAACTTCCGATGCAGCTTTTTTTACTTTAATCTAATTGATGTAATAAGACTTAGATACGTTTTAGATCTAGATAGCATTAGTATTTATTTATTTTAAAGTGTAAGCGTAACGTAAGCTTTAAAGAAAAAGCTTTGTGGTTTAATGCTCTTAATTTACACACATTTACATATACACAAACTTTCAAAACATATTCCATGGGTATTAATAACGCACAACCATCTTAATATTCGGTTGATCAAATGTCCACACAATTTCTTTAACTCACACCATGCACACATGCCGTGCGGTTTCGGAGTTAGAAAAATACCAGCTCTTCTCTTCCTGTGTGTTATAAGTGGTGACTAAGGGCTTTGAAGATTCAAGTACATACCAACAGATAGCGGGATAAAATTTTCAATAAATACAAGAACAAAATTGAGCAGACCGGTGACGGGCAGTAGCATCTAAGGTGCAAGGTATCTGGAACTACGATCGCCAATCCGCTTGCATGCCGCAAGCGTGCCGACTATGGCAAACCCTCCCTTACAGGAAGAGACTCATGTCATGCGGTGGACTGTTATAGGCCGTTATGATATAATGATTATGAGCCCACACCAGAGCTTATTTGGGACAAGATTATTGGTGGTGAACCGGTCTTCTTAGTGCCAAAGCTAACAGTACAATTCGTATACAATTTTCCAAAACGCTCTTTGGTACGAGTCCTCCTCCTGGGAATTCAGATCATCCAAGAGGTTGGAGATCGTGACTTTTTAATCAGCATGTATACAAACACAATAAATAATGGACAATACTAAGTATGTAAGTTTCTTTTCTATAGTAATTCGGTATTGCTCTAACCGGCCCACCTGTCTATCAAGGTGACTTTTTGTTAACATTTCTTGGTCAAAAAAATTTCTTTTTAAGCAAGGAACTTAATGACAATATCATCAACAAGTGAAATTTATTGGATTAAGGCACTTTCATTGTAAGATTTAAATACTCGAATTATCACGATGCTTGCTTAATGGGTATTCAATGAAAGCATTGAATACTTTCTTTTATATGCCTACAAGAAACAAATATGTACTTAAATATGATATTATGAGGATTAAGAAAGTTTTTCTAATAAAATCAGCACTAGCTATTGATATCTAATATTTGTTCGCAATTTATTTAACTTTATTGAACCTTATAAAATATGTAAGTACAAAAGGCGGACATAATGCTTAAAGCATTCTCTGCCTGTCAACCTTGAGGCGTGGAAAAACATCGAAGGTGGTTATTATAATACATAAAATAATAGCATATAAACATAAAGGTAAATAAAAAACATATATTTTTTTATATATGTATAAATATATGTATAATAAGTCACGATAGCCGAGTGGTTGGGTGGTCGGAATTTCGAGTCAATAGACCCGAGTTCGATCCCCAGTTGGTAGGCTCGTACCAATGGGTTTTTCAAAAACTTATGTACGAATATCGTTGGCTTGGACATAAAGGCGGCGACGGGATCACCACCTGTCACGTTGTCCCGAAAATATCTTCGGTGAAAGGTGGGTCGAAGGGACTTAATTGTCTAGACTCGACCTCTGTCCCCCTGTACTGCGTGAAGATATTTTTTATTTATTTATTTTTTATTTTTTATTTTTTTTTATATATTTTTTTTATTTTTAAAAGAATACTAGCAATGCCGAATAACATTACTAGTATTCCTGTTAACTACTCTGTTATATATATATATATATATATATATATATATATATATATATATATATATATATATATATATATATATATATATATATATATATATATATATATATATATATATATATATATATATATATATATATATATATATATATATATATATATATATATATTTATGTCCAAGCCAACGATGTAATTCGTACATAAGTTTTTGAAAAACTCATTGGTACGAGCCCGCCACCTGGAGATCGAACTCGGGTCTCTCGACTCGAAATTCCGACCACCCAACGACTCGGCTATCGTGACTTTTTTTTTCGTGACTTTAACGTAGAAGTTTTTGATACGGATAATATGTAACGTACAGTTTTATAACTTCAATTCCTAGGATCATATTTAAAATGAAGTACTCTTATGTAAATAAAGAAATATGTTCACTCTATTTCCATGCATTTACTATTGCTATCACTATATATCTTCTCGCTATTCTCAATACTGGGGGTAGACAGGCAATTAAGCCCCTACCACTCAGCCAACGATATAAATCATAAATACATTATGAAAAAACTCGTTGGTACGAGCCTGCCTTCTGTGGATCCAACTCCGTTACGTTTCGAACCACCTTCCACAAAGGATATTTTTTTATTTTATTTTTTGGACAACATGAAAGGTGGTGAGCCTACCATTTTAGAGAGATGGATACCGTCCCCAACGATATAAATCGTATATAACTTTTTGAAAAAACCTATCGGTACGGGCTTCCCATCTGGGGATCGAACTCTTGACTCGAATTCCGATCACCCAACCAATCGGCTATTGTGACATATCAAAAATTTTCTATATATATATATATATATATATATATATATATATATATATATATATATATATATATATATATATATCTACCAGAATGTGAATTTTTACCCACTATTATATAAAATCTATTTGCATTATCCTTAATCTTTCTTTAAAACATTACATGGACATTAGTGTCGTAGTAGTGCACTTAACTGACAGACATCGTCTGTGTATCATAAATTATTCATTCACCAAATAAATCCATTATTTATGAAATTACAATAATAGCGATGATTCATTATTCAAATACATTAAAATGATTATAAATTATTTAAAAAAACTTTACGTCTGTCAAAGTGTCAAGAGCTAAGTATATTTAAATAAATTTATTTTAATAATTTTTACTATATTTAGGTTTAAATATTATCGTCAAATGTTGATAAAATTTAAATAAATGTGATATTAAAAGGTTTTTATGATTTCAGATGCATTTTTTGTCAATCGTGGTAATATTGTATTTCGGAGCTTGTCAACTGTCAAGGAATAATATATTTCTTAAATATTTGGAAAAACCTGGGAAGTATTTTAATATTCATGTAGTAATGAATAATTATGTTTGTATTTCAAATATGACCTTTACTTTTAGTGCGCTGTGCGGCACGCCTACATCTGATCAAAGGTCTACACTCTGTGGTCCGTCCTAACTGATTGGAAGCGACGCAGCAGAACTTAGCAACTTTAAGTTTATTTAAGATATAATAATTAGTTTATGAATATCGCTCCTACCAACTCTCAACCGGAATTCCTACAATGTCGAAATTGTTCGGACGGTAGGCTTTTTAAAGATAAAATAGGTTTAAATATACATATTAGACGTTGTCATCCACAGTCAATTTCGGTTTCACAGCCTCCCGTCCCCTCTCATGGCACAATCAAAGATATTAATCAAACCAATTCTCAAAATTTTTCGGACCAAATTCATTATTACCACCGTAATGAGTATTGGTACACCAATACTAAGGAGGATTCCTAGAGGTGCGAGGATGCAGCTAGCTAAAGCTCTATCAAATAGCATTCAAAATTGTTTTACTTTTAACACTGTAACTAGTTGGAAAAAATTATTTTACTTTGCATATTTTCATTTTCATGTTGACAAAACGGGGCGTAAGTCAATTACGTCCCAGCTTAAAAACAATTCTTTTCAAAATTTAGTTTCACCGATGGATACATCCATAGCACCAAGACCACATAATTTTGATTTAAAGAAAGTTATCGAGTCTAAAGTTATGGATGGTGACTTAAAAAACGCATCGCGTATTTTATTTTCAGATGATATCCTGGCGCCTCACAATGCGGACACCCTTGAAAGCTTACATCAGAAGCATCCTAAGGCCAATTCCTCCTTGCTTCTACCGTCACCTCCTGATCCTTCTTATCAGCCATTACAAGTTTCAGAAAAAGATACTTTAGAGGCAATTATGTCTTTCTCAAATGGGTCTGCCGGCGGCATTGACGGAATAACGCCTCAACATCTGAAAGATCTTGTAAGGGCGTCCGTCGGTGACGCCGGCCGAATTCTTTTGGGCGACATAACAAAATTAAGTAATTTTATGCTTTCTGGCAATGTAAATCCCAATTTTGTTAAAATCATATATGGAGCAAGGTTATGTGCCTTTAAAAAAAAAGATAATGGTATCCGCCCTATAGCTGTTGGTTCCACTTTTAGACGTTTAACTTCTAAATTAGCATGTAGGCACATAACCTCCGATCTAAAGTCAAAATCTCAGCCTATTCAGTTAGGCTTCGGTAGCAGAGGAGATTGTGAGGCAGCTGTACATACAGTGCCTACTTTTTTAACGAATTGTCAAGCAGATGTTCTCTTGAAAGTTGACCTTAGGAATGCCTTTAACTCCCTCGACAGATCAACCCTGCTGAAGGAGGTTGCGAAACATACCCCGGAAATTTACCATTACGTTTGGCAATGTTATAGTCAAAACTCTAATTTATTTTAAGAAAATCCTTTAATTGACTCAGCCGTCGGAGTTCAGCAGGGTGATCCACTGGGCCCAGCATTGTTTAGTTTGGGAATTCAACCGATTATTTCAAAGTTGAAATCCAAACTCAATGTTTGGTACCTAGATGACGGAACCCTAGGACGAAAGCCAGATGACGTGCAAAATGACCTTCAAAAAATTATTCAAAATTTTAAAAACATTGGCCTTGAATTAAATAATACTAAATGTGAACTTTATAACCTGTTAATAAACTGTATATTCTTAATTGTCATATAGCGCTTACTATTTTAAAATATTACGTTCTTGTTCCTAAATTTACTTATTTACTCCGCTCGAGCCCAGCATGGAAATGTTCTGATTTTTTAAAACAAATTGACTTTAATCTCAAAATAGCTTTGGAAAAAATTTTAAATTTATCTTTAGTATCATCTAGCTGGACTCAAGCTACTTTACCTGTTAGATTCGGAGGTATCGGTATAAGAGAGGTTTCAAATATTGCGCTGCCGGCTTTCCTTGCCTCCGTACACAGTGTTCATGATTTTTCACGTAAAATTCTTAAGAATGATTTGGACTTGACCTTTGCTACCCAGGCAAGAGTACGCAACGTAACCATGCTTGGTTACGTCTCTGTCTCGGCGAGGATATTCCACTGGAACCTAACTCACAAAAACGGTGGGATATCCCGTTGGTTCAGAATGTGCAGAAATGCCTACTGAACAAATTTCACTGTGACAGAGATCGCGCCCGCTTTCTAGGTGTTTCGACAAAGGCATCCAGTTACTGGCTACATGCTTTACCATCAAGTAACCTTGGTACATTACTAGATAACGAAAGTTTACGAATAGCTTTAGGAATACGATTGGGAGCATCGATTTGTCAACCACATCGATGTCCTTGTGGCAGTGACGTCGACGAGTTAAGTCTTCACGGACTTTCATGCCAAAAAAGTGCCGGCAGACTATCTCGTCACGGTTCCTTGAATGAAATCATCCGAAGGGCTCTAGTTTCCATAAATATTCCATCGGTTTTAGAGCCTTGTGGAATATTTAGGGAGGATGGTAAGAGACCCGACGGCTTGACTTTAGTCCCTTGGGAGAGAGGCAAAGCTCTTGTGTGGGACGCAACTAGCGTCGATACATTAGCGGCCTCTCATATCAAGGGTACTTCGATAAGGGCCGGGGTGGCATCAGAGGCAGCTGAATCGGGTAAATGGCGTAAATATGAGTCTTTGAAAGGAGACTATATATTTGTTCCATTTGCCGTAGAGACAATCGATCCGTGGGGTCCCCGCGCGATGCAGTTTCTAAAGGAATTGTATCCGCGACTTATCGTTGCCGCTGGTGACAAGAGGGCTGGTTCTTTTCTCGCTCAAAGGTTAAGTCTAGCCATTCAACGTGGAAATGCAGCCAGCGTTCTTGGTACCATGCCACGAGGAGTAGGGCTCTACGATTATAATAGTTTTTAGTTAATAAGTATTGTAAATATTAACATAATTTTTTCTGTAAATAAATATTTATGACATGCAAAAAAAATGATTATAACTTGAGAATACTTTATTATCTATTACATGATATTTGAATATCGAATATTCACGATCTTTTGTTGTTTTAAAAAAAATATATGCTTCAAAAAAAAGCCCCTGTGTGAACATCGAATGTAGGTTGCGCGACGTAGAATTATATCATTTGAATTATTTCATTTGAATCGTAAATGGAATTTTTCCGAGGTCAACGTCATGCACAATTACATGCAAAAATTATCATTATAACACATAAAAACATAACGCAAACAATAATTAGATAAAATATTTTTCTACAGCAGTGCCCTAACATTAAGATACGAAAGGGAAACATTTTGTTTATCTAAATCTACTTGATCCCCTGTAGGGTGCATCACAGAAAAGTGACGTAATCCCCCCTACAAGAGCCCTACTATAAACTCATAATACGATGAATTCTTAATCTAAACATACTTTATTTCGTGACATGAACTACTTGAGTTGCCGCCAGATATTACAACTACGTCACAATACATATAAACAGAAATATAATTTTTTTAAGTGTATATAGCGATGTATGTTGGAAAATAATTGAAATGCGAATTACACTGAATGAGGTCCTGGGACGAAGAAAAATTATTTTTTAGTTTTGAACTAAAATTCAATTTCAACAAAATTTTATTGCTTGTCAAAAGGTCATGGATAACGAAGTGAAATTCTGACAATTAGATTTTTATGGAGCGTGATCCAAATTTACCACTAAATCTAAAATATAAGTGCCAAAATTTTCAAAAGACTTATTGCTACGTGCTGGTTCTGCGTGGTTGGCGAAAAAGACTTTGAAAAAAATTTACTTGACTTTCAATAGTGCGTACCAGGAATAGACTCAAAGTATATAAAAATAATAATTTCTTAGAAATTGAATTTTGAATTAATTAGAAATTGAAACAATCAAAATGTGATGTTTTATATGTACAAAATGATATAAGAGATTAACAAGATAAATCCTTGAAATTTTTTGACATCTAATGTATTTTAATACCTAATAAAAATGGGAAGAATCTTTTTAATATCACAGTGACTGTGATATCCTTCAGAGATTTACATTAAATTATTTACATTATATACTAGCATTTTAATATACTAAGAGTAAGAAAAGATGGATACAGCTGAAATAATTAATTTCAGTGCTGACTCTTATCTACACATGTGCATATACTTACACACACCACACAATATAACATACATTCATAGATACTCTCATAAACTATTGAATATGAGAATTATAAATTTTTTTTACAATAATTCTTCCATTTAATTTGTTTAATAAACTTTTTTTTCTTCTCTGATCTGTATCGTGTTTTTGATAGTTGCAATATTATAATAAGATGTAATTGAATGGAAATCTATTATTGGCAAAATTCTTGAGTAATTCGCATAAGCCCTAAATACTTAGTTGCCTAGTTTGTTAAAAAAATTATTGGTTTTACTAAATAAATCAATCACACTAAGATGGCGACAGGCTAACCGTCATGTTGTACCAAATAAAATTCTGGGTCAAAAGTACTAAAAATTGTCTAAACCTCTATTGATAACTGTGTGAAGCTATGGAAAAAGTTGCTCCGTTTTACTTTAAAGTAAAGCTTTCGTTTGAAACCACGACATAAGCTATATTTTATTCCATAAATCCACTACGATTTTTCTAGAATGAATGGTTTTCCATATATAATAAAGGTTTCACATATATAATACTAGTAAGATTATCTTTATAAATTACTTATCAACAAATAAATCGAACTATATCACTATATATCTTTACGCCTTTCCCAATACAAGGGTAGACAGAGGTCTAGACAAATAAGTCCTTTCGATCCACCTTCCATCGAAGATGTTTTTTGGACAACGTGACTGACAGGTGCCCGACGCCCTCTTTTATAGGACGTATCACGCAGTTTTGAACAACAGATTGATAAAAGTCTTCGACATTGGGATCAAATTCAAGTCTCCTGATACGAATTCAGATAAACTACTAGTAATCATCGCTGTTTAAATGTATAATTAAAGATATATTTAGATTTTATTCGTATGGTTTGTACTTTATTTTATAGTATTTTATGAATATGCATAAATATAAATAAATAAATATCTTCACGCAATTCCCAATACAGGGGTAGACAGAGGTCAAGTCTAGACAATTAAGTCCCTTTGACCCACCTTCCACCGAAGATATTTTCGGGACAACGTCTTTATGTCCAAGCCAACGATCAAATTCGTACATAAGTTTTAAAAAACTCATTGGTACTGCCACCTGGGGATCGAACTCGGGTCTCTCGACTCGACATTCGGACCACCCAGCAACTCGGCTAACGTGACATAACATACTATAAAAAAGCTAGTTTTCAATGTGTAGGTACTTAAATGTGTAGCTCCGATTCAATTATTGTTTCCCTCATTTACTAATACGACGAGATATATGTAATATAATTAAAAAGTAAAAAATTATAGTTACAACAATCTTATAGTAACAGCGTACATTATTAAAATACATGTCTTAACTAAAATAACAAAAAAACAATAAAAAAAACTTAAACAAAGAAACAATACTTACTGTGTATACCTGCGAAACAAGTACTGCAACTAAAATAACAGTGGAAAAGTACGCCATTTTTTCTGTAAAACAAAAACAAAAGTTTTAATAACACTACCAAACTTTACGATTGGTATCTATTTGTCTCATTTTTTTTTGTTAATAATGTCAATGTACAACATGCAAGCGAATGTGGATTGTGAAAATTTTTATATGTGAATCACTGAAATGGGTTAATTGAGAAGGTTTGCTACTAAGGAAGGAATTTCTGGCAGAGTTTTTTGTCAGTCATCTGGTAGCAGTATGTGTAAATAACGTTAGCATTTGATAGAGAGTTGATATTATTTCATGTGACATATATAAAGATCTTTTATCAAGTATTTTTTATATCTATTCTTTGGGTGTCATTTAATACCACCCTTATTTACGGACATAATGTCTGTGATTACAGGCGACAAGTTTTCCAAGAGATAAAAAAATTTAAACTCTCCAAATTAATTATATTTATAAATTTAGAGTCAAGTGGTATTGATGAATAAATTTGATTTGATACTTTTTTCGCCCGGTGAGTGAGGTAATCGAATCCCCACAACTTTATCTCCTTCTCTTCTTTATCTACTTTTCAACTTGGCTTCTCCTTTTCATTTCTAAAAGGCGAGCAAGGTACCCAGTACGTTTATAGTTTCGAGTGCACATGGGATTGGTAGATACTTATTATCGGGTAACCAGTTTCTTGGTTGTCACATTCTCATATTAAAAATGGTTTATGCGTTCTCGACGTCTTAATTCATATTTTTAACAAAATACTTTTCGCTTGACTGATGTACGTTTAAATTGAGCACCGACGGATGCATTGGCACTATTGCGGCATTAAACATTACCAAGTAATAGGTACAGATTGCGTCAATAATTGCAATATCAACGTACATGGACTTTCACTTGTAACTTACTGCGTAGTATGAATTCAAGACACTAAACAAGTTGTATTTATTTACACATAGAACATTTTGAGTAAATTGATAAAACGAAATAACTTTTATTATAATCCACTTTATTTTTATTTTTATTATATAAAAAATTCTATATCTGTATAAATAAAATGTGATGGACCATCCCTTGAGGACTGTTCGACCAATTTGATTGTTTTTTGTAGTATTTGTTTTACCAGGAAAAATATTATATGAAAGAATTTTTTTGGAAATTCCACGAAAAAAAGTTGTAAATTTAAGATAAACTCAAACTAACTTTTTCGATTAAAACTTGTTGCATTTCACAAAAAAATACTAAAAATTTCAATTGAACTTTATGCAATTTCACAAGGCAAGGTATGTACTATGTAGTTGTTAATAAAAACTTCCAAACTACTCATAATAGAATATAAAGGCTAATCAGGATTTAAATATTTGCTAAGAAAACAAAGAGAAGTCAAGCTACGATCGTACTAAAAATAGCAATCATTAATAATTTATTTTCCATGTGTGGTAATAAGTACGTAATCGGTATGCGTCAGTGGGTTTGACACTCAACGTGAATAAATTATTAATGTCTAAAACATTCCACTAATAATAAATGAGACCACCAACAATCACATGGTAAAAAAATTAGTTAACTTTAAAATTATTAAAATAATTATCCTTACCATCCTTATGATTACTTAAGTTTATTAAGAAGACCCGACAGCTCAGTTGGTACTGACACTGTGGGTTCGAATCCCACAAGGGCAACATTTGTGTGATAAGTATGAATGTTTGTACTCGAACCATGTATGTTTATCGGAATATTTGTCTATGTAAATATTAATATTATACCGTTCCAAATACTTTAGTGAAAAGTAGATCGAAAGGACTTAATTGTCCAGAGCTCTGTCTATCCCGGTTTGGTAAATTGCGTGAACATATAACAAATTCCATTATAATCTTAAAAACCATGATGATAATATTAAAGATTATATTATTAAGGCTCGCCATTATTTACGTTGTAGGATCACGGTAAAGCAATATTTAGATTTTTCTGTTTTTGTTAGAAACCAAACCTGCTTTACTGTATTATCATGTTATTAAGCATTTAAAGAAATAAATAATTAGTTAGATAAATAATTTTTACTTACAATAGAAAATATAATCTGGGTTCAAAACAATTAATACAATTATATCTTGTTCGTTTCTGCGACTACCAAACCTGTTTAATAAAATGTTTTGTTATTGTATGTAATAAACTCAAAGTAAACTAAAATTTTAATATTAAGCTCTTGCTTCACCTACCATCGCGTGCGCCGTTGAAGGCTGTACGGAAAAAACTACAGTCACAGTCCAAGCCATTCTCTTCTTTTGTTAAACCACGCCGAGGGGACCGGTTTGCAGCCGGGCGTAATTGCACCTTGGTTCAAATATCTTTTGTACATATAGATACGGATATTCCAATTCAATAAATAAAATCTTTACGTAAACAAGTGTTCCTTAAATTTTTGTATTATTTATGTATTGAATAAAAATCTTTTGCCACACATAACTTTAGTGTGACAGAGCGTCACTCGAGAACGGCTCGTCCGATTTGGTTGATTTTCTTTTTGATGATGTTCGTAATTCTCGAGACCAGGTTTATTTGAAAGAATTACTTATATCGATAAATAAATGTTTGATTGATTTGATCTGATTATGATAATAAGAGCCTGTTTTCTCCTCCCACCTCCCTTGAAGCTCTGTCCTGACCACCTGCATCTAACGACCCTCCGCAATATTGTACAGGTCATCATTACCTACTGTAGGGAACAACGTTCTTTGGCATTACCGTAGCTTACTGATCCTTACGGCTATTTATTTCTTAGAAACGTAAGCGAAGTTATTAATTGACCAGGCTTTATCTCATCATTACACAATAACATTACATTTCGAAGCATCACAAATTAACTATTTCAAAATAATTAAAGGACAGTAAAAACAATACCTAAATGAAATATGTTGATATCAAACCATATTCATTTATATGAAATTAAAAACAAAAAAGTGATCTCTATTCACACTGAGCTACAATACTGATAGTTAAAAAACCATTTAAACATAAATAAACTTGTTCAAAATATAATTTTCCTAGGCCTTCCACCAGTATATGTCCATAAAAGAGCCTAGTCTTGTTCGGATTCCTGAATAAAGGGCACTGTTTCCATTGGAATTTCTGTTCAGAGATCCATCCATCGTCTTGATATACAAAACAGAGATTCCAAGATCAAAAAAACAACTTAGTTCGCTTTTATTTAGCCATATATAATAGGTAAGTGAAAACCTCTGATAAGATCCATTGAAAATTTTAATTTACTTTCTATTATAAAATGTTAAAAATAATGTAAATAGACTTAAACATATTTTTAAGGGCAACGGTGAAAAAGGCAGTCGTTTCAACTAATGGTAAGTGACTAGCGACGCTTATATACACTCGCAACACCAGAGGAGTTGGAGGTGCAGAGTCTTTCTGAAGAAAGGAATTAGAAAAGGTGAAATTTACACCACATGATGTAAACTAATTAAAAGAATATTTTCGTAAAATATATTGGCCCATCATTATAATTCACTTTCCAAAGATAAATAATAAAGTTGGAACGTAAACCACTATCTAAAAGGATACCTCGAAAATTTTGAAACTTTTATATTCCACATATTTCTTAAAGTCTATGTAATATCTACCCATTTTTCTAGCATATACTTTTTGCCTATGTTATCTGGTATCTTATAAACATTTATACCTTAAAATAATAAGAATATAGAAATGCACTTTGCAAGCTAAACTCCCCCTAAACATTGTTTGTAAAATAGCTTTAAATTTATAACAGAATTCGCCTGTGCTACTTTTTTTCTAATAAGCCCTGATGTCAAATACTCGTATCTCATTAATATTCGGCTTGCAAACTAAACACTCAATACATATGTTAACCGAATACTGGAATAACGGCTAATGGACAATAATTTTAACGTTTGACAAAGCTACCATATTTATTCATAAATATTATTTAATATAACAATGATAGTAGTGGAAATTTAAGTTGTGATTTAAATTTTATTATTGTAGGAAAATAAAAAATGATACAACGAAATAACCATCTTGAAAACCAAAGGACTAAAATTAACCAGATATATATCGGATATCGCAGATTGCTGAGGGATTGCCAGCAATCTGCGATTGCCAATCCGCGAGCCAAGCTAGGTGATTCAAACTCTCCTTACGGGAGAAGCCTATGCGGGGCCTCGCATGTGGGACTGCATGTTTAGTTACACTATTGTAATTTAGTTTTCAAATATTTTTCAGACATTACGAGTATATTGAAATAAGAAATCATATCTTGATTGAAAAATAATCTTGTTCCTTAAAATGAACTGTAATTCTTGTATAGCAAGTATTTTCATAGAAAAACGGGCGAGGTTTCAGAGGAGACAGGCTTACCATTACATCTGGGATCACGTACTCGAATAGTAAAATAAAACTTTATGATATGATGTGATTTTATGTAAAGTAGTGGCATCCTTTTTTCATAAGTTTTCACTTTATATATTTTGTACACAATACTTTTATACAATGATGTACGAGTATTATTTTTTACTAAGCGAGCTCGTCGTGACTCCTGCCATCTCTTTTTAGGGCTGCAATTCTACACAGCGAACCCATGCCAACGAGGGTTAAGGTGTCCTCCTAAGGCGATGCAAACAAGCTCTTCCCCATTGGTGTTGAAGACACTGTGCAAAACGCATAGCTCGACATGGCGAAAAGTGTAGGACAGCGTGCAAAGTTGCCACCTGGAATGTTTGAGTAGGCTTGAATGATAAGACGAAAGAGTTGATTGAAATAATCGAAGAAAGAGAATTAGATGCTGTGTGTTTGTCGGAGACCAAACGGAAGGGCAGTGGCCCGAGAAGTTCCCTGGTGGGGCGTTAGCTTTATGGTCTGGCGTGACTTGAACACCCACGGTGAACCAAGGGGAACCCACATTGTCGGTCTAACTTAGCGGAGTATGGCCAGCCAGAGGTCGCTGCACCAAGTGGGCTTGGTCAGCCCACTTCGAATATGTGATGGTGGGCACCGCTCTTCGTACCCTCCACAGTCGAGATGGAGTTTTTTTTATGGAAGAGGGAGGCAAACGAGCAGGTGGCTCACGTGATGGTAAGTGATTACCACCGCCCATGAACACCCGCAATACCAGAGGCATAGCAGATGCATTGCCGGCCTTAGAGTGCCAGAATTGGGGGAAGGGGGTGTGTGGACCTCCGGTTACCTGCACTAACAGGACGAAACGCGGAAGTTTGTTAAACTTCCACTTCACGCCGGTATTCTGTGAGGTTGTGGTACTTCCCCGGTCGAGCCGGCCCATTCATGCAACAACAAAAGCTGATGCGTGGCTCTACCACTGTAAATCAGGAGTCATATAATAATTATAATACGTAGGATTTTATAAAGTGTGCGCGTATTTAAGCATTAGTAGGGATAGTTTTTACATTACGAAGTTATACATTCTTTGTATCTAAGAGTAGCCTGGATTTCTGTAACTTATACATATATCTTTCAAACAGCAGTGGAATAATGTATTCTCATGTTGTTGAAAA
This sequence comes from Sericinus montela, assembly GCA_029286605.1. Taxonomy (NCBI): domain Eukaryota; kingdom Metazoa; phylum Arthropoda; class Insecta; order Lepidoptera; family Papilionidae; genus Sericinus; species Sericinus montela. The sequence goes on along the minus strand of JAGSMR010000031.1, from coordinate 4,748,136 downwards.
GTGTAAAGGTAAAGTACAATTACCTTCTATGAGGCATTCGATCTCAATCCTTGTGGGTGATAATCAAGTAATTTATTAATATATTTACTAATATGTGTAGTTGCAATAGTATTTAATTATAGGTACTTTACCTTAAGCAAATTATATAAAAATAAGTGACAAATTGAATGTGGGATATTCCAAATTTAAATTGTAAACAATATTAATACTTCCTGCATTTGTACTTGATTTGCCTTGAAACTACATATTTAAGAATAGCCTAGATTTAAATCCCAGTACACTGTAAACAGGTTTTGGTTATTTATTTTACTCTTAATTGTAACTTTTTTATATACAGGATTCTTGGTAAAGTATAGTACTTTATCGTTGTGAACAATTTGAATCGACGGTTTACTTTAGTTATTTCTTTTAATTAAATAAATATGTGTAAGAAGTGAGAATTTGTGCCAATAAAGGTGCAAGCAAAGAAACCCGTAGATGATTTAGGAATAAGCAAATTTTAGGTATAGGTCGTTTACACTATATATACATATATGAATATTTATCTATCTAAATCTAAAGTCTAAGTATGTTGTACCGTTGACTTGGACAATAATGCACACCATCTGTCAAGTCCCAAATAGGCTTCGGATAAAAGTGGATTTGATAGGACTTAATTGTCTAGACCTCTGTCTAACCTAGTATTGGAAAAATGTGTGGCGATAGACAAAAAATATATAAGTACATATATATCTTATGGTCGCTTTTATAATATTTCTCCCCAGTTCTGTAATGCGTAGCCCCGTGCTGTACGTACCTAATGCATTTTTTTACCGTCTCAAAATTTCCAGATGTCCTGTATTATTCCACAGGAACAAAGGCTGGTTAAAAAAGTATATATCATATGTGTTAAGTTGGATCGAAATCTATATGTGTGTTAAATTTCAGCTCATTTCGTTCAGCCATTAAAGCGTGATTGAGAATCAATCTATCAAACTATCTATCTAACTGATAACATTTCTTGACCAATCTTCAACTCTCCTCAATTTAAGTGGTTCCGTGTGTATCTTAGTCTCGAAATACAAAGTTCCTACTTCAATTTAGGGCCGATTGCAGATCTTAAAGGTTTTAAATTTGCTTCAGCAAGTCGTCGTCTTGGTGTGTGTGTCTGAGGTGTCGGAACTGATTTGTAAGTTCAGTTCCTGTGAGAAAGCGTTTTCAAAGCCTTGAAGTGACCAAGTACTAATCTTGTCCTTTCCGTTCCTAGACAGCGTAGGAAAGAACCGGTTTCTTCTCTATATAGACAGCTACATATCATCTGTCAGTGCATATCAGAATATTTCATTTAAATTGATAAGTAACAAGTTTGGCAATGAAAGTTATTCTTTGCTTTTTTGTGTTCTCTTTGAAGGCTATTAATTTTTTTTTATTTTTATTTTACCGTTTTTAGTGAAGAAAAACGTAAGTACGAGGACGTAGTGAATACGGTAATACTTTGAGAGCACAAACTCAGGGAGGCCCATACCTAGCAGTAGGTAAAAGAGGTATATTGAATGAGTATTATATACGAAAACCTTACTAACCAGTTAGTAAAACCATTCAATGCCCAACTCTTCTCTTATCATCCAACACCTCAGTACCGTAAAGTTTCTGTAGACAAATCGTATATATTATTCACGAATCGTATATAGAGTCCAGTAATCTGAGAACGTACTTAAAAAAAAATCCGGCGATAAGAGAACCTCGCTTAAAAATGGCAATAATTATAGCAAACCATAATCATATGTGTATTTCATGCAGCAACAGTAGGCATAACCGTTAAGGTCTTAGTTTTGTTAGTTAACTTGTTTTTCTATTGCTAAACGAATTAAGCTGTATATAGTTATAGTATAGTTAAAAGTCACGATAGCCGAGTGGTTGGGTGGTCGGAATTTCGAGTCAAGAGACCCGAGTTTGATCCCCAAGAGGCAGGCTCGTACCAATGGGTTTTTCTAAAACTTATGTACGAATTACATCGTTGGCTTGGACATAAAGACGGCGAAGTGTTCATCACCTGTCACGTTGTCCCGAAAATATCTTCGGTGGAAGGTGGGTCGTAGGGACTTAATTGTCTAGACTAGACCTCTGTCTAATGACCTCTGTCTAATGGATTGGGAATTGCATGAAGATATTTTTTAGTATGTAGTATCTGTCACGATGTTTTTTCGCAACCGCCGAGCTTTTAGTTAGTACTTTTTATTTTGTGGTGGTGTGTGGTGTGTGTAAAGACGGCGACGGGCTCACCATCTGTCATGTTGTCCTGAAGATATCTTCGGTGGACGGTGGGTGTAAGGGACTTAATTGTCTAGACTGTCTAGTCTAGGGGTAGACTGTATTGGGAATTGCGTGAAGATATAATTTTTTTATTTATTTATTTAAACATACTATAAATATATTATGCTTGAATTGCTCTTGAAAAATATGTCGCTTAACAACCTTTTCATCTGATTGCCAGAGGTATCAAACAAATCAATGTCATGCTGTTTAGCCACTGTGTTGAAACATCTGCTTGCTCGTACAATGAAAAGTTCTGCCTATAATTGATTTTGACTTAAGGCACGTAGATCAGGTTTACGAACTGAAGAGGACGGAACTTTCAATCCAGTGTGTCCCAATAACTCAGGACAGTCTATCGAGCCATTGGCTATGTTGAGTAGGTACACAATATCTGTTATATGCCTTCTCTCCTAAAGTGGAAGTATGTGAATAATTTTACAACGCTTAGTCAGAAATATATGTATTGGATCTAAACTGCAAATACTTAAAAATTGCTTCTGGATCTGCTCTATGCGAGTTATATAAGTAGTATAATTAGGGTTCCAAATCTGAAAGGGCGTACTCCAAATGACTGTGAACATATGGACAGTAGAGTATTTTAAAAGTTTTTACAGATGTAAAACAACTGATAAACGAATTATGAAACCAAGTGATTTAGAAGCTTTATTATTAATATTATTTATGTTTATTATATTATTATTTATTATTTGTGTAAAAAGTAATTTGTCATAAGAATATTTCCCAGATCACGAATGGAGTTTACTCTGTAGATATGGGTGTTATTTAATAAAAATAGTTCAGTGTTTTTATTTTACGAGTGAAAGAGCACTCAAAACACTTTTTTATGTATAGTCTTAATCCTGACAGTACTTAATATTGAAAATTTCATAACATGTACAGAAGACTATGTATTAAAATTAATTAATTCATGCAACTTAATTTATATACAATTTTTTATTTTTATATATTTATCACAAATTTTTATATATATATATATATATATATATATATATATATATATATATATATATATATATATATATATATATATATATATATATATATATATATATATATATATATATATATATATATATATATATATATATATATATATATATATATATATATATATATATATATATATATATATATATATATATATATATATATATATATATATATATATATATAATATATTGCGCGTATTGATAAACAACAACCAGTCTTTAGAAGGTCAAAATTGTAAACTAGCACAGTTTACACAAAAATTTTAAATATTTGTTTTTAAAACATGCTATGAAGTAATTTGTGATACATATTACACAGAGCTAAGCTTGCTAACGCACATTACGTGCACATGTGCTAATTGCCATTCCGTAGTAGAGATTTTTATCAGACTAAAAACTATTGTCACATAATTTTACATCTTGTAATGGTAAAAATAGGTGACCATGTAGTTTTTCTTTGTACAAATTAATTTTTGCTACCTTTTATTACTACTTTAAAATATCCAAATTCTTTATTATTATTTATTATTTGTGTAAAAAGTAATTTGTCATAAGAATATTTCCCAGATCACGAATGGAGTTTACTCTGTAGATATGGGTGTTATTTAATAAAAATAGTTCAGTGTTTTTATTTTACGAGTGAAAGAGCACTCAAAACACTTTTTTATGTATAGTCTTAATCCTGACAGTACTTAATATTGAAAATTTCATAACATGTACAGAAGACTATGTATTAAAATTAATTAATTCATGCAACTTAATTTATATACAATTTTTATTTTTATATATTTATCACAAATTTTTATATATATATATATATATATATATATATTATATTGAATTGCTCTTGAAAAATATGTCGCTTAACAACCTTTTCATCTGATTGCCAGAGGTATCAAACAAATCAATGTCATGCTGTTTAGCCACTGTGTTGAAACATCTGCTTGCTCGTACAATGAAAAGTTCTGCCTATAATTGATTTTGACTTAAGGCACGTAGATCAGGTTTACGAACTGAAGAGGACGGAACTTTCAATCCAGTGTGTCCCAATAACTCAGGACAGTCTATCGAGCCATTGGCTATGTTGAGTAGGTACACAATATCTGTTATATGCCTTCTCTCCTAAAGTGGAAGTATGTGAATAATTTTACAACGCTTAGTCAGAAATATATGTATTGGATCTAAACTGCAAATACTTAAAAATTGCTTCTGGATCTGCTCTATGCGAGTTATATAAGTAGTATAATTAGGGTTCCAAATCTGAAAGGGCGTACTCCAAATGACTGTGAACATATGGACAGTAGAGTATTTTAAAAGTTTTTACAGATGTAAAACAACTGATAAACAATTATGAAACCAAGTGATTTAGAAGCTTTATTATTAATATTATTTATGTTTATTATATTATTATTTATTATTTGTGTAAAAAGTAATTTGTCATAAGAATATTTCCCAGATCACGAATGGAGTTTACTCTGTAGATATGGGTGTTATTTAATAAAAATAGGTGACCATGTAGTTTTTCTTTGTACAAATTAATTTTTGCTACCTTTTATTACTACTTTAAAATATCCAAATTCTTAATATTTTTGCCACTTACAAAACTATTGTGGAACAAAGATAGACTTCCTAAACGACACATCTTTGGACATAAAAAATGCTGCCTTATGTGGTCACAACCATAAAACTCATTAAATACACACAATAATCCAAAAATATAACAATATATAATATAGACATCATCATCATCATAACAGCCTGTTTAAAGTCCACTGCTGATATCTTCAGCAGTAGACTTTAGGGCCTCCTCCAAGGACTGCCACATAGAACGGTCTTGTGCCACCTGCATCCATCAACTCATTGTTCGGAGTCGTCCTATACTATGTTTGCCTAAACGAGGCATTCTTTTTTTTTGCATCTACGGTCCACACGGTTGTTGAAAGCACTATGGAGATCATTGAGCATAATAGGTACTAAGTATTTCTAACGATCTTGCCATTAAGACTATATCGTCGGCAAACCGAAGGGGTTGTGTTTTTTTTATAGAATAGGGAGGCAAACAAGCAGGTGGCTGACGTGATGGTAAGTGATTACCGCCGCTCATGAACACCCGCAATACCAGAGGCATAGCAGTTGTGTTGCCGGCCTAAGAGTGTGGCTAGAGTGGGGTGTGTGGGCCTCCGGTTACCTGCACTCACCAGACGAAACGCAGAAGTTTGTTCGACTTCTACTTCACGCCGGTATTCTGTGAGGTCGTGGTACTTCCCCGGTCGAGCTCTACCACTATTGTGTGTTTCATACTCTGGATCTGTACTCGGATACACATCGTCGCATCATAGTATAAATAATAAAATAATATATACAAACAAATTAAAAAAGGAAATAACACTAAACTAACAATGTAATAGGTTGGGGAAAAAGTTTCATCGCATTTTTTTAAAAAATTTACAGCATTTTTTAATATAGCTTACTTTCATGTAACTAAAGTATATAGGTACCATTTTGTTCGATAACTTTTTGCCATCTTGTAGGTAGGGATATGATCCCATTGCTATAGAAATTTAGGGGCTTTTGATCAAAATACCGAGAATTGGTTTTGGCAGTGCTCTCGTGATGTTAACCTGATACTGTCTAAAGAATTCTGAAGAGACCCAAACAGGTGGAAATCTGAAGGTAAATTGTCAGGACTATACGGCGGATGCATTAACACCTCCCAGTGAGCTCTCTTATTATTGCTGAGTGGCTTAATATGTGTGAGACCTTGCGTTATCATGATGAAAAATCACACCCCTTCTGTTGATTAATTCCGGCCGCTTCCTCTAACTTTTTGCTTTAATCTCATCAGTTTTTCGCCGTAGATTTTAGAATCGATGGTCTTGCCTGGTGGTAACAGCTCATAATGAATAATGCCCTTCTAATCTCAAAGACACACACAAACACACACACACACACACACACACACACACACAGTACAGTCACTTTACTGTGACTGTAAAGCCTGTGTGCGGGTAGGGCATGACCTGTCACCCATGTTTAGCGTCCAATCGGCATAAAACAGGGTTGTGTCATGTCTTCCTGGCTGTTCATACTGTATCTCGACAGCTGTTTATAGAAGCTGAAAGATAGTTGTTTGGGTGTGAAATTGGGTGATATTAAAGTAAATTGTCTGCTGTTTGCTGATGATGCAGTGCTTATTGCACCATAAGAGGCAGAACTGCAGACATTAGTCACGTGTATGAAAGAAGAATGTGAAATTAAAGGTCTCCGTTTGAATGCTAATAAAACTAAGGTTCTGGTATTTGAAAGGGACGAAGAAAGAACGAAGTGTGAAATATGGGTAAATCAGGAATGTCTACAATAGGTGCATGAAATTGTAAATGTAACCAGTTTTTTTCAAATGCGCCGAAACTGTTTTGTGGTCAATTCCCAGTTCTTCAGCTACGTCGTAACTATTAAGGTTTGAGAATTGATAATAATATTAATAAAGATTACTGATTTATAAGGATTTCTTTATATATCAAAACAAGCCGGTATACACCATTCCAACCAAAAAGTAGAGAGTAAAAAAAGGTTTCAAATATAACTTAGATCTATGAAATTTTTTAATATTACTGCTGTAGTAATTACATTTGACTAAATGGTTAAAAATATCTTCACGCAATTCCCAATACAGGGGTAGACAGAGGTCAAGTCTAGACAATTAAGTCCCTTTGACCCACCATCCACCGAAGATATTTTCGGGACAATATGACAGGTGGTGAGCACGTCGCCGTCTCTATGTCCAGGCCAAAGATGAAATTCGTACATAAGTTTTTTGAAAAACTCATTGGTACTGCCACCTGGGGATCGAACTCGGGTCTCTCGACTCGAAATTCCGACCACCCAACAACTCGGCTATCGTGACTTTTTAACTAAATGGTTACAAAGCATAACTAACATTTACTTCTTAACTTAATAGTAACTACTTCTATGCCGATCTTGCTCCACTTTTTCAAAAATGGCATCTATTTTGTCCGTAATAGAACGACCAGAGCGACGTGCATCTTTGATATAAAAATTTCCGGATTGAAAACGCATAAACCAATTTTATGCTACTCTCACAGAGACTGCACTAGGTCCATAAACGTCGCAAATATTTTTCGCGGCTTGCGATACATTTTTACCTTTTATATAGTAAAATTTTAAAATATATCGAATTTCTTCATTCGATTCACTCGTCTTGACAGTACGAAAAATAAATAAAAATCACACATTTTCCTGAATTGAAATAGGAATTATCTTCTTTAAAATTTAAACTTTTAATGATACCAAAACCAGCCAGATATAAATAGTATAGCCAAAGAGATTTTATTACAAGTTCATACATACGAGTACTATAATGCGAAAAGATTTTTTCCCCAATCTATTATGTTTACCTGATATATTTTTTTATATTCACAAGATTACTATTGGTCTCCAGCTGCTCCACAGTGTTGAATGCCAAGTTGAATTTTCACACTTTTTCTTTTTTTTGACGCGAGTAATTTTTTTATGGTTACCCTGCCCCCTGAAGGAAAGCTGGGTTTTCTCGGAATCACAGCGACCAAAACCGCAGTGTGGTTATTTTGAGAGCTGATGAGATATTACGGATTTTCGTTAGGGATGCAACCGCGGCCCTCCATCGCTTCTCTTTATGATTTAACTTAAGTTTATTATGATCATTTGATATTTTATTGCAATGCAACGTCTACATATAACTAGAGAAGATATATTAAGAGCTGGGCGAATGTTGCAAGTTGGTGCTTTTCAACATGATGTCGCTAAGGTAATAGGCATAAGGAATAAGGTTCTTTTGAGGTGGTAGGAACATTCATATCCAACATATTTTTTTTTTTTTGGAATCATCACATTGAAATTGGAATTATCTTCTTTAAAATTTAAACTTTTAATGATACCAAAACCAGCCAGATATAAATAGTATAGCCAAAGAGATTTTATTACAAGTTCATACATACGAGTACTATAATGCGAAAAGATTTTTTCCCCAATCTATTATGTTTACCTGATATATTTTTTTATATTCACAAGATTACTATTGGTCTCCAGCTGCTCCACAGTGTTGAATGCCAAGTTGAATTTTCACACTTTTTCTTTTTTTTGACGCGAGTAATTTTTTTATGGTTACCCTGCCCCCTGAAGGAAAGCTGGGTTTTCTCGGAATCACAGCGACCAAAACCGCAGTGTGGTTATTTTGAGAGCTGATGAGATATTACGGATTTTCGTTAGGGATGCAACCGCGGCCCCTCCATTGCTTCTCTTTATGATTTAACTTAAGTTTATTATGATCATTTGATATTTTATTGCAATGCAACGTCTACATATAACTAGAGAAGATATATTAAGAGCTGGGCGAATGTTGCAAGTTGGTGCTTTTCAACATGATGTCGCTAAGGTAATAGGCATAAGGAATAAGGTTCTTTTGAGGTGGTAGGAACATTCATATCCAACATATTTTTTTTCATTATTGGCCCATAGCAAAATTTGTAGCCTCAACCCTTAACTTCGAGGGCGGGGTAACTACCAACTAAGGCTATCAGGATGACAAGAAAAAAATTATACTTATAATTTTTAAAATTATACTTACATTACTTAGAAATATGATTTTTCAACAGTAATTCCTTGTTTACATTCAATATCATCCCAAACCCGTAAATAAGACACATAACGTTCTAAGAAAAATTACGTGTTTCACTCAGTTTTACATAAAAATATTCGCTAATGTCTAATGGGATATGACAGATTTTTTTATAATAGAATACGCTTTGTTTGCTTGACATTTCAATGAAGAATTCGATATTTTCAGCGTTAAAGACCCTGTAGGTACACCAACTAATTAACAAATTCACACATAGCTCACCTGGAAAAAAAAACTTTAATCGATGAAGGAACCTTAACACGATGACTTGTTGGACTAATTACAACAGAGTCTTAAATCCTGTAATTGCACTATCTAATATAATTCTTCTTCTTCTTCTTTTCAGCCTATAAAGAGTCCACTGCTGAACATAGGCCTCCCTCAAAGCTTTCTACAACGAACGGTCCCCAGCCACCGGCATCCATCGATTTCCTGCAACATTTTGCAAGTCGTCACTCCATCTCGTGGGGGTCGTCTTACACTGCGTTTGCCTATACGAGGTTGCCACTTGATAACCTTTCTTTCCCAACGGTTGCAAGTTCGTCGAGCAATGTGGTCGGCCCATAGCCACTTCAGCGCGCTGATCCTTACGGCTGTGTCAGTTAGCTTAGTTCTGCTGCGGATATGTTCGTTGCGGATTCTATCACGTCCTTTCCATAGCACGCTGAGCAACTTTGTATTGAGCAACTTTGCAACGCAGTGAAGGACCACGTTTCAGATCCATAAGTCATCACCGGCAACACGCACTCGACGAGAATATGTTGCATAGTTTCCCGAACGCTGCCCAGCCGAGTTGGATTTGTCGATTGACCTCTGGGTCGAATCTGGACTTACTTAGTTTGACAATTTGTCCCAGATATACATACATATTCGTCGACAACTTCGATCGTAGTATTCTCAACAATACCGACTCTAAGGGAGGGAACGCATCTGCTACGCCTCTAGTATTGCGGGTGTTCATGTGCGGTCGTAATCACTTACCATCACGTGAGCCACCTGCTCGTTTGCCTCCCGTTTCTATAAAAAAAAACATTGGTCTCATATAGACATTAGACATGATCTTCGTCTTGTCCATATTCATCTTCAGACCAACCTGTTGAGAGACACTATTGAGATCATTGAGCATGGTACTAAGTTCCGCCAGCGATCCTGCCATCAGGACTATATCGTCGGCCAACCGAAGGAGATTGATGAATTCGCCATTGATGTTAATACCGAATCCTTTCCAGTTTAGTAGACATCTTCCAATGGTGCGGTGAAGAGTTTCGGGGATATAACGTCACTCTGTTTTACACTTTTCTGCAATTGGATAGGTTTCGTGCTCCGGTTTTGTACTCGCTTACACATCGTAGCTTTATCATACAAGCAACTCAATACTCCGATATACCGGGAGTCTACGAGTATATGGCATGGCTGAAGAGACTGTAGCACCGCCCAAATTTCGACCGAATCGAAGGCTTTCTCATAGTCTACATACGCCAGACACAATGGTAAATTATACTCTTCAGTCTTCTGTATAATCTGGCGTAGAGTATGTATGTGGTACTATAGGCCTTTTCGGAAAACGGCTTGTTCGGGAGGCTGGAAGTCGTCTAGTCTGTTTGCTGAATCGCTATAGGTCTATAGTTCTTCAATAGGCCGTTGTCCCGTTTCTTGAAGAACAGGACAACCACGCTTCCACTCTACGCTTTCGGCGTAGCACCGCCATGGATGACGGAATTGAAAAGCTTCTAAAGTACAACTAGTAGTTTTCCACCCGCTTTCATAAGCTCAGCCGTAATTCCGTCTTCAACCGGCGCCTCGCCATTTTTAAGCTGTTTGAGAGCCATCCTACGCACAGACCGACTTCCGGGATATCATCGGAGTAATGTCGGGTAAGCTTGGCTCTTGGGTCGCTACTCACACTAGAATGTGGTTTCAGCGACGATATGTACAGCTGTCCATAAAATCTCTCGATTTCACTTAAAGTCTTAGCTCTAGCGGAAAAAACTGCACCTTTTTCGGTCTTCAACTTAGCTGGCTCTATTCGATAGAGAGATCTTTGGCGAAGACTTTGGAGCCCTGGTTCGGCTCGATCGCTTATTCAATACGTGTCGTATTGAATTTGCGTATGTCTATGAGACTTTGAGATCGATCTATTGAGTTGCCGATATGCTGACGCATCTGTTGTAGACTGCAGCCTCGTTTCGCGTCTAGCTTCCATTAGCTTAAGAGTGAGATCAGAGAGTTTTTGTGGCCTTTTTGTGCAGCGGATCCTGCAAAACTTTGCTCCTACCGCATGGACAGTTTCCACTAGCCTGCTATTTGTATCGTCCACTGTAGTGCATACTTCTAGGCACACAAAGCGATTGTGCAATCTCAAATTGTGATTGTGTGGGGCATGAGATGGTCGGAATGTGGACTTCATCAGACGAGACCGCTCGAGCTTAAGGTTTATGTTCAGTGTGCCTCTTACCATTCGGTGATTACTACCGGTCTTCACCTTAGTGATGACAGAGACATCACTGAACAACTGTCGCTTGGTCGTCATGATAAGTCGATCTCATTTTTGACGGAACCATGAGTCCGGACTCATCCAGGTCCACTTTCTGTTGGGCCTCTTATTCTGAGTATAAGGTAAGCAACTCTACTTGACACACTCTCGATCTTGACAACACTTGACAAGTTATTGATGAGAGACTTGTAGACGAGAAACCCAACACCACCTTGGGACAGACGGTTGCTCTCCCGGTGGTAAAACTGGTTACCGGAGTCAAGGACTATCCTGTCCTCCCCCTGTCTTTGGACTTCTGACAGTCCTGTAATGCTCCAGTGTAGCCTGTTCATCTCTTCTTCCAACTCCATAATCTTCTCGTCGGTCCTCAATGTGCGTGCGTTGTATGTTGCCAGGTCCAGTCGTCGGGGTTGGCAGCGCAATCTCATCCGGACATTCTTCGCCCCCCTGCCCCGCCGTTACCATGGCGGCCATCATGGCCAGGGGCCGCCGGGCATTGGGGGCCATTTCTGTGTTCCTATCATTGGGTTTTTTGAAGTTATTATGCAGGAAGATGCTGCTGCCCATCTTCTGATACTTATAAATTCCTCTGTCGAATTTTACGACACCCACGGGATGAGATGGGATGGCAGATTCTCTTACGCCGCCGCCATACGGGCATAATGCAATTACTCGTTTAAATATTCAGTGTTCGTGATGTCTGTACAGGAAATAATGTTTAAAATATTTTATTCACTTCAACAAATTATCAGTAAAAGTAAGCTTTAATTTTAATTTAATATGTACTATATTGTTTTACGTTCCGTTATGCAGCGATGAAGTGAGTTTTATAGATAAATGTATGCCTGCGATGATCTTTGTCAAGTATCCGGGGGCCAGACTGTAACCGGTACACCAGACCCGAACTTCAATCACACAGATCATCAGTATGAAAGAGATTGAATGTACGATTCAAAGTTTAAAATATAGTAAGACTGCGGGACTAGATAGATCAGAGCAATGTATGTGTTGGTGTCCCTATGTATGTATGTATGTACCTAGTACGGCCATAAGTTCTGTTACAAATGAAAATGCATTTTTTTAATGAAGTAATGTAATTTATGTAAATAATTAAAATTTATCCCTAAGTATTTAGTAGCCTCAGCAAAAAAATAAAAAAATATTCAATTCGAAATGGCCCCCTTTGACTTTTATACAGGCGTTTCATTTGTTTGGCCACAAATCTATGTATTTACGAACTGTCTGTTTACCGTGTCATTTAGTCCCGGCCATGTCCTCTAAAACTGACCAAAATTTGGAGTCTAAAGGGTTAAGGTTTGGGCTAGATGAGGGCCTGTCTTCAGCTCTTAAAATGTCCAGAACGTTGGTTTCAAGCCACTGGTACTTCGAGCCTTGTGACCAGGTGCAGAGTCCTGCTGGAAAGTCCGCGGTATATTTTTAAAAAGTGTACTGCTGAGAAGTTTTACAACGTAATCGAAGAATGCTGCTGAAGTTTTCACTCTTTTTTCAAAAATGTCGTTTTTTTATTCCTTGATATGTCACGCCCCACTAAACCATCACTGACGCAGGATGATGGATGGAGGATGAAGGATGACGATGTTGTCCCTTTCCGACCACTTGAGCAGCTTCTTTAGAACTGTGAGCGAACACTTTACCATTTTGCTTATTGTAGTGTTCGTGAATCGTGAACATTTTTTCATCGCTAAAGAGAATATTTATGTACCTTTCAAATGTGTATCGCGACAGAAGGCGTTTAGGTCGATCTACTCTCTTTAATTGAAATAATTGATTTAGGGCATGTTCTGTATATTATAGTATTTATGGCCAAACTAGTTATGTATGACCAATACCGGAACTAGATATTAACAATGTAGTTATAATTAAGGAGGGCAAGGTTTCCACTTCAAGGTGGTTATTAGGTAAACAGTCAATAAGATTCCCAGTAAGGGTAACATCACACGAGTATTGAAGGAAAATTCATATGAGTAAACTTTGTGTAAAATTTTTAGTTGTAGTAGAATTTATTTAAAAACGAAGTCCTTGATGGGCAATATTTGTGATTTCTATAACAACAATATAACTGTCAGTTGAGAGGTATAATTTTTAAAAAATATTCCATTACAAGTAATTTCGACCCAATATTTAACATAATTTTATATAATAATAATATTTAATTTATTTGTGACTTTATACCATCCACAAACACTGATATATCATTAATCCAGAAACATCTCGAATAATATTCAGAGCAAAATAAAGCAGCAGTGTCTAAAACGAAAGGTGTATCGTACTACGATCGCTAATCCACTTGCCTGGCAATTATGGAAAACTCTCCCGTAAAGGACAGGCCCATGTCCAGTGGACTTTTACATGCCATTGCAATGATGATGATGAATTAGAATAGTAGTAAAAATATGTTTGCAAATCACACACATACACACACATTGCCACTATAGCTCAGTGTGGCAGTTCGAATCAAGACACCCGAATTCGATCTCCAGGAGTAAAGCTCGCATCAATGAGTTTTTCGAAACTTATGTATTATTGTTTTGAACATTAAACCGACGACAAACTCAACACATGGCACATTGTCTCAAAATAAGCTCCGGAGAAAGATGTGTCGAAAGGAATAAATAGTTTAGTCCTCTGACTACCCCAGTATTGTGAATGCGAGAGGGTAAAAAATCTATTGGAGCAATCCATTTTTGGCCTTATGTCATCTGTATTTTGACAGTGTGTCCCAATTAGAAGTTCGGATTTAAAAATTTTATAAAACGAAAATAGCTTAATTTATTTAATTTTTTTTGAAAGTACAATCATCATCACTTATCAAATCACGATAGCCGAGTGGTCGGGTGATCGGATTCACTAAATCACACAAATCGAATACACTAACTCAAAATAAAACGTATTAAATCTGAAACGTCCTAAATCTAGTAATAATTTTAAGAAATATGTTAAGTGATTACTTCTTCATTTGATAATAGGGTTTAATAAAATAACATTTATGTCAAGTCACTCAATGGGTTAGCTACACGCAGCCAAGTGGTCTAGTCAAGGTGGGTCAAAGGGACTTAATCCTTTTGACCCACCTTCCACCGAAGATATTTTCGGAACAACGTGACAGGTGGTGAGCCCGTCGAGGTCTTTATGTTCAGGGCAACGATGTAACTAGTACATAAGTTTTTGAAAAAACCCATTGATACGAGCTTGGCACCTGGGGATCGGACTCGGGTCGTTTGACTAGAAATTCCAACCGCCCAACCACTCGGCTATCGTGAATTAATTTTGGATTGTGTATTGCTCTATATGGGCAATGGCTGTTTCAATCTTGACTTTCAAATGATCGATTTGTAGATTGTCCAAAAGCGTCAAATCACAGCACCTTGCCGGTCAATTAACGTCACCTCTTTCACTGATAATGCGGTTATCGAATTTTTGACGCACTTCCGCCATTGTTACGCCCGATATGTGGCATGGCGCACCATCTTGCTAGATCCAAAGGTCGTCCAAATCAATCAAGATATGGCAAAAAAGCTGTTAACATGTGGCGGTAGTTGATTCCATTGACCGTAACGGTCGCTCTGTCTTCATCTTCTGAATCAGGCCAATAATGCCGTCACGCCACAAGTCGCAACAAACAGTCACAACAAACCATGCATTGGCTTTTCCACATATTCTCGTGAATTTCCAGGGCACAATCTTCTTGATACCGTTGGATGTATATGCCATGTTTCCACCAAATGTTTTACGACATTTTCTTGCGATTTCACACCAATTGTCTTTGTTGTGGAAGTAAATCTCTAACATTTGCCACTTTTGCTGAAGCGTTAAGCGACTTATTTCGTCAACTAGAAATAATATTCTGAGTTTCTGTCAAAGAAAGAATGACATTAGTGTTGCCAGAGCCAAAATAATCGATATGTCAAATCTGAACCGCTTATATAATAAGTCACGATAGCCGAGTGGTTGGGTGGTCGGAAGTTTGTGTCAATAGACCCGAGTTCGATCCCCAGTTGGTAGACACGTACCAATGGGTTTTTTAAAAACTTACGTACGAATATCGTTGGCTTGGACGTAAAGACGGCGACTGGCTCACCACCTGTCTCGTTGTCCCGAAAATATCTTCGGTGGAAGGTGGGTCGAAGGGACTTAATTGTCTAAACTCGACCTCTGTCTACCCCTGTATTGGGAAGTGCGTGAAGATATATTTATTTTTATTTTTTGAACCGCTTATTGGGACACTACATATTGGAAAATTGTTTTATTAGTCTCTGTTGGATTAATTAACAATTAAAAAAATAAATATTTCGAACGCACTTTAAAGATTAAAGAAGTTAACCACTTTTCACAACCTTACATATGCAGTACTTAGATGTACATACGTTACATAAGCGTACGCCCTTGCAACACTTAGACACTCGGTGTCGGATAATCAGATGAACTCCTGTTACTAGCCAACGAACTACGACGAACTGCAAAGAAATTAGTTATTCATATATGGACAACAGAACTACGCGCTCATGAAACAAATCTTTCCGATTTGTAAGTCGATTTCTCCATGGATAATACCCCATTATAATATAAAATAGAATATAAAACTGGAGCGTGTCGCACAGCATTGTGCTACGCGCGCAAAAGCTTCATCGAAGCTTTCCTGCTGGTCGTCAATGCCCGTATGCAGCGACGGTGCGGAAGTCTCACCTACAGACTTACACAGATTACAGAGCATGAGTATTTTCTTATCTGTGTGTGAACGACTATAACATTTCGTTCAGTTCGAATGTTCTAGTTCAAATATCGTAACATCATCCTTAACGATTTGAAGCTACTCTGATTTTGTGCATCACAATTGCATCGTCAAAAATGGTAGGCGTAGACAAATTCGTTGTTACACCTGGAAGAGTCGGCCAGAATAGAGAGAAATGTGATTCGTAATACCAAAACTCCTATTCCACCACGACTCTGCCATGATTGTAGAGCGTGAGGATAGCGGTGATATTTTCTGCAGTAAAAGGTAAGGTTATATTGACATAAGAATTTATCACCCTTTTCATTCGGGGGTGATGTTGCAGGAGTCTTTGGAAAAATCCCTAAATTTACTTAAGCAAATTCTCAATGGCTATCGAACGATGGCGGTATCACCAATTTAAAAAAAAATTATACCAAAATTTTGCATATCAGCTAGGGGCAGCACCGCCTAATTTGCGAAATTTCTTGTACTGCGATCATCAATTCGCTAGCCCAGTTTGGTGAAAAGGAGCAATCTTTCTAAAGAGCACAACTTTTCGTTATTTCCAGTGCAAATATCGTGGATTACTTTTTTATGACAAGGTGGCAAATGAACAATCGGTTCAAATAATTGTAATTAATGACCGACGCCGTTGTTTCACAAGAAAGACCAGGAACCTTGGGTGCGTCGCCGACCTTTAAGAAAAGAATCGGGACACAAACAGAAGCCTCTACTTCACGTAGTTTTGTTACATGTTATATTACATATTAACCAACAGATAAATTACATATAGAGTCAGAAAACATTTTAAAGCTCCTTAACGTAACTGGAAAAGAGCCCTCAGTGAAGTGGTAATACAGTTTTGAAAAAAATTGGACTACTGATTAAAAAGTGTTTAAGAATATTTTCACCCCATCATAATGACCTGTAAAACTCCACCGCAGGATAAATGCCTCTCGTACGGGAGAGTTTACCATAATCACCACATTGGCGAGCGGCAGAGTACCAGAGACCTGGTATCTTAACGATGCTGCCCGTCACGCAATTGTCGGTAGCCACTCAGTCCTCTTATGACACCCACGTAAAGAATGAGGGGTGGTATATTCTTAAGAAATGACCATAAAAATATTTTATAATATTTTTTATTTGTAAATTAAATAAAACATTTAGTGCTGTTATCGTATAAATTACTTCTAATATATCCTTTAGTCAGATCTTAACTTCGCCTGCCTTGTCAAAAGAGAATTTGGCTTTTATAGTACGAGGCACTTGTCATTCTACACGACGTATACTATACGAATTAAACAGACTGATATTGTAATCAGTCTGTTAAATTTCCGTTTAGTACTTTACGCGATGGTTTAGCCTGCCATCTGTGAGAAGTCCATTACGATTTTCAAGAAACCTCTTAATCATACAAGGGTACTTTTATACATACACCGGATAAATTGTATTTGATAATAGATTGTTTATTACATTTTTGTTCCCTCTTATATAATTTACCTATATTATTTAATGTTAATGTTTAGTTTAAAAAAAATTTTTTTTTTATTTTCCAGTCTTTAGTATTGCTATGCAGACTACAGCACTGGTGATGCCTTTCCTCGGGAACACGTCGACAAGTACCAGAACGAACTCGTATCTGATGTCGAGATTTTGTTAGACAAAATCTCAGTCTGGGGCCGTCTAAATTTAGTACAGTCCAACCCTAAAAAGGCAGAAGTTTGCTAGTTTACCGCTAAAAAGAAACCCTTCGTCGTATCACCTCATTTTGAGAGCACTCCCCTTGTTGGCTCAGCCAGTATCGGAATCCTTGGCGTCGACATATCGAGCAACGTTCAGTGTCGCGGTCACCTGGAAGGGAAGTCAAATTAGCCTCTAAAAAGCTTGGCGAGCTCAGTAGAGCACGACAGTACTTCATGCCGGCCCATCGCTTGCAACTTTATAAGACGCTGGTTCGGCCGCACATGGAGTACTGTTATCATCTCTGGGCGGGGGCACCCCAGTGTCAGCTCCTTCCATTTGGTCGTAGACAACTAGGAGCGGCTCGAATCGTCGACGACCACGTTCTATCTGATCGGCTAGATCCGCTGGCTTTGCGAAGAGATGTTGCATCTCTTTGCCTTTTTTACAAGATGTACTACGGGGAGTGCTCCGAGGAATTGTTCGGATTAATCCCAGCCGCTGAATTTCACTATCGTACCTTACGGCATAGTCAAAAATTCCATCAACTCCATCTTGATGCTTAGCATTCTACCACAGTGCGTTTTTCGCGGAATTTTCTTCCATGCACTTGGACTTTATGGAATGTGCTGCGGTCAGCAGTTTTTCCGGACCGATATGACTTAAGGACCTTCAAGAAAAGAGCCTATACCTTTCTCAAAGGACGGCAACGCATCTGCTATTCTTCCGGTATTGCAGGTGTTCATCGGCGGCGGTAATCACTTACCATCACGTGAGCCACCTGCACGTATAAAAAAATCTATGTAAAAAAAATTAATAGACAAAACAAAGTATTTCTCGATTATAATTGTTTTCTCGTCTTTCGGCTTTGTGCGCTTCGTTTAAAATTTATATTTCAACTGACTTTAAATCTACAAACCTGAAAGCCTACAAAGTTTTAGGTTCTTTAAGGTTGGCAGATTCTATCTTTGCTTAGGAGTCGTCTGGGTCGCTACCGAACTCTTTACTATATATCTATCGCTAAACAGCTGTATAACAACTGTTTCGAGCCAGTGTAATCACGGGTTATGAGGCATTGCATCTTGGTCCAAAGGGTTGAAAACGTATCTGTAACCTTTGTCTTCTGAAATGTATAGGCGGTGTTATGGGCTTCAGCAGGTGGACGACTCATAGCATGTTTTATAGGAGTAGGGCAAAACCCTACTCCTATAAAACATAGGTCTGTAAATATAAACATTAAACTGTAAATATAAACATACCGGGATTTCGTTGGCTTGGACATAAAGACTGCGACGGGCTTACCACCTGTCATGTTGTTCCGAAAATATCTTCGGTGGAAGGAGAGTCGAAGGGACTTAATTGTCTAGACTAGACCTCTGTCTACTCCTGTATTGGGAATTGCGTGAAGATATTCATATTTATTTATTTCGTACCATTAACTCGTAAATTAATCTCGTAAGACTATGTCAAATTCTTTATCACGGTACAAAGTATTGGCATGGGGCTCTTTACAATTTTGCAAAGCGCTTATGGCTGACTATACCTTAGGTCACGATATCCCAATGGTTGGGTAATCGAAATTCGTATATTCGGTACAGTCGAGTTCGATTCTTAAGGTTTTTTTTAATATATGTATGATTAACATAGTTTCCTTGGTAAATAAAACGCCGACTGCCTCACCACCTGTCACGTTGATAACAAATACAAGTTATTAACTCTATGGAGTTTAATAACACGCATGAATTACATAGCAAAAATCAAAAAATAATTACGAAACTATGTATTTATCCAATCAAAGTGCAAAGATGGCCATGGTACATCAATGGCTATATGTACTTTTGCCATCTCAAAGCTAGTTTTTTCATCGATTCCTTTGTTAAAAAAAAAAAACTTTCGACATGAGACCGAAAATCAATAAATTCTTTGAAGGCCATTTCGACTGCCGCATTAGAATTGATAATTTTTCCTGGCATGAAATTTTCTATATCCTGTAAAAAGTGGTGATCCGTTGAAGTGCGGTGGATGTCGAAGACATTGCGATTACGACTCTGTTAATTTAGAAGCCGTCAGGCGTGCCGTTTGTGGTCAAGTGTCGTCAATACCCATTAGTAAGCTGCAATGGGTGACACCGGCATTACTCCACCAAACACTCACCAGTACCTTTTTCCGAGTCTACTTTCATTTGGGACTGGATTTAGCTGGTTCAGCTGTAGCAGTGGGGCCACGGCGGAACTCGTATTCTTAAATAACCCGATGTTTTTAGTTCTCCATATTGTGAACAAAACAATGTCAAAGAAAAACAAACAAATGACGCGATAAAAAATGAAAAATAATTCGAACACACAAGTACACCTTATATTTTAAATAAATTTGAATTCTGAACTCCTAGCCAAAAGCCAAATATTTTGAACCAAAGTGGCCAGTTCCGCAAGGAAGGGTTTGCTAATCGCTATGCTTGACGAGTGGATTGGCGATTGCAGTACCAAACAACTCGCACAAGAGACGCTGCTGCTTGTCACCGGCCCGCTAAATATTGGTCGCGTATTTTTGAGATGTTTATCCCGACATGTGTGCGTAGCTTATTGCATTTATAAGGCTTTTCGCTTAGTCGCCTCTTATTACACCAACGGGATGAAAGGGAGTGTGTATATACTTATGCCGTGACTACACTACATTAATGCATATATTCGCTTTTGACATATTATATATGAGCCAATTCATAATATTACGAATTTCATTATATTCATATATTCTATTCCTGGAAGAACCAAATAGCAGCTTCAGATGATACATGAATGTGCCAGCTTAACAAGGGCAAGACCTCTTTAAGAGAAGCTTTACAGAATACCGGCGTGAACTAAATGTATCTTGTAAATCTATTATGTTATCATGAGTAACGTCAATAGAGGTGCATACCCTTCTTTGCTTCTTGCTCTTCCCATTTCCCATTCCTTTCTTAAAAGAAGGCAAGTTTGCCACCTGGTCTCACAAAAAAGAGTGTTTTTCTTACCAATGAATGAAAAAGAATACAATTACTAATACAATAAATACAAATACAATTACTGTTTACAGGTTTTGGTACATTGTATATGTATAGAAACAGCAAGAGGCCGAGTATGCTTTCTTCGAAAATATACTCGTATATGCTAATTTATTGTTTAGATTTATAAGTGAGTTTCGTATTATCAATACGATAGTAATAAGGATATAGCTATACATTGAATCTAATTTTTTAATAAAATACTCTATCTACAGTCCACAACATTGCTCGTCATTATTGTCTGGCGTTTCCAATTATTCCTTATACAAAAAAGTTAAAGCAAAATTACAAGCTCTGAAATATTAATAAATAAAATTATCGTAAAAATAATGTCACATGACTTTGAAACAATGTAACGTATATTACTATAAATTGCGTTGTAACGTATATTAATATGTATGCGATTTAACCTCATTTTCTGCATGTTCGTATTCCATATAATATTGAAGGTTTCAAGTTATAAATTCACCACAATCATATTTGTATTTTATGTTGTATATTTGTGTTTGTTATAATGATTGTGTGTTCATGGCCTATGCCTTCACGTATCGTTCTCCCGTTAGCTATTGTTACGTAAAGTAGTGCTAGTCAGATTTCTTCAATTTTTCATTTTCAAATTTTTCTAAATTTTCTTCTTTTCTTATTTTTAATCACTTTTCCTAAATAGGTTTACTGAAAGATACTTCGGCATTGGCGTAAGAATGGTCCAATCAAATAAAAAAAAAACACAGAGCAAAATGGAATCAGTTCGCAATTATAGCTAGGTTCAGAAGTTATATTTAGTCAATTGTTCATAAAGTTATGCGCATTTTTTTATTATTTAAAGACCGATGCGTCTTAAAGAAAATATTGGGCACAAATTGCTCATGCTCTTTCAAATAAAGGTTAACCCACGGTAGATGACTGTGATGGATGATGATAAGATTCATTATTAAACATGGTAGCGGAAGAAAAGAATCTACCCCAGGGATACCAGCACCACCGGTGCTGGAGAGTCCCCCTCTGGGTACCCGCGCTTGGGCAACCAATCGCTTCCGCTCTGTTCCCATAATGTTCGAGGCAAACGGAACTAAAAACCTTCGTCACCCCTTACCATGCTTGCCGTGGATTTCTGCGATATAATGGGACTCCACTCCAATCTTGATGCCTTCCACTACCATCTGGAGACGGCAAAGCCGGCCTTGCTCTTTCTTACCGAGACGCAGATATCCTCTCCGGCGGATACCTCTTATCTTACCTACCCGGGGTACAAGCTGGAACATTCTTTTGTGCCTCGGGCCGGAGTTTGTGTTTACGTCTGAGAGGATATATGTTCTCAACGCCTCGGCAGCCCTGAAGGTAGGGATCTGTCCACCCTTTGGCTACGCATAGCCAGCGACGACCACCCTCGCGTCTATGGGTGCCTCTATAGGTCCCACAGCGATAATACCGAAACTGACCGACTCATCGACCACATCCAAATGGCTGCAGATTCCGTGCTATAGCAGATCCCATCCGCAGAGATCGTGGTACTCGGCGATTTTAACGCCCACGTGCGTCGGCGTGCCGAATGGCTGCGATCTCGAACCATTAATCATGCGGAGAGATCTGTTTTGACTTTGCCTTAGCATACGATCTGACACAAGTGGTCACTTCGCCAACGCGGGTTCCGTATGTGGAGGATCATACACCTTTCTTGCTGGATCTTCTGCTGACCTCTCATCCGGACGGCTACGTGGTCTACATCGAAGTCTCTTTGGGTTCATCTCTTCGGACCACTGCCTGTTTCGGAGTAAATTACCTATCACGTGCCCATTGCGGACTCGATCTGCAGGTAACCGCCGTGTGTGGCACTACAGGTCGGCGGACTGGGAAGGGATGCGATCTTTCTTTGCTCGCTGGATAGTCCCGACGCCGTTGCAAATTCCGTCGCCGATGTGGTGCTTCAAGGAATGGAACTCTTCGTTCTTTCCTCAGTGGTGGCCATCGGTGGTAGTTCTAAGCCTTGGTTTGGTAGCACCTGCAGAATGGCATCTCGCCAAAAGGTGCAGTGCTACCAGGCCTGGGTTAATGCATCGGCGTCTCGGAATTCAAAAACTAGCGTTTTTAAGAAGAAGTATAACTCTGCCGCCAGGTCTTCAAAAGAGTAATTGCTGCGGCAAAGTCCGAGCACATTGGCAGAGTTGGCGAGAAACTAGTTCGTCTTCCTTCGGAAACTCGTACGTTTTGGTCCCTCGCCAAGGCTGTCCAAGGGAATTTCAGTTAGCCACCTCTGCACAGGGAGGACAACTCGCTGGCCCATGACGCAAAGGAGAAAGCCGATTTTGCCCTATCCCTGTATTGGGAATGGCGTGAAGATATTTTATTTATTTTCACATCAAGAAAAGAACATGATAATAATACAGAGAAGATGGTTGAGTGATATTTCCTGCTTGGGATCCGTTTAAAAATAAATTAAAAAAAAATAAAAAATAAATACCTGTTATAAATAAAATTAATTCTAAGACCAAGCATACCATTTCAAGTCTTCAAGACAGCGAGCATTCAGTGTAAATGGAATCAAAAATTAATAAATAAAATAAAAGTTGACGGTAGCCAAAGCTAACTATGACAAAGATCTAAATTCCTTCAAAATCATGGGTGCTGTAAAACACTTGAAACTTCAGAAAGTTGTAAAGAATAAAAAAAAACGCGATAAAATCCGTCAATAAACGTTTTATTTTAAAACTACTATGTGAAACTAAAGAGTGCATTATTTCTCATTTTGTAATCTGTTATTGTAGAAAGTAAGAAACAGGTGAACTACTACACTTTATTTAAGCATATACCAATATGCTACTGGGTTTCAAAAGAGCGTCAATTAGCAGACAAACACTTTAAATTTTATATAACGAATAATTTTGATTTTACGTAATGAGTATACTTTCAAATGCCAAAGGTAGTGATAATTTTGGCTTTTCAATCATTACTTGAGTCACTTCTTATGTCATTACTTTTTTTTTTTAAATTTTACTTTTTTTTTTACTAAGATTTAATACTTTTTGACGTGTTGAAAGAAATTAAATTCTATGACCTATACGAAATTATTAAATGGAATTATATGAAGGTATTCGACGCAAATATATTATTGAAACCACCTTTACTTACATACTTACTATTCACGCACAATTCCCAATGGAGTAGCCAGAGAGAATAGGTCGCCAAGTGTCACGATCTTTACATACCTCTTTCATTTCTTTTAAATTCATCATTTTCTGTATACATGCACGTCTAAGTATCCGAGTACTCTGGACCCTCCCCTCTTCGAGCAATTTGCTCACATGATAGTTAGTCTCGGCCTACCTCGACACCCTTTAATGTTAACTTTCGCGCTGTATATTTTCTTCACCATTCGGTCTTCACTCATTTGCTCAACGTGCCCAAACCATCGAAGCACCCCCTTATCAATTTTAGTGATAAGATTATCTTTCTAACCTAACATGTTACGAATATCTTCGCTTCGTTTTCGGTCGACCAAGGCAACGCCGCACATTTTACGAAGAGATCGCATCTCCACTGCACTCAACTTGCCTTTATGCTTCTTCGGGCAGACCCAGTTTCCGCTTCTAGATTACAAAGTCGGACAAGCACTGCGTTATGTATTGCAAAGCGTGCACTTTTCACTACGCTTTGCCTTTTGACTAACGCAGTCAGAAAAAATTGTCCGTGTGGTAATGGCGTAAGAATATTACCACACCCTTTCTTCCCAAGGATGTCGTAAGAGGCGACTAAGGGAAACAGCCTTGGAATATCGTTGTGGCAACCGATAGATGGCGAGATAACCATCTCTAAAAATATGAGACCAAATTTATTAGACCGAAGATGGGCAGCAAAGTCTGAGGCGCGACTTCTCTGGTACTGTGAGCGCCAATCCGCTTGTCATTATGGTAGGGCCTAAGTCCTGCAGTGGACTTTAACAGGCCGATATGTATGTACGTATGTAGTCAGAAAAAGCTAGAAGTAAAAAGCCAACTTTAAAGATTAAATTCCAAGAATTCTATTTAAATAATGTCACAAAAGATTCAAATAATGTAGTAAGGTCAATACCATAAACAAATACCGAAAAACGAATACGTATTCTGAAAAATACATTAGAGTATTACAAAAGCTTTTGAGTTTTTTTTTTTAATTATACAACTTTGGTATAGCCAATTTTAAGAACGAAACAATTTTATTTTTCAATACTTTATTTAAAATTCTTTGTTTGCTTAAATAGATTTTACTAAAACGCTGTTTAACTGAAATCGACT
Organism: Sericinus montela; assembly: GCA_029286605.1. Classification (NCBI taxonomy): domain Eukaryota; kingdom Metazoa; phylum Arthropoda; class Insecta; order Lepidoptera; family Papilionidae; genus Sericinus; species Sericinus montela. The sequence goes on along the minus strand of JAGSMR010000031.1, from coordinate 4,722,940 downwards.
ATATTTATAAAATTCTCCGTATGGGGCAGAATATGAGAAAATTAATACTTTGTTGTTTTGTTTTATTAGGAAAACAGGCAGTGCTTAAATAGCATAATAATTCTCAACATTTATATGTAACTATACACGATTTACGTGCTTTCACATATGGGTTACAGTGCTTGTTTGTTTATTATTTGGAAGAGAAATATAAAAAAAATATTTCTATAAAAAGTTATTGAACAGATTCAAACCAGTGTTTGGCAGGTGTTTAATTGATAGTCAACCAGTTTATTTATGTAATTAGCTGTGCGAATAAAAAAAGAATGTCTTCGGGGAGGAGAAACGAAAAATCAATCGTAGATTATGCTATTTTGTGAATAAAGGAAATGTCTGCAATTTATCTCCTCTCTTGAAGTGGCAACATATGATGCCTTTTACATCTTTCCTCATAGCCACTGTCATATGACTTAAAGTTATTCTGAAGGTACCTCAAAACTTACGTTGTACCGCATCCTATTTATAGAAACATCATATAGCGGATTCCAAATTTGCGAGCAGTACTCAAGGATACTACTGTATAGAGTATTTTCGCCATTTTGACGTTAGGTCATTATGAGCAGGATCTTATGACAAATCACTTGACTTTATTGTTACGTAATCCACATGCTTATTATAAGATCATTTAGAATCTTGATATATTCCTAAATCAAGAATTTCATCAAATAATTCTAAATTATGTACAGGCTTATAATTTGTTGCCGGATGGTTTCAGCGTAAAAATATGCCTTCTTCTTCCTAACACTTTCTTTCCGTGGGTGTCGTAAGAGGCAAAAAAGGGAAAAGCCCCGATGTCTAAAATGTAATTGGTTACCGACAGATGGTGACCAATTCTCTCACTGAAAGAAAACTAATGAATCGTGTGCTCATTAGCAATTCTCTGTTGAAACTTAATATATACAGATAACTGATGATGAAAAAGATACCTTTGGAACAGTCAGCCAGTGGAGCTCCACAGACTATAGCGAAAACGATTAACTCATGATAAGGTGTGTATTATTCCAGCACAACAACTTATGAGTGATCGACCTGTGTCTGTTTCACAACAATTGTCTTCGTTTGTCTTTTATTTTTATTTTTGTTGATTTTTGTAAAAATACACACACACGATATTCATACTGTTTGATCGCGATGTGGTGCATTAGTGCAATAAATTTTCTGCCTTTCTTTCTTGCTTTCTTTCTTTCTCTGTATATACATAGTCAGGTCATAATTATTGTCACACAGTAAAAACTTTTCTTTTAAAATGCTGGCCACAAAAAAGTTTATTGAATTCGAATTTCGAATTGTTCAGGAAAATAAAACTACATACTTTTTAGAATTTTACTCATCTTTTAATATGGAGTAGATCCTTAAAGAAGACCGTGTTGCCGTTATTGCGTTGTATCGTTGCAGTTACGCACCAATTCAAGTTTTTGACGTACTGAAAAATTTGAATATAACCAAAAGATTCGTTTATCGTACCATCAAACGATACAATGAAGACTCTAGTGTAGATGATAGGTCAAGGAGTGGTCGTCCTCGGTCTGTTAGGACTCCATCAGTGATAAAAGCTGTGGAGGCTCGAATTCAAAGAAATCTCAAACGTAAGCAGAAACTGTTGGCCCTTCAGATGTGATTAAGCAGCACCACGGTGAAAAGGGTGTTAAATGAAGACTTAGAGCTTCGCTTATCGAAGAAAAACATGACATGTTTGAATGCTCGTCTAATGAACCTGAGACTGAAGAGATGCCGCGCTTTGTTTAAGAGGTACGCGGAAAAAAAAATATCGGGAAATTCTTTTTTCGGATGAAAAAATTTTTACCGTAGAAGAGAGCTACAACAAACAAAATGATAAGGTGTACGCGTACAGTAGTGAAGAAGCGAGCAACCATATTCCGCGTGTCCAACGAGGTCATTTTCCATCCTCGCTCATGGTATGGTTGGGAGTTTCTTATTGGGGCTTAATAGAGGTACATTTTTGCGAGAAAGGTGTAAAAACGAATGCAGTTGTGTATCAAAATACAGTCCTGATGAACCTTGTGAACCCTGTTTCTCATACCATGTTCAATAACAGGCACTGGGTATTCCAACAAGATTCGGCGCCAGCTCATAGAGCGAAGAGCACACAAGACTGGCTGGCGGCGCGTGAAATCGACTTCATCGGGCACGAAGACTGGCCCTCCTCCAGTCCAGATTTGAATCGGTTAGATTACAAGATATGGCAACTCTTGAAGAAAAAGCCGTGCTCAAAGCCTCATCCCAATTCGGAGTCACTCAAGACATCCTTGATTAAGGCAGCCGCCGATATTGAGATGGACCTCGTTCGTGCTGCGATAGACGACTGGCCGTACAGATTGAAGGCCTGTATTGAAAATCACAGAGGTCATTTTGAATAAACTTTAGTGTCATAAGAATCTATGTTTTGTTGAGTTCATTTTGGTATATAAATAGTTACATAATGAATAAATTTGTTTTAATTATTTTAGGTTAAACATGTGACAGAATTTATGACCTGACTAGGTAGTGCGATTCGTAGGGCAGCGTTCTTCGCACTTGTTCTTTGCTTAGACTTAACTTTCTGGATAAGACATCGTCGATATATACAGGGGTTACTTTTAAATCACACTAAGTGCTCTGAAAAGCCTAAGTCAACGAAATTGGCAACTTACGACAATCTCAGGATATAATCTCATCAAAGTACATGACCCAAAATTTACTTTCAGTATCAATTTCTAATATTATCGTATTATCATAATAGAAAACTCAACAGTAGAACCTGGCTCAAAAGAAATTAATTGAAATGTGGATATCGTAGAATTTGAACACAAATGTGTCATTATTTATTTATTTTTATAATGTCCATATTTAAATTAATTTTGTTTCAAACTAGGCTACAATGTTGAGTTTGCTATAAGGTCATAAAACAGGAATAATAAACAATAAAACTAAAACAAAAAAATTACTTTAAAAAATAAGCCGTAATAATGAAATTAACCACTTTAAAACATTAGGTAATTAAGTTTTATTTGTATTTGCTTTTTTGTGTTCTTTGTAATGGCGGATCAATTTGTTAAATATTTATTTTTCTATTTTCAGTGTTAAAAACGTTAGTACTTAGTGTGTATGATAATACTTTAAGGGCACAAACTTAGGGACGCCCATACGTAGCTGTAGGTGAAGTCGAAAATCTGGATGATGCTGATGACAATAACAATGAGTACGGTAAGCGTAAATCTAATAACTAGTTGATGGAAACTATTATCATCCAAATCGTGACTTATCATGCAATCACTATCCACCAGGCAGTTAGGCTGTCATAGGCTGTCGACAAATTGTGTATCATTGCCTAAGCGATAACAGATAAACAGTGCAGTAGCTTCCGTCATCAGCACAGCGGCAATGATGACCCCTAGACGCAATCACCTAAATAACTCAAAAATACTCAGCTCAACTTGGAAGTATTTCAAACAAAATATGTGAATTTCCAAAATCGTTTTACATATACATTCATATACCTAGTCCGGCTATGACCATAATTTGAATTCTGCCCGTCTCTAGCCCACACCAACCCTTTAGTTCTGGCCTAGATGAGGGCCAATCTTCAGCTCTTAAACAGTCCGGAACGTTTGTTTCAAGCCAGGATTAGGTAATTCGTGGCTTGTGACAAGGTGCAGAGTTCTACTGGAAAGTCAACTGTATATTTTTAAAAAGTCTATTTATGAGAGGTTTCACAACATGATCCAAGACTGTATCTTGATACAATTCGGCTGAAATTTTCACTTCTTTTTCACATAAATGTATTTTGATGACTCCTTAATAACACACGCCCCCACCAAAACATCACTGACGCAGGATGATGACCACGTTGTACCTTTCCGACAACTTGAGCAGCTTCTTTGGAACTGAGAGAGTTTGAACTTTATCATTGTTCCAAATTCAAAATAATTAAAAAATTAAAAAAAAAAAAATAAGCTTTTATGTTACATTATTTATTGCCAGACTACTTAGTTATAAGGTAACAAGTATTAAAAATATGCAACCGAATTTAGGAAAATTTATAACCGAAATAACTAGAATATTATCTGGACGAGTTACGATAAGTCACGATAGCCGAGTGGTTGGGAGGTCGGAATTTAGAGTCGAGGGACCCGCGTTCGATCCACAGATGGCAGGCTCGTACCAATGGGTTTTTCAAAAACTTATGTACGAATTATATCGTTGGCTTGGACATAAAGACGGCGATGGGCTCACCACCTATCACGTTGTCCTGAAAATATCTTCGGTGGAAGGTGCTAAGGTTTTACAAGAATAAAATATGTCGATATATAGGGTATAAATGTTCACACGAAATGCAAAAAACATCTGGCATAAAATGCCTAAATATATACCTACACAATGTGGTCAATTAGTGAACTCAGGATAGGTATTTCAGGCTCAGCACATCTTCAACCTTACTTATAGGAAATTGCGTATGTCTTAACTTCACTGGTTATTTTAGATCTTTATAAATATTGTTTCGTGATTAAAATGTTATTCATTGCAAAAGTAATTGTTATCTGTAACTGTAATTGATTTAATGTACCAATAGTGTATTATTGAATATAATCACGATAGCTATAATAAAACAATATAGTTTAGTAGATGTAAAACTTTTTAATAATGACCCTATGATATAAATTAAGTCTTGATTTAACAGTTGTAAAATTTTAAATTGTTTTTTTTTTTCGAAAAGCAATCAACAGATTTCAGTTTTAATTTGTTATGTTTTATATCCATCTATAAACAACATACAATAAATCAACTTTATTGAATTCGATCATAAAATCAGAATAATGTAATTGATTTAATATGCACCGTAAACATCATGTTTTCATCTATATGTTTTTAAATATTAAATATGTTTTTATATTTAATATTGAAAGGGACGAAGAAAGAACGAAGTGCGAAATTTGGGTAAATCAGGAATGTCTAGAACAGGTAAATGAAATTGTATACTAGGGGAGTGCGTTTAGCAGGGATGGAAGATGTGATTTAGATGTGGACAGGCGTGTCGCTGCCGGGAACATAGTCAATGGTGCCCTGACTGCGTTAGTCAAAAGGCAAGGCGTAGTGAAAAGTGCACACCTTGCAATACATAACACAGTGTTGGTACCGACTTTGTTATATGGCAGCGAAACCTGGGTATGCCAGAAGAAGCATAAAAGTAGGTTGAATGCAGTGGAGATGCGATCTCTTCGTAAAATGTGCGGCCTTACCATGGCCGACCGAAAGCGAAACGAAGAGATTCGCAATATGGCAGGTTTGAACGATGACCTTGTCACAAAAATGGATAAGGGCGTGCTTCGATGGTTTGGGCACGTTGAGCGAATGAGTGAAGACCGAATGGTGAAGAAAATATATAGCGCGAAAGTTAATATTAAAAGGTGTCGTGGTAGACCGAGACCAACATTCGAAGAACATGTGAGCAAATTGCTCGTTGAGGGGAGGGTCAAGAGTACTCGGATACCTAGACGTGCATGTCTGAAGAAGATGATGAATCTGAAAGAAGCGAAAGAAGTATGTAGGAATCGTGACACTTGGCGATCTGTTCTCTCTGGCTACCCCGTCAGGGATTGTGCTTGAAGATATTTATGTATGTATGTATCTCCGAATTCTTTGAACTCAAAAAAAGTACGGTAATATCATCCATCTTGTAAAATATCAGGCTAAACTTCAGCAGACCTGTGACTTGCAGCAGCGACTAAGGTGATGTGAAGATGTCACAGGTGAGGTGAGGAGAAGATGTCTGGTACTGCGGTCGACAGTCCGCTTGCCAAGCGTGGCAATTATGGCAAATCCTCCCTTCCGGGAGAGGCAGTGTGGTACTATAAGTCCTGCAGTGGACATTCATAGACCGATTTTTCATGATGAATTATAAAATCGTTACTATAAACTTGATAAATTTTAGTGAAGTTAGTTATTTTAAATACGGTTTAAATTTTATTATGTTTAACTAGTGTCAGTAAACGAAATATAAGAAGTAGAAAAAAGTAAAAAAATACTTGCATAAAATAAATTACAAAGTTCAATATAGCTTAATTAATCGAAGATTATAATCTTCAAGCACAAATTAATTTCATTATCAACTTAAATAATAGTTACGGATATATTTATCATTCCTTATATTTACCACAAGTCACTCACTGGTCATTTAAAGTACTGATAATTCCTGACCTTTGTATCACAACTCTTTTCTTTAATGCATTTAAAATTTATATATTGGTACTGATACGTTTTTATTCGTTTGCTTAATAGATAAATTGAAGTGGTTTAGTCAGTTGACAACTGCTCTGATACTAAATTTGTCGTATACAAAATGAAATATTTCGAAGTGTTTTTGCTGGTTGTGTATTCTTCAAGTGTGCTTTCTGATGGAGGTATGGATCTATACTATTATATTTTAACATTGAATGATAAAACTTTAAAAGATAGTTTTCTAAAACTAAGTTATTATACGTTACAAATCAAATAATATTTGAACCAATAATAATTCGAACGGAGGCAATATTTGCTGTGTTTTAAATTCGTCACATATTTACCTCTTCTTTTTTACTATATTAAGTTTAAACATAAGTTATTGCTACTAATAATTTGATTTTTACTCCATTATTTCTTTCGTTTAGGCGAATATTAGATCAGGCGATAGATCGCTAACTTTTCTTATACGCTTGATAACGCCATGTTTTTATACGAAACACGTGTCACGTTTTTGTCGAAGGTACTATACGTTACCTGGTTTCGATTATAGTGCCTGTGTAGTGGTGGTGATGCTTACAGTAGAATTAGTGCATGTGTTACTGCACTGCACTGCATTGCATTGCGCAAGGAGTGCATTTTTATGAACGCAGAGCACCATTTACTTCCCAACAGCCATAAGCCTATTTATCTGTTCTAGATCGTTTACTCAAATTTCACACTTCAGTTCCTTCACCTCAGTGCCCCCGTGACCACCGAAATGTCGGGAAGTAAAAATAGTTTTTAAAACTAAATAAAAAACGTAAAATCCGAAGATCAATTTATTTTAGATAAAAAATATATATTTCAATTTAATTTTTATTATATTTTTTGGATGAATTTATTATTGATAAGCTTTACATTTAATAAGCTGTATAAAATTATTTTTGTTAATAATTCAATCCCTTTTTTCAGATTCCCTTTTGAGATCGTGCGAGATAAAAGATATTGATTGTCTAAGCAAGTCAACAGAGCAGTTTTTGGAAAAAACTTGTAAAGGGATTCCTGCCTACGATATAAAAGCTATTGATCCCTTACTGATACCATCGTTAGATTTTTCGTTAAGTGAAGATGTGTCACTCCACTTTAAAAATGTAACTATTATGGGACTAAGAAACCAAAAAATTTCTGATTTTCAGTAAGTAAAGTGTTACAGATGGAGTTCGAATGGCAAATTAAACACTTAGTCATGCTTCATATTTGAGCAATGTAACACCGTATAGTTCTAACTTAATAAAATAACCCTACAATGAAATTGCGACAGAGTTTTATACAGCCTTTTGACACTAATAAATCGCAGTAGTTTTAACAACAACTTATATAATTCAAAGGGACAAAGGTACTTAATTGTCTAGACTAGACCTCTGTCTACCCCTGTATTGGGAATTGCGTGAAGATAATTATTTTTTTTATTTAATATATCACAATGCAATGTCTGTACAATATCTTTATTTATTTATAATTCTTTTTTTATTATTATACCATTATTTATAAATTACTCATTTATTAATAATTCTTTATAATATAACTAATTCTATATTACTATATACGTACGTATATCGTACTAGTATACGTACAACGTAGTGGTGGTGGTATTGTTTAAAAATTTTTACTTTTTTTAAGATTTTTTTATCAAAATTTCCCTAGTAAACCAAATCCCGGAACACGCTAAACCAATTTTGCGCTTCTCTTACTTGCACTACGTTAAGTGAACATAACAAAAGTAGCATTTTAAATAAAATAATGTAATGTGTGTGTGTGTTAGGGGGGTGGAGGGGAGGGTTAAATTTTCTTTGTGAATCTGTGTTCCATAGAATATTTTTATTTACATTCCTTATTATTAATTATAGTATGAGTCACAGCTAAGCGAGTCGGGTTTAATTACATACAAAACGGCCTGTTAAACTCTACTGCTAGACATAGGCCTCTCCCACAGAGAGATATGCAATAATCGCCACGCTTGGCAAGCGGATTGGCGATCGCGGAGTACCAAACCACTCGCAACTCAGACGCTGCTGCCCATCGTTGGTCTGATTATTTTGATCCGACTTATTTAGAAGATGGTTACACCGTCATTTACGATTGCAATGACGACATTCAAGGCTTACGACAACCACGGGTAGAAAGGGAGTGGCAATATTCTTACGCTGTTTCCACACGGACGGGGGTTCGAGCGAGCGAGTACGAGTTTAATTAGTAACATACAATTTTAATTTTTATCTTTAAGACAAGACTACAAGGGTTTACTCGCATTGCCTTATTTCATTATATCAGTACGGGCATCGGTAACAAATCCGTTTAATTCGCGTAATATGCAACTTTAGCTTGCTTATACCACCATCATGTCCATGCACCATGTCCTCTAAGCTACTGTAACCACTCCTGTACTTTGGGGTAGACACGCAATTCCCAATACAGGGGTAGACAGAGGTTAAGTCTGGACAATTAAGTCCCTTTTACCCACCTTCCACCGAAGATATTTTCGGGACAACGTGACAGGTTGTGAGCCTGTCGCCCTCTTTATGTCCAAGCCAACGATGAAATTCGTACATAAGTTTTTGAAAAACTCATTGTTACTGCCACCTGGGGATCGAACTCGGGTCTCTCGACTCGAAATTCCGACCACCCAACAACTCGGCTATCGTGACCTATACTTTGTAAATAATTAACTATGCTGTCAAATCACCAAGGCCTCCTGATTCACCTCAGGCATATTATACTCGAAGATCAGGACAACGCATATTTTCTTGTTAACATTCTATCTGTTCTAGGATGGATAAATCAACAAAATCTGTGGTTCTCAAATTAAACGTTGATTTAAATATTGTTGGAGATATAACCATAGAGCTTCCCAAGAGATTTAAATCGTTTACAGGAAAATACACAGCTAAAGCATGTAAGCACAGTGAATGTGTTAAATTATGTATTCAAATATTTTTACTATGGACATTTTCTTAAGGATTTAAGATTTCGTTATCGAAGTAATAGTCCACTTAATAGTAAACGACTATATCATCAACATCAATAAACATCATTGTAGATGTTTATAGATGAAGAAGATGTATATAGATGAAGTTGTTTATAGAAGAAGGTTGGGAATGAGAAATAAAAGAAGAGGTACGGTATTCCATTCTAATCTTCGGGATGACAACCCCGAAGATTAGAATGGAATACCTCACAGCTCTACTAGTACTACTTTTTATGGATTTTTCGTATCACATTCATCTCTCTCAAAGCCAGTTTGAGAGAGAGAGAGAGAGTAGATGGAGGACGATATATGCAATAGTTTAAAGAACTTATGTACTTACGTATAAGAAATAAAATGCAATTTTTATCGTAAAATTTATAATTTGGAACAGAATTTTATATTAGAATAAAAATATATAACGCTCTGTCTACTTTAAGAAATACATAGAAGGGAAAAATTTGAGTTTATTCATCTCTATCTCTTATATACTCTTCTGTCTTCACAAAATTGTAACACAGAAATTGTATAAGAGTTAGTATAGCACACATTAAATTGGAACAATAATAGTTTCATTTCTGTTTGTCAGTAGCAATATGTAAGAGTGTTGTACCACTTCTGGGGATTTCAAGGCAGCAACTTTATCATATTTTATCTCCTTGACAGACTAAAAGTAGATTGTGATGCAATGAACTGTTTTACAGCACTAAACAAATCTAAATCCACAATCTCTGCGTAGGTAACTACTCGTATATCAAAGCTCAAGTGTGACAAAAGCACAATTACGTTTATTCTTGACAATTTTACATACTGCGTGTTACGACAGAGTCAAGGCTTGAACTTTTAAATTTATTCTGACTATTGATTTTATTGTAATTCTGTACATAAATACTATATGTATTTATTTAGACTATTGTTTTTATTACATACATAGAAATTTCATAACATTTAAATCAAGAAATATAATAAAATATTTTACTATTCATAAATATTACAAACAGATAAAATTGTAATGCAAGAGACTATTTGTGTTAACAGTGTCTACACGCTTTAATAGGATAGTTATAGTGGCTGACATAGGTCGATGCCCGTGCTTAGTGGCAAGTCTGTCAGTGTGTGTTTGAAAAGAAATAGAACAAGATGCGACTTACACGATATTTACTTCAGCTACGCTAGCTACCGCTGATTATGGCTACGATTTGAACAATGACGATAAAGGTGTTCAGCATTTTGAAGTTCTTCCTGAAACTATAAGTTGCCAAATTGTAAACGAGCCCGAAGTATCTTTAGGCGAAGATTTGATTCAAGAATTGGACAAAGGTAAGAGAAAAAACACTGTTTTATATAACGTTTCTACTAATCTATGTACTATAAAAAGTTTTACCAAATTTTCGCGTGTACCATTAGGTTTAGGTAAATAATTAAAAGAGATGAAATAATCACTTAAAAATAAATTTTTCCTTTGTTTGTACACTTTCAGTAAAAAATATTGAGAGAAACAGGACAGGAGTTTTCGGAACAACTGGCTTAATAATAATATTTAAACAATCACAGATATCCAAAATCCCAAAACTGTTCTCTGTGCCTTGGCAACTAAATAGTGAAAAGACACTATGTACTTACATTAGTCATATGAGTATACATGACTCGTGTACAAAATATTCATATTATAAAATTAATGTTTGCGCCTAACGGGATTCGAAAAATCTCGTTGCTTCGAAGGAAGTGTCATTATCATAGGCGTCATATCATTTATTAGGGCTTTATTGTGGCTTCATTTGGCAGACAGGTTATTTTGCAAATGGATTTCATTAGCCTGAGAAAACATGTAGTTAGCATGTAGCAAACATGTAGTTAGTGTTTTGTTTTATATCACACAAGGAATATTAAATTTGTTATTGAACTGTAATAATAATATTAGGAAATATCAAAATGAATATTATTTATTTCCTTTATTTTCCTTTATTTCTTTATTCCTTTTAGTAATATCTTTTTAAATTTTAGAATTGCAACAATAGGCTCAGATGATGTCATGATAACGTTTTAGAATTATTAAGATTAACGATAATCGTTCATCTTATGTATTATAATTAAATATAAATAAATAATTAAAAAACTAGTAACTAGTAGTAGTATAAAAACTAGTAGTATAGTAGTAATAATTTGATTTGTTTCAATTTGATCCAAAATTTCACTATATTAATTAAAAAAAATAAAAATATATAAAATAATATAAAATATCTTCACGTAATTCCTAATACATGGGTAGACAGAGGTCTAGTCTAGACAATTAAGTGCCTTTGATCCACCTTCCATCGAAGATTTCTTCGGGACATAATATATAAATTATTAAACATTTTATTTTTCACGATAGCCGAGTTGTTGAGTGGTCGGAATTTCGAGTCGAGAGACCCGAGTTCGATCCCCAGGTGGCAGTACCAATGAGTTTTTTCAAAAACTTATGTACGAATTTCATCGTTGGCTTGGACATAAAGGCGGCGACGGGCTCACCACCTGTCACGTTGTCCCGAAAATATCTTCGGTGGAAGGTGGGTCAAAGGGACTTAATTGTCTAGACATGACCTCTGTCTACCCCTGTATTGGGAATTGCGTGAAGATATTTATTTATATTTATTTATATTTTATTTTTCAGATCCTAAGGCCAAGGAATGGAAGGCGAACTACAACAGTAAACGCAAAGATCTACAAGAAAAAACAATCTGCAAATTAGTAGAAAATGCGTACGTGACTATCGTTCATAACATAAGGGCAGCTGCAAAAGTTTTGCCGGCCAATGCCTTTTTTAAAGATATTTAAATTTACCAAGAATAAGACAAAAATAAATAAACATTCTCAAACAAATTATTATTGGACTTAAAATAATGCCCATTGTTTTCTTTTTACAATATTTTACCCAAAATGACTCGTTGAATTCTCGGTATTGATGTAACTTTTGTGAGTATGCATAGATTGTTTATATTTACTTATTAAATAATTTAATCTCTTTAATTGCTGTTTTATAAATTATGACGCCTTTCGCAACGCAACCTTGCATTTCATCCATAACATATGATATCATTATCTAAAAAATATTACTTTTTTTGATAGGTACTAGCGGTCTATTGTTAAATTAGTAAAAATTGAGCCGGGTGGTGGCTTGATTGGGATTCGAATAAAGAGAATTCAGTTCGATCCCCAAGAGGAAGTCTAGCACCAATGAATTTTTTTCGAAACTTATGTATTCCTACATAAGTATAAGTTATTCTACATAATCATATTCATATTCTTACATAAGTATTCTTGTATAGTTGGCTTAGATTCTCAAAAGGCGAAAGGCTCACCACATATCAAGTTGTCATAATAAAATTCGATGGAATGTTGTTCGTAAGGATTAAAAAATTATCTAAGTCTCTGACTATCCCAGCATTTGGAATGCATGAAGATAAAGTAATCTCTGAAGATGGTAGCAGAAAATAGTTCTTGTTCGACAACTCAGGTTACCACAGCAACACATGGTTAAAACAAATATGATATATATTGAAGTCATGATAGCCGAGTGGTTGGGTGATCGGAATTCGAGTCAAGAGACCCGAGTTCGATCCCCTAGGCTGGTACAAATGTCTTGATTTGGAAAAAAAATGTCTTCGGTGGAAGGTGGGTCGAAAGGACTTAATTGTCCAGACCTCTGTCTACCCCAGTATTGGGAAAGGCGTGAAGTATTTTTTTTATTTATTTATAGTATGGCTGGTTTATACAAATCCAGTATCTATTCCAAGCTCCGAAAGACTTTAATTATATTACCAGTGAAAGGTCAAGTACAAGGAAAATGTACTCCGTCCAAAAAAAAAACTAATGAATACTAAAAAACAACTCGTAATAAATTATTTGAACGCCGCTAAAAGTATATTTAAATCAGTTTAAAAGCTTTTAAGTCAACTTCTCACAAGATATGTTGTAAGTGATTAATATAACTTTGTGATATAATAACAATAAATTATTAAAAAAAATCTTTGAAATTACTGACACATACTTATCTGAAATGTGACAACTGTAACATATCAATACCCTTAAATATTATCTACTGCTACTTCTCTACAGCTACTATTTTTAATAACGAAGTGCTTCCGACTATCTCTCATAGGATTTTATTTCGCAAGAATTTAAACAATGCGGTACTTTATGCATATAATACGAATTTTGTTTGACCAACACAATTCGAACAATGTCAGCATAGCCGATTGCTCTTGACTTTTCCGTCTTTGAATAATTTTACTTTTTTATCTTTATAAGCTCACTTAGAACTTTATGTTAAATTTGTAAAATATCTGAAGTTGTATAAATAAATACCTGACATTGTGATTTACATACCGAGCTGCGCGATTATGATCTTATACTCTTCTGTAAGGTGCAAATGTCTTATAATGGACTATTGACTGGGAGTTAAAATCCACGGTAGTATCAGAAATTAATTAGTTATTCAAAAAGTATAACAAGTTTCCTCTTGCTTAAGAGTTTTTAAACCCTTGGGATATTTTCAGAAATAAAGATCAATGCAACACGGAAACTATTTGGACGCGTATTTTTTAAAGATCTCTTTTTAAATACACAAATTTTATGAGGTTCCCTTCTTTTTTCCAGTCATTTCTGTAAAAATAAATATACGAAAATCATAACAAAGTATTATAAACTGTATATTAAAGACCTAAAAAAATACCTAAGAGCGGTTAGGGCTTGAATTTTTAATATGTAAATTCCGTCTAGCGACCAGCGCCAAAGTAAATACTCTTTGTAACAACCGCCCATTGTGTTCGTGTACTATACGTGCACAAATAACTGCAAATGTATAAAAAAATCAGCAAATCCCTAAATCTCTTCGAATATGTCAAATCTTTTTGAATAAAGTCAGTGAACTTGGCATTCACTTGAGATGGGGCCAATCATTAAAGCATTCGATATTAGGGACTAACGAATTAAATTCTTTTGTCATCGACATTATAACAAATGCTAATAACCTTAAAAAACTATGCTAACCTGCTGCTACCATGAACTAAGATATTCAATGGTTAATTAGAAGTGGTTTATGACAACAGTCAAATGGTGAGTTCGAACCTGTAACGCAAATTTTCAGTGTTCATCCCATTTCCCTTGCAAACCAAGAACGTATTTTTTTTTGTATTTCAAGTTATCTATTAACTTAGGAATAAATACTTACCGAAACTGTCTTATTTGACAGATCGTGAGCGGTAAAGATACAAATGTCAAAGCCGTTAAGGTACTCTTAAGTGCCTAAATTAATACGTATGCTTCAAACTTTTTGAACAAACAGCAACTTCGTTTTTTTAACTTACTAAAAATACCTGTGCAGATAAAAACTGAGTTAAACATTGTAGCTTTTATTTTCTTTTACAATCCGAAAGGTATAAGGTGGTTTTTATAAAAGCTGATCTCTATATACAAAATCAAGTCCAATGTCCGCTAATTTTGAGATTATGTCGAGTCTAGTGACAGTAATTGAAAAAGTTTAACAAGTGGTGTAAAATGTGATGTTATGCAAAAAAAATTATAAATTTTTGCTTAAAATATACTTTTTAAAATAAGATGTTTTTTATTCACTATAATGATTTTGTCATACACTGATGATGAGACACTGATGATTGATTGTAAGTAAAAAATTTTGTTGGAATTCGTAGTACTTATGTAATTGAACATAAACAAAAAATTTTAAGCTTCAATCGTCTCAAAGCGAAAAACTAAAACCTTCGAAATTTTAAATGAAATGTGATCATCATATGATATCAAATATTTTTCTCAACAATTTAAATTTAATTATGGGAGACAAGATAGAAAGGTAAAATAATATTTAGAATTTATGCAGAATAATAAAAGCCTTATTATAGGGAAAAAAATATATTTTTATTAATATTGAAAATGAACACATTAATGTACAAAAACGAAGAGATTCGCAATATGACAGGTCTGAAAGATGATCTTATCACTAAAATAACGTTCTTCGAAGGTTTGGGCGCCTTGAACGAAAGAGTGAGGACCGAATCATGAAGAAAATACAATTACGTACACAGTCAAATAGATTGGAACGCATTACATACATATTGCTCTGATCCCAAAATAAGTAGCCAAAGCAATTGCGTTATGGAATCAGAAACAACGAAGGTGCCATTTACACCCAGACCAGATAAAATGCAGAAAAAGCTGTTTTCTACATTTACCCGTCAGGGAATCGAATCCCGGAGCTCAGAGCTGGTGACCAGATGAAAACGGGAGTGTGCGCCACTAGTCTACGGAGATCGTCAAAATACAGTGCGAAAGTTAACAATAAAAGAGGTCAAGGTATGCCGAGACTAACTTTCAAGAGTACTCGAATAGTCAAATGATCAATTTGAAAGAAACGAAAAGGTATGTAAGGATCGTGACTCTTGGCAATCTGTTCCTTCTGCCAAGGACCTTAAAATACATTAAAAAAATATCCGAATTCGAAAATTCCTACACCTTACCTCCTGTAAATTATCGTCTAAAGTTTTTAAAAAATAGACGTGGAAAATATGCCCACTCTTATAGTTCACAGGAGTACCCGAAGAAAAACCTCGTCATGCGTGTTTAAAATATATTTTATTATTTATTTATTTATCTTTACGCATTTTTCCAATACTGTGTTAGAAAGAGATCCAAACAAATAAGTTCTTTCGACCCACCGAAGCCTATTTGGGACAACGTGACAGGTGGTTAGCTTATTGCCGACTTAGCGTCCAACGTAACGGTATAATATATTTACGTAGACTCACATTCAGACAAACACGTACGTATAAACATCTATTACTCGAGTACAAACATTCATATTTATCAAATGTTTGTCCCCAGCGGAATTTAACCGAAAACTAGTGATATCTAGTGAAAGAAACGTATTTTTACTGTTATTAAATTAATGTGATTCGATTTTTTTAATACGAACAGTATTTCAACTCGTTACATTACAGCGTACATTAGGTATGACAACGCTCCTAATGACCTAGCCAACTTAATAAATATAATGTTAAATTCTATCGATATTTCGTCACATATTATTGTGGGAAGAAAATTAACATGTTCACTTGAAATTAGAAGATATTTTTATGTGAATGCGTAAAGTAAATTGCGTTTACTTTTATAACTATGCCAGATTACGTATGGATTCATTATCGACAATTTTTAACTTTCGGCGTTAATGTAGTTGCCTAGGCAATTTTTTACGCCTTCGTCTTACAAAAAAATTAAATAACGCTTTTTTTCCAGAATGTATTAGAATGATTAGTGAAAAATTGTAACACGTTTAATAAGAGGTTTATTATTAAGACGACAAATTTAACATTACTTTGATTATAACGCCATTAATAACCAGCAATCGTGATTATTTAACTGTGGTAAAGAAGCGTATTGGTACATAAAATAAATTGGAGAATTAATATGAACACAATTATATAATAAATGCGAAATTGTGTGAGTATACGTGTGGGAAAAATTGGCAAAAAGCAATCGGTACACCTGATGGTAAATGACTACCGAGAGCCACGTCAACAATACAAGAAGGGCTGCAGGTACGTTAAAGGTAAACCTTTAGAAAGGATTGAAAAAATAGGAGAAGAAAAGGGAAGGTAATCCATAGGTAAGAGTGCCAATGGTTGCCTCATTAACTGGAAGAAACCCAAAAGCACAAGTTGTTACATCAACCGTATTTTGCCAGGCCTTGTCTCGGTCGAGCCGGCCCACTAGGCAAAATCTGCCTTTGTTCTTTCACGCAGAAAAAATAAACCATGGATATAATTGTGTGACCACTAAGATAATAAATGTCGTCGAATGTGTAACAAATTGCGCCTGAATCGGTCTGATCACTTAATTTTTTACTGAAGTATTAGTTGAGGGTTAGGGTTGTGATTCTCAGTTTACCTCTACTGCACCGGACGAAACGTAATATAAAAAGTCAAATTTAATGAAGTACAAAGCAGTTTTCACGGTCCGAATGGTGATATGTGCTCGTATGTCTATTTTATGGGTAGCAATAGGGTCTTAAAACGCCTTCACGCAATGGAATAAATTTTCATCATTTATATAATCCTACAAGATGATCAGGTATATTATATATAATTGATACTCTATTCGATAGATCAAAGTAAGCAAGAAAGATGCAAATAATAAATTAGCTTATATTCAAACGGGTCGTAAAATTACACTTCACAAGCCATTAATTGGCATTCATTATAATACATATAACTAATGTCTGTTCAAATCTCAAACTTAAATACAAATCCATAAAAGGTAATATTAAATGAATGAAACAAAAGATCTTATAAAAATAAATAATTAAAAGACATGTATAAAACTGATGGGAACAGTCGTTTGTTTTGTTGAATCTCATTTCTGTCAAGATGTTATGGAATTACATACGTTATTTTATTCTTACGCTAATTATGTTTCACGGTATTCAACATTGCCACGGACAGTGCAAGTTCAAGACAAATGATTCTGGTAAGTCATTATCATGCATATAACTTAACAATAAAAAGTTATAAAATAAATCCAAAAAATACTTTTCCCAAATAAGCTATTTGCTACATATAGGTCTGGTACCTGTTTGGTAAAAAGTTTCTTACATACCAATATCCTTTAGTGGGCAGCCAAAGCATAGGAGCAGCTTCCCACAAAACGTAAGTGTTTATGGAAGTTAATGCAGGTGGTTTAAGATGTCGGTGTTACATAATTTTTCGCCTAGTCACGGCTAGAGGGCTTTTGGCCATACCATGCTCACCCACGGGGAATTAGGAGGAACCTATCTATATTGCCGAAATAAAAAATATAGAATAGCTTGCTGAAATGGCTAAGTCGTGGTGGCTCTTTCGAGTGGATTTGCTGAGCTAACTTGTGTTTAACTTTTGTATCACATTGACTTCCAAACTGTTTCAGTTTTCCATTCCGTTATATTAGAAGATTTTATTTCAGAATTAATCTACAAGCAAATTTCTTTTTTTGATGTGAGGTGAATTTAACACATGTATTTACTAGTACACTACACTATTAGTAAAACTACCTAAAGAAACAATAAAATTTTACTTCATAGCACTTCATATTTTCATACATATTATGTCTACACTTCTTACTTTCGTTCGTCTTGCTTCTACGCACCCGTTTTGATATCCACTGTTTTGGAGATCGTTAACCAGATTAGGCTAAGACTAACCAGAATCAGATTAGCCCGGAAATGTATTTTTGTTACCATTAGTCGACTTTACAAAATGTTTTATTATACTTGAACGACAACATAACAAAGACAGTAGAGCAAGTACGATTTCTGCAGCATACATTCATAGGATCATTATAAAGGATAATGAGAATTAAATTAGTACCTTTTCCATATGTATAAATTAATATACAACGTGATTAACATTTATGCAAACAAAAATATGGCATTAATACTCTGTGAAATAATAATAACTACAATAATTTAAAGGAAAATTCGATATAATTACAGGAAAGAATGAGCACTTCCTTTGTATAATAAAATAGGTATTTATAGTACCCATCTTAATGTATTGTATGTTATTTTATTTTTCAAAGCCTCAATGTTGCATTGTTTTAAACTAAATTATTATTTTATAAAATATCATTTACTATTTATAAAAATAATTCACTACAATATTTTTGGTCCAATTAAATTATAGTGGATCATTTAAGGATCATACAACAAAAAACCAAATTAGAAACCGTTTTACTAAAAGTTAGTACAAAACTGTTAATATTCTTTAAATTTAAACTGAAACATAACCTTTGTTCATTGGAAAAAGATTTGACACACAATCAACAGATATTTCTTTATAATATAAAGCTTGTAATATTTCTTTGTTTCTGTGTTCGTGTGCCAAATAGTAATGTTTATTGCGCCTCTTTGCTTAATCATGATACATAAATTACCTGGTCCTCACAAGAGTCAAACCTGCGATGTCTGTAATATCAACTATTAAGAATAACTTGACAGTAAATTCATTTGAATTTCTATACATATGAGTTTTTTTATTTTGAATTTAACACATATTATAAAATATAAATCGGCCAAGATGGAGATTTCTGAGCACATACTGGCTATAGAAGAGCTGGTTAAATTATGCAAGCATAATGGAGAACTTTGAGCTTTTATCAAAATACTGTCAGCGCTCAATGTCAGTTCTTTCAGGGTCGGTATGTGACTTTTGTTAGTCAAAATAGCTCCTCTGGTAATGCTGATCTCTATAGCAGGTCCATAACTAAAACTAAAATTAAAATATGAAACAAGATGAAAATAAAAATAATATTATTGTTTATAGTGATGAATTATAGGAAAAAATATTGGCACATTGTTAAATACTAGCTGTAAGGGACAAATCACAAATTATTGTATGCCAAGAAGTTATCTCAAGTACTTTCTGTCCTAATTCTATTTGTACTAAAATATGTGAGAAGGGGCAATGTTAACAAAAGACAAATGTTAAAATACTCAGAGTATTTAAATAGCATATAACAGACTACTTTCGTCAATCTTTAATAAACGGAAGTTTTGTGCATCGCATCGCACCGTATCCGAAACAGTAACGTTGTCAACATTCTGTGTAATTTCACTTAAATTATTGAATTTTATAAAGAGAAAACCGATTATGCCAAACAATTGATGCTAAGATATTATACGTAAGTAATGAATATTGTATAAAAAGTAAACCAAAATATATTATTGTGAAATGTTAAAAATGATTTTTTAACTTAAAACATTTAAATATTGTAAAAATGATGTAAAAAATCCATATTAATTCTACTTTATTTGGGTGTTAATGAAATGACATTTTGTGCCTATCCCTCATATAATTTGCGGGTATGGTAACCACAACACACTCTAAAATAAACATTAACAGTTTATAGTATAGCAAAAAACAACGTAAGACTTACGAAAGCAACATGTTGGTTAAAATGAGACAATTTATTTATAACCAGAATAAGTAATAATATATTAAGGTTAATGAAAAACCTTTCAAACGTATGGGATATGATGAGTTTTTTCATTAATTTAAAGAATTTTTTACTGGCCTTATAGTTAAAGTGTATAAAACATAAAAATTACACTTAGATTTATAAGTAATACAATATATTTAAATATAATGTGAAGGTAGGTTTTAAATATTTTAATAAAATAAAGTACAGTTTTTTGATTCACTCCTGAGTAAGGAAATGTAAATAGAATACGTTTGGTTTTGTAAATATAATAAAATTAAGAAAAATGCAAATAAAATGCAGATGTAGAATATATATATATATATATATATATATATATATATATATATATATATATATATATATATATATATATATATATATATATATATATATATATATATATATATATATATATATATATATATATATATATATATATATATATATATATATATATATATATATATATATATATATATATATATATATATATATATATATATATATATATATTTAGAAATTCAATCGATTGCTGAATTGCTGAGTTCTGTTCACCGATTTTTTTCAGTGTATCACTAAATGTTTGAAATTTGAAGTCTTATGGTACCTGCATATCGGCAATCATTTCTTTCATCGCTTGCATCACAGAGTTGTCTGATAAATTATCCTAATTAAAAGTCAATTTTCTTTTAATTCGCCGCGTATATTTAAGATTCGAAAGCTGCCCACTATAAACTTTATTATTCTATAGTGGTAGAACCACGCATCAGCATTTGTTGTTGCATGCATGGGCCGGCTCGACCGGGGATGTAATGATTCGACACTGTCTGAATTCTATCAAGAGAGGTCATAAAACAAAAGATGTAGAGTCGTATTAGAAGAAAATCTAAAGTTTTCTCTCTACATGGTTTCGAAAAAACTCACCCAACTACTGTGTTATCGCGACTTTTTTGAGAGGAGTGGTGAGAATGTCCTCCGAGGAGGCGTTACTAGCGGCATTGAGGGAACACTTTCAGTTTTCGATAGATTAGTCAGTGCGAGCGCGACGTCACCTGTTCTTGAACTCGCTGAGACGGATATACGTGAGTACAATTCAGTACGGTGGGAAAAATATAATGTTATTGTGAGAACAAAACGTTTATGAGAACTAAGCCTAAAACCTTATATACAATGTAAACCACCTTATATATAAATACTAATTTAAGATATATATTTGTAAATTTTACTTTGGGGATAAGAAAATAATATCTTATGTCCTTTCATCTGACACTTCCAACTATTTCTTGTTGTTACGGTTTCTAAGCTGCGATTCAATAAATATATGTTGAACCTACAGTAATACGAAGGTGAAAACCGCGTTCAGATTCGTGTTGAGTTTTTAATGTGATCCGGGTACAGACAACAAACATAGAGACAGAAAATCTTGTTTTGACTTCTAGAACTTTTAGTAACTCCATAGATTTTTAAGGAAAAACAATGGTAGCTTTTATTCGTAAAAATCTATTTGTACATAATTACTTGTTCTAATTGATTTATCAACACAGAGCCTAATCCGTAGGTGAACATGTTGCTGGCAAACATGAAGACGAATTTTATGTTATTAAAATCCACTAAAGAATGATTTTCGGAAATTTCTTCCCGATACGGTAAAATAAGAGTGGAAAGGTTCTATTCAATAGAGAACGGTAATTTTCAAAGTATTGCGTAGTACAGTAGAAGAATAATAGTAGTATATTTCAGCTTACATGCAATTTACAACACTACGGCAAACAACATTAGTTTATATGCTCTTATACTCTTTTTGTAGACTCTTATGAACATACAAGGTTAACGTAAATAGTACGGTATTTTTAAATAAGGGAACAGAATATTCAAAATTGATTCAAATCCGTCCTCCGTCCGGTTTGGAATATTCCACTATATACTATTATATACCACATAAATTCTACAGGAAATTCCAAATAATTTTGGCCGAAACAGAATTGAAATCTGTTTAGTGGTTACGTGGTGTCAAAAACCATCTAGATTCCAAAATATATCGATAGTACAATATGGAACACAGGAACCTATTACTCACTAAATACTCACTAACCGGAACCTATTATGTAGGTACTCTTTCTGAGATAAAATGTACTGCAATATTTAACCAGCAATATTTAAATGTACTGCAATATTTAAAGTATGTTGATAAGATTTTAAATATTGGAAATCCGTTCAATAGATTGGACATAATTAAAAATCATTTCGTCCATTATGACTTGAAATTTCAACTGTATGATGAGCAATACTAATGGTAGCTCAGGCTATAATTTTGGTATTATTGAACCAATGTCTAAAAATAAGATATTGAAAAATGGTAACAGAATGAACATTGAGTCAATCTTGAACAAACAGACAAGAATTCTAAAAATCAAATCAATCAAATTTGGGTTCAGATAAGTCTTACTAACCTATTCAAATAATTTCCACACAAAAATCTTCAGTGTACAGGCACGCCTATTTTAAAAAGAAAACTTCAATATGTAATGTTCTAATTTAAATGTATCACGGATGTTGGAATCTAATTGTCCTAATTGTTTGTCATTGACCTTAGTATTTTTAAATATTAGATACACAATAATACTGGTTCTTATAAGGAATCCGGTAAATGAACGGTATCATCAAGTGTGCTCTCACTAAGCATAAGATTAATTGCGTGAGACGGTGATACCTAACGGCAAACACATTTAAAAATAATGAATATTTATATTAATGATTATATCATAATTTTAAAGGAAGTTCAATAACAAAATCATAACTCAACGGCCTAACAACCAGTTAAATGTTGAATGTGGATAATTTTTTGATAAATACACGCAAGGTGTGTACATGTATAATTTTATTAAAAGGTCTTTGTCTTTTCTACATACAATTAAAAAATATATCTTCACGCCATTCCCATACATACAGGGATAGACAGAGTCTAGACAATTAAGTCCTTTCGACCTACCTTGCACCTTACCGACGACATTTTTGGGACAACGTGACAGGTGGTGAGACCGTCGCCGTCTTAATGTCCAAGCCAGCGACATAAATCGTACATAAGTTTTGAAAAAAAATACCAATGGGTGGTACGAGTTTTGGGGATCTAGCACGAGTCTCTAGAGTCGAATTCCGATCACCCAACCACTCGGCTAACAATAGCTAGCAATAACAATTGCTTTTTTTAATTTGATTTCATGTGCTTTTTTTAGAAAAGAAAATAAATAATTTTTATGATTCCTTTTTAAATACGATTATTATATGCTTTAAACACACATTACTAATTTAACTATATACAAGATATAGTAACTTAATAAATAATTAAATAATATGTTAGTCTAGAGGACAGTCGCTGAGTTGAAGCACTAGTGTTGAAACCGTTCGGACCTGCTCATCAATTTGGTGAGTTTTTGCACTATACTTTTATAGTTTTAAAAACTACCGCCTCGTCTCTTCGAGATGAGCGTCGCTGCCGACTCCTTGAGCGCCCTGCGGCCCATGTCGGTCGCTCGAATCCCGAAACCCGGCGCCCCCTGTGGGTTTACCTGGGTGTAGGGGGTCACCCGAGCGACGCGCTGTGGCCGCGATTAAAGGTCGCGGGCAACTCAGCATAAATTGCTTCAATGATGACCAACAGCTCTCCTGCCACGCCCCCTGGAGGGGCCCACTCCGAGCTTGAGGACAGTGACTAGGATGACCAGCTGCCGAGCACACCAATGGCTGAATTCAGCATTGAGGAACTTTCGCCGCGCTCACGCTGTGAGCACGAACTGGCATTGCAGAAGCGGCTGAAAAAGCTTGGCCTCCTTCAGCGCGAGACTGCCGACCAATTCATTGCTCTCCTGGAGCATAAGCTTTAGAGATTCATCGCGGCAAGAGTAGAAATACCCCCTGAGCAATTTAATGCTCAAGCTGATGCCCAGTTGATAAGTAGTATTACACCTAATCATAGCAGAACTGCTAGACGGCCCAGAAGTCCAGAAGAGTAGGAGGAGGAGGAGTGCAAGCGGATTTGTGACGAGCTCACGCGTCCCCCGCAGGAGACACATTGTCACCCACCTGCGGCCATTACTGTCACTGCGGCGGACGACCCTTGTTCTCCCCCACTAGACTCCTAGCTCCTAGCTCCTAGAAGACTCCAGCCACAAGCCGTCAGGCCGGGGCAACACCTATGCCACGTGCCTCTACGACTCCCTCCGCAATAATGCCATCAGCTGTGCCTTCCGGAACACCTGCGGACCACGAGCGCACCAACACTGCGCCCGCACTTGCCGGCTCCAACTTAACCAGGGTCGCCGCCGGCGCTTCCTGCTGCCAGCGGGGTCAATGCATCTCGCCCTCTCTCCCCTTCACCATTCTCCGCAGGAGGCCCGAACTCCAGCATAACAGGCAAGCCACCTTCTGCCTCCGGCGAGCTGACGCCTTGTACGTCGTATATGTCATGCCCAGCCAATTATCGGCAGGGCAACGGGCGTCGGCCCCCAGGCAGACAGATACCGGCGGGCCAGCTAGGAAACCACACTTTCCACCGCTGGTAGTGAAGCTGTTCCCGAACTGGGCCCGTCACTTCAAGGCTGCCCAAGCCTTGGGTCATCGGCCCAACGGCCATCCCTACTGCAAAGGTGTCCGTTCGATCGATCGTGTTCCGATTCCTGCAAAGATACCTGTCGAAGCTGGAAGCGGAGGAGAACCTGGCCTGGTTCACTTACTCGCTGCCGGCCGAGAGAAGCGTCAAAGTAGCAATCAGAGAACTCCCGGCGGACACCGAACCGGAAGAAATTATGGATACCTGGGCTTCGAGCCGGAGTACATCCGGTCCATCCGTGCAAGGCATGGATGACCGAGCTGTATTTTCTTTGCTCAATTCAGGAGAACGGAGGGCATCCTCCAAAAGATCTACGCCGTAGAAGAATTGCTCTACATGCCTGGGATCAAAATTGAAGCCTGGCGGGGAAAAAAGGAGCCAGCACAGTGTCATCGATGCTCAGTCTCGCCCTCCACCAGCACAAAACCAATGGTGGAGACCGCGGCCAGCCGTACCAATTTGATGGCCCCGGCGAACGAGTACCGGCCCAAAACAGCCCAACCAGCCGCAAAGGGCAGTAAACCGGCCCAAACAGGCAAACCAACCGGAGCCCACCGAGGCGGAACGGGTGACTTCACCCGTGACTGCCCCAGTCATGGCTGCAGGACTTGAATCAGGGGAGAAGATTACCGTCACAGCGGTGATCGCTCTCCTGACAGAACTCCTTCAAGTGCTCAACAGCGGAACTGATCCAGTCGCAGTAGTGTTGAACGCAATTGCCAAATTATCAGTAAAACCTTTGGTAGCTACCTAGATTACACGGTAAGTCCCGCCCGGTAAGTTAGCCGGGCTTCCCCCAAAGGGGTCTCACCTGAGTCAGCACTGAGGGTGAGGCTTAGCCATGAACGCCATCTGTTATGGCATCAAGTGCCAATTTACCATCAGCACTACGGTGCTACCCCAAGGACCTGCTCATATTTATAAGCAGCGCTTCGACACTACTGAAGGAGGATAAACCTCGACCAGTTCCCCTGCAGTCATTCGACTGCAAGCGAAGACTATACACTGTTAGTCTAGAGTCTTGGAATATGGACTTCATAAGCTACATAAATAACCATACATTCATTATGAGTGGTGTACAAACATTCATATTCATAGCACAAATATTTGCCCCTAGAGACATTCGAATCCACAACCCGCAGTTTCGAAGCCATTGTCATTATCAACTAGGTTATCGGACCGTTTTACATTATTAGTCTAAAATATATAGGTATCATTTCTGAATATATTCGAAAAAAATACAAAAGAATATGTACGAAAAATAAAAGTAAAATTATTATATAAATAAATAATAAATATCTTCGCGCAATTCCCAATACAGGGGTAGACAAAGGTCTAGTCTAGACAATTAAGTCCCTTCGATCCACCTTCCACGTGACAGGTGGTGAGCCCGTCGCCGCCTTGGTCTCTCGACTCGAAATTTCGACCTCCCAACTACTCGGCTATCGTGACTTCTTATAAATATAAAATTATTATATATTTTTTTAAATATATTATTGCGTCACGCATGCCTTACAACTTCCCAACCATTCGGCTATCGTGACTTCTTATAAATATAAAATTATTATATATTTTTTTAAATATATTATTGCGTCACGCATGCCTTACCAAGCGAAACTTAGTTCCCCAGGCACTTTAATTTTAATTGTTATATTGTCATAAACAATTTCGATATGCTGACGTCCTAAATGTAAATACACATTAAAATAAACATTTAAAAGCACCGCTGTAAAATTATTTGTTTTTCGGCGAATAGCGGGAGACATTATAAAATCAGATATACACGTGAGCTCCTAAATGATAGAAAGTTTGATAGTGCAATTGTTTCTCCCTAAGATTATAACCAATCCTTACAAGATATGTGAAGCTGTGTCCTAGACAATTATAAACCTGTTAAGATGTAATCAATTATCTTATAATTCAACATGTCGTAAAATTCGCAAAAGATATTCATTCAAATTTAATACTTAAGTATAATGTTATAATGAATTAATTTTACTGAAGATAATTTGAAGTTGTTTCTGAATAAAAAAAAACGGAAGGATATATATAACAGAGGTGCAAACGGCCGGCATTTTCGCTAAACATTAGTTGTGTCAAGATGTTAGTGAATTGCATACGTTATTTGATTCTTACGCTCGTTGTGTTATATGAAATTCAAAATTGTGATGGAGAATTCAACTTTCAAGATATATATTACGCCAGTAAGTAAGAATATAATCCATCTATTTTTGCAAATATGCCACAAAGCATACTCGTATCATTTTATGAATAATTTTTAATTGTTTATAGGTAACTCTATTCATGGATAGATAGATTTTTAATATTCGCTATTAGGGCAACGTGACGGGTGGTGAGCCTGATACGATGCGATATTAATCGTACATAAGTTTTGAAAAAACTCATTGGTACGAGCCTACCACCGGGTCTAAATCGGGTCCCTGGACTCGAATTCCGATCACCCAACCACTCGATTATCGTGACTTAATGTTACGAAAATTTACGTTATTTGTTACGTGAAGCTTTATAATATTTCAATTTCTCTATGTTTAATATCAATGTTTTTATACGAAGCTTTATAATATTTCAATTTCTCTATGTTTAATATGTAAATCTTTATACACGACTAGATTTTAAACGTAATCATTACCAGGTCATTCCACTTTGAAGCTTCCAGTATTATAAAAAACTAGTTTGTGGCATGCTTTTTATAATACTGGATTTAGGATTATATTTACTTCAATATATCTAATATAATATATATAATCTAATATAATATATCGTTCACTTTAAAAACGTTGTAAAAATATATTCACGTCATTCCCAACACTGGAGTAGACAGTCGGCTAAACTAAAGTACTTTCTACCCACCTTCCACCGAAGACAGTTGTAAATTAAATTCAATTCGTCGTTACGCACGTATAGGTGACGTACGTAAGTGATTGTGTATAACGAGTGTAAATAAAAATCTAAGTACTACCTTCATTATGTCAAAATTGTATGATA
This sequence comes from Sericinus montela, assembly GCA_029286605.1. Classification (NCBI taxonomy): domain Eukaryota; kingdom Metazoa; phylum Arthropoda; class Insecta; order Lepidoptera; family Papilionidae; genus Sericinus; species Sericinus montela. Next base: position 4,695,065 of record JAGSMR010000031.1, on the reverse strand, counting down.
AATGTTTTAAAAATATAACAAAAACGGGTATATAAACCATGTGATAGTTTTCAATATTTATTATTCAACCTATAATCATGCCGCTTACAATTGAAGAATGTACTAGAATCCTCACAGTGCTGGAAACCGGCCGGAGTCAGCGCGATTCAGCCGGGACTGTCGGTGTATCGCTGTCAATAATACAAAGAGTTCTCCGACTTAACGATAAAACTGGCTCTTACCTACATAGACCCGGAAGAAGCAGAACTAGGTGTACCACAACACGAGAAGATCGATACTTGGTAAACACCATGCTTCGTAAGCGCTTTTCACAGAAACTGAACTTACAAATCTGTTTCGACGCGTCGGAGGAAATAACCCAAGCGCATGGACAGTAAGACGACAACTTTCTGAAGCTAGCTTGAAACTACTTAGACCTGCAAATGGCTCTAAACAGGAGCGTGATGGTCGTATTTCAAGACTAAGATACGCACAGAACCATTTAAATTGGACTATTGAAAATCGGTCGAAAGTTATGTTCTCCGACGAATCAAAATATATGCTCTACAAGCACCATGGAAGACACAAAGTGTATAGAAGACCCGGGGAAAATTTCAAGCAAGCATGTATAAAAGAAAAAGGTTTCTACGGTGGTGGGTCTGTACTTGTGTCGGCCGGAATTTCATCTGAGAGTCGCACAGAACTGGTGTTCTCAGAAAACGGCTCTTTAACTAGCGTAAGATATGTGGAAGAAATCCTTAAACGTTGGGCCATTTATGGTACATTTGGGTGAGGATGCTATTTTTATGCATGACAATGTCCGACCTCATACAGGTTTCATTGTGAATTACTACCTACAAGAGAAGAATATTACTCATTTGGAGTGGCCAGCACGCTGCCCGTATGTTAACCCGATCGAGCATGCATGAGACGAGCTAGGGAGATGTGTCAATTAACGAAACCCTCTCCTAATCGCGGTTCATGAGCTAAAAAGTGCTCTCGCAGAGGAATGGGAGAATATTTACCAAAATCATACCTATTTTTGTTTTCAGGCGAGATCTGCTGTTTTTCCTTTATGTAGTTTTTAATAAATAAAATGTAATGATTAATAAATTTTTTAACATTTAAGGTGTATTACATTATCTATTAAGCACCGTTTATTTTATTAAGCTAACATTCTTAGTGTCCAAGATTTATAGTTTTTTTAGGTGACCCGCGTTCATTGCTCTCGATTATATATAGTGGATATTCTATATTACTTTATTTCGACTCTTAATTTGTAATAATTGTGTAAATTGTTTCTCTTTGGTACTCGATCCCATTCCATACTATTTATTATGCATATCACAATGTAGTTACCAGCTTCTTTCTTAGTAATTACAATATTATTAGAATTATTTATTGACCTTTAGTAGAGGATAAGTCCTGATGATGTAAATGAATGATATTATTATAAATAGATAAACATCTTCATGCAATTCCTAATACAGGGTGGACAGGGTCTAGTCTAGACAATTAAATCCCTTCGACCCACCTTCCACCGAAGATATTTTCGGGACAACGTGGCAGGTGGTAGGCCCGTCGCCGTCTTTATATCCAAGCCAACGATATAATTAAGCAAGTCACGATAGCCGAGTGGTTGTGTCATCGGAATTTCGAGTCAACAGACCCGAGTTCGATCCCCAGATGGCATGCTCGTACCAATGGGTTTTTTCAAAAACTTATGTACGAATTTATCGTTTTTTGACTTTTTATTATAATATGAGAAATCAGTTTTGTTTTTGGGATAAAAAACAGTCAATTTTTATTTTTTTAAACCTGTCCCTTTTTTGTTTAGTTTAACTATAATATAGGTCTGTTAATACATGATTGGATAATTTGATTAATCAATGTTTTCGATAGTTAGTCTTGGCCTACCTTGAGAACTTTTAATGTTAACATTATGTTTTTTCTTCACCATCCGGTTTTCACTCATTCGCTTAATGTGGCCAAACCATCAATCCACGCCCTTATTAATTTTAGTGACAAGATTATCTTTTAACCCTGCCATCACTTTGTTTCGTTTGTGGTCAGCCAAGGTGTGCATTTTTTTACTCGCATACCTAGACGAGTGTGTATAAAAAATAATGTTTATATATAAGGGGAAAAGTTTAATTGCATTTTTTAAGAAAATTCACAACACTTTTTAATTACATTTTAGTTAATTACAGTTTATTTACATTTAACTAAGGTATGTAGGTACCATTTTCTTCGATAACTATCTATTCTATCTTCGGTGGAAGGGGGGTCGATGGGACTAAATTGTCTAGAATGGACCTCTGTCTACCCCTGTATTGCGAATGGCGAGAAGATATTTATTTTATAATTAAAATAAATACTTATGACATTGATTCCTTTTGTAAGGACAGGACAGGATTTTCTATATTGCCACATTTGGCGTGCCGATCAGAAATCCCAGTACTTGACACCTCGCTCCTTAAACGCTGCAGATAAAAATAATACTAGGCTAAATATTAAAAGAATTCACGATAGCCGAGTGTTTGGAGGATCGGAATTCGAACCCACACTGAACAGTGAAGTTATTAACAGTAGACCAGCAGTTGCGCTACTGTAGGTTCATTGCCTCGTTCCTGTTTATGATTCAATGGACTAGAAATTCACTTAGAAGATATTGCAATGCATCGAATCGCCGAAAGACACTAGATGGATCCTAACAAACGCTCTTGGTATCACAAAATGTCTATTACTCTGGGAAATAAAATGCGTGAATTTCGTGATAATGCGAGAAGTCACGGGCAAGAACTGGTAAATTTAGTCACTTAATATTAGTATACTCTTTGCAAGTCACTATAGCCGAGTGGTTGGCCGAGTGTTGGTTGGGTGGTCGGAATTTCGAGTCAAGAGACCCGAGTTCGATTCCCAGGTGGCGAAACTTACGTACGAATTATATCGTTGGCTTGGACATAAAGACGGCGACGGGCTCACCACCTGTCACGTTGCCCCGAAATTTTCTACTGTGGAAGGTGGGTCGAAGGGACTTAATTGTCTAGACTAGACCTCTCAGAATAGACATCTCATCAGATTGCCGCCGTGGGACCTGTCGCCTTATAATATAATTTTATTTGTTTCAATTTGATCCAAAATTTCACTATATTAATTTTAAAAAAATATAAAATACATAAAATATTTTAAAATATCTTCACGCAATTCCCAATCGTCTAAGAGGTCTAGTCTAGACAATTAAGTCCCTTTGACCCACCTTCCACCGAAGATATTTTCGGGACATATTATAATTTGAATATATTAATTTGATTTGTAAATTTCAAAACTGCCACCTAGGAATCGAACTCGGGTGTCTTGACTCGAAATTCCGACCACCCGACTACTCGGCTATCGTGACAATTTCTCAAGCTAATCTGCTTATATATACCTTACATTTTCCACAGATTTTATTTCTGTGGGGTTTTCTTTGGTAGAAAGTTAAAATATAAATCTGTTTATGTACTTTCATATTTATCCATCATAAGCAGTCTAAAAATATAATATAAAATCATATAACATATTTAGTCTTGAACAAAAATATCACCGAAATTTACGTTTAAAGGCTTAATCATAAAGTACAACCTGTGCTAATAAAACTCAATGTTATAGTTTCCGAAAAAAGACGAGTATATTAATTGAAAGTAGCGTGAACCAGTGGTTTTGCTCTTAGTTCGGTCAAAATGTTATTGAATTGCATACGTTTCTTACTTGTTTTGCTCGGCGTTTTTTACGAAATCAAAATTTGTGGAGGACAGTTTAATTTTAAAAATAACTATGATCAAAGTAAGTATTGTGACTTTTTTTATTTATTTTTTATGAAATATAGTAAATAAATGATATTATTCGAAAAACAAACGTATGCTCAATGAAAATTCACTCTAGATTTCTCTAGAATTCACACTCTAGATTCAGTAAACTTCTAGATTGCTAAACAAATAAAAATTTTTAGTACATCGGTATAAACATTTTTTTTCTAATATACTCCAGAAAAATTATAGGGCATAAATGGTTTTGTTAAAGTTATCTAAATTTATAATTATAACAACATTTAACAGAAAAGCAAAATTTTTTTCTTTCATACTTTATTATTTTATCTGTTGCACATTTCATTTCAAATAAGTACTATCAACTGTTTTTAATTCTTTTAAATTCACAGAAAATTATTGTAATAGCACTTTGCATAGAAAACTCTGGAATATTTTCATTTAGTTTAGATAAAAATTATAACTTCTTCTTGCTTCTACTGTTATTTACGATTAATAAATTGTTACTATAAGCTAAAACTCATAGTACTAACAACTAAAGCTATAGCGAATAGTACTAACAACTAACTATTAACTTAAATAATACTAAAGTAATATTTATAAGAATTAAATTTAGCTGCTAAACTAAATAGGGACAAGGGAATAGGGACAACATGTAAGTGATGTTGTCCCTATCAACTTAGTTGCTAAGCAGCTGTAAAGAAAGAAATAATTGGAAATTACATAGGTTGTATTTGTGTATAGTAAATGCAACATTTAAGGTAGCTATTTATGATTCAGAAGGTATGTACCAAAGATAATTAAATTATTTTGAGACAGTCTTGTAAAGTATCGCACAGAATCTGGTGCTCACTTCCCAGCTCCAACCACTTTTTCGAAAAAAAATTGACAGGCATCTGTTCTGCAGTGAATTTTTAAAGGCTCTTTGACGTTATTACTTTATGTACATCAATATGTTATATTGTCATTTCATCAATTCATTCATCATTGTTCATTTATTCTAATAATTTTAACTTAATAAATATCCATATATACATACATTTAAACATCCACGACAAGAGTACAAACATTCATATTCATCACACAAATGTTAGCCCCCAGCGGGATTCCAACCCGCAACCTTCGAAGACATGGTCACTATCAACTCAGCTTTCGGGTCGTCAAAATGTAATAGTTACAATAATCGTTATATTTCAGGTAAATTACACAAAACTTTAATGACTTCTACCCCTAGACGTTCCCTATAAATCATTTCGCTCATGTGAAAACCGTCTTAAGTCCATTCGGGAACTTTTTAGGTTTATCGTCTTCCGACAAACAGACAATACTGCCGAAAGACTTTGTTTTATAATGATAAGATCGTTAAGTCTGTTTTATAATTTTATATAGATAAGATCATCTGAATATCACCTACATAAATATGAAATGTTTTTATGAATCGATGTTATAATTGTGTAAGTGTACTCAATGCGCATATTTGTGAAGATTCTGAACTTACGAGATTAAAAATAATATTATAGTAAGGTTACAGTGTCTTTCCATTTGTAAATGGACATCGTTTTTGTATCGTTGCCTATATCCATTTCCTTCCCCCCTTTTGAAGGCAGTCTGGAAAAAATTCCTTTGTACATAGAGTAAATCACGATATTTTAAAATGTTTCGAGGATTGCATCAACTAACAAACGAACACACTTATTTTAAATAACTCGTGCCTGTAGTGGTGTTAAATTCCTGTACTGCGTAACCTGGATACCATAAGACTCATGCTAATAAGCAGTCCCACATACTAGCCAGTAACTACGATTTGTTTAATGTTAAAATTATATAAAATAAACAAAAAATTGAGGTGTAAGAATTATTCCCATGTTTTGAATGGTGTATATAATATACAGCAATAAAATCGCAATCGCCACTGACAAATGGGGAATAACCATTTAAAAAAAAACTAAAAATAAGCAAAACGCTGACGTACTGCAGTCACCGATTGAATGTCCGGGTGTGACAAATATGAAAAAGCTTCTTATGGGCTTATATTATCCAGTGGACTATTAGCAGACTGTGATTCATTAACAAAGTGTTAAACTAAGGTAAAACTATCTGGAGATCAAAAGTTTATTTTTTGTTGTTGTTTGGTTTTAGTTGACTTTTCGTCTAAAGTATATTGAAGATCAGAAAGCCTATTTGGTAGTAAACCTGCCTTTGAAGGTTGTGGGAATGAAAACGAATATTTTTCCGCGAGTCAAAGATATCTATATGTATGTATATTTAAAATTCATTGTTGAACACTTATACTAAATTCAATTTATTAAATTACTCATTAATTCACCGACGAGTTTCGCCTCACGACATCGTCAGGGCATTGATACAAACTCTGTGTCTAGTTTGTATTAATTAATGAGTAATTAAATAAAGTGACTTGTGTACAAGTATTCAACAATGAATTTTAATAACATGCAATTTCACCAAGTGACAACAATCGCAAGTATAAATTATGTATGTATATTTATCTATATAAACAAAAAAAATATTTTCACGCAATTCCCAATACAGGGGTAGACAGTAGAAGATATTTTCGGGACAACGTGACAGGGGGTCAGTCCATCGCCGTCTTTATGTCCAAGCCACCGATATAATTCGTACATAAGTTTTTGAAAAAAACCATTGGTACGAGCCTGCCACCTGGGGATCGAACTCGGGTCTCTTGACTCAAAGTTCCGACCACCCAACCACTCGGCTATCGTGACTTAATGTTACAAAAATTTTTTAGGTTACGAAAACTTTATGTCGTTGGATTGGATATAAAGACGGGGACTGACTCACCTGTCACGTTGTCCCAAATAATGTCTTCGGTGAAAAGTGGGAGAAAAGGACTTAATTGTTTAGACTTCTGTCTACCGCAGAATGGGAATGGCGCGAAGATATTGTTATCTGCAGTACTAAGTCAATAGTATGTTCAATATAAATATATTACTAGTATAAGATAATGTTCGATTTAAATCAACAAGATAAATAGTTATAAGTATTTAAATCTCAAATGTAGTCAGGGTTTTAAGCCGTATATGGAACTAAGAATAATAATATATACTACAGCATATATTCTGTTACTTATTAAGTATGAATACCTACCCATTTGTAAATTCTTTTGTAAATAACAACGACATGAATGCTACCAGATCAAACCAGTCTCAGTAGCAAACTACTATAACATTGTTTTACTTTAAAATTATTATTTCCCAATTATTATCGTATCAAATACCTGCATAGCCTGAATTTGGTCGTGTTCAAATTTTGGTATGCATATACTACAATAAACGCATACACCTGACTGTCTATACGACAGTCGGGTCCCAAATTTAGGGTTCTTTATATCCGTATAGTATTCTAAATTTTTTTACATCGGAGATTAGATTAACTTATTCTGTAAATCGAATTACGATCGGAAACGAATATATTACCAAGGCTATTGTGCTGGTTTAATTTCAAACAGACTCAAGTAATTCACTTCCTAGACAAATTTTCCTATTTGAACGTACGGAAAAAAATAATTTCTTAATTAACCAAAATTCGAAGTTAATCCTTTCATTTCGTATAATTTCATATTAAAGTGAATGTTTAACACTGTTCTTTTCCTGCCGCTACATAGAGTTCAATTCGGGCTAACAATATAATTTATGTGACCCCAACGTAAATAAAAAAGAAGTCTAAGTCTATATTTAGGATGCTACTCCTCTGAATGTAGTGGAGCGCAAATTCAATATGTCGAAATTCTCATAAATATTATTTCTAAATCAGATTATACACAAAAAGATGGCCCCGTTAGTGTTCTAAAAGACTACTATGCAAAAAGCTTGCAAATCGAATGACCAGTTTAACAATTAAAGTTTACACGAAGGTTTTGACCCGTAATGTGTAAGAGAAATCGGAAAGATTGTTGTGGGTGGCATAATGCGGATTGAGATCTAGATGATGATGAATGGATCAATTGTTTTCTTTCCGCATGATCATGGAAAAGCTTCTGGCTGCTAATCAGAAGATTTTTTGTACTTTTGTGGATCTTGAGAAGGCATTTGATAAGGTAGAAGTAAAGAATAAAATATGGTAACTTTTGCCGGGGTATGGTGTGGATGGCCCACTACTAAGGATGTTCAGTCAATTTGTTATGACTGCTAAGTTTTTGTGCACCTGTGTTAGCGTCGAAACGGGCGTAAAACAGCATATTTCGTCAGCTGTTCACAGAAGCGGAAACGTGGTTGTTTGGATGTGAAATTTGGCGACATAAAAGTAAATTTTCTGCTGTATGCTGACGATGCAGTGCATATTGCACCACCAGAGATAGAAGATGGTAGTATGTAATGATGGTCTTTGTTTAAATGCTAATAAAACTAAGGTTAATTAGGTGTGGTAGTAAGGTGATATTTGAAAGGAACGCATGGCGAACGAAGTGTAAAAATTGGTAAATCAGGAATGTCTAGAACAGTTGAATGAAATTGCATACTTGAGCAGCGCTTTTAGTCGGGTTTGATTTAGATTTGGACAGGCGTGTGGCAGCTGGGAACAAAGATCAACGGTGCGTTAGTCAAAAGGCAAGATGTAGTGAAAAGTGCAGGCCTTGCTATCCAAAACGCAATGATGATACCGACGTTTTTATATACCAGCGAATCCTTAGTCGGCATGAGGAAGCATAAAAGCATGTTGATGCAGTGGAGATGCGATCTCTTCGTAAAATGTCTGGCGTTGCCTTAGCCGACCGAAAACGAAACGCAGAGATTCGCTATATGGCAGGTCTGAAAGATCTTACCACTAAAATTGATAAGGCCGTGTTTTGATTATTTGGGCACGATGAGTGAAGAACAAATGGTAAAGATAATATATAGCGCGAAAGTTATCATCTATAGGGGTCGTAGTATGCTGGGACTAACTTTCGAAGACCATGCGATCAAATTGCTCGAAGAGGGGAGGATAGAGAGAGTACTCGTATACTTAGACGTGTATGAAGAAAATTATGAATTTGAAAGAAACCAAAGAAATTGAAAAGATTTATTTATTTATTTTATTTTATTTTGAAAATTGCAATAAGTACTTACCTCTTCACGCAATTCCCAATACAGGGGTAGACAGAGGTCGAGTCTAGACAATTAAGTCCCTTCGACCCTCCTTCCACCGAAGATATTTTCGGGACAACGTGACTGGTGGTGAGCCCGTCGCCATCTTTAGGTCCAAGCCAACGATATAATTCGTACATAAGTTTTTGAAAAACCCATTGGTACGAGCCTACCAACTGGGGATCGTACTCGGGTCTATTGACTCGAAATTCCGACCACCCACCCACTCGGCTATCGTGACTTTTATTTAATTTATTTTATTTAGTACTTATCTTAACCTCAACCGAAATACGAGACCGACGCAAAAGGTGACGAGCGGCATCTGGTTCATGGAACAAGATATTCATAAAATTAGACATCTACATGCGCATGGTGCGACCATAAATAGTGCTATGCGTCAACGGTCTGCTTAATTTTGGTCTGATTTTACTTATAATCGTTATTCTACAATCTGTTGATAGCCATTGCCATTTGCACGATTTCTCTTACACCCAGTGGAAGAAAGAAGGTGGTTACATCTTGTACCATTTCGGTTATCTACTAAAATGCAGTTTTAAAAGCAAAAAACATGTTCTGAGAGAAAAAAATATTTTATGACAAAATATTGATGTAGTTATGTTAAATTTATTTTTTGAAGTATAATCCTTTCATGTGAGAGCTCAGGCCAAAATCTTGTTAATTTTCAACCATAAACAACGCGCATACTCCAGTTTCCCACTTATCTTATTCAAATAAAATTTTCCTCCTCGGAAATGTGATTCTTACGTTTGCTGTTGGATTTAATTACACTCGCAAGAAATTTCTATTAAAATTAAATGTTTACTCATTTCTTCGTTGAAATTGATATCTGTGAATTTAAGTAGTTAAGCTATGTTGACCTTTTTTGATTACTTAAAACGAATTATATAAAAAATCAGGTGTTCATTTTTAACCATCCTGCTCGTGTCAGCTCTTTGATTTACGAAATAAAACAACCGAATATCAAAATAAATGTTTAACAGATTAAGGAGAACCCGCGACCTTTGCCTCCGTACCGTATTGCCACGGTACGGCAGAGATCGCGAGCTTGAATCCCGCTAGTGTAAATTGATTTTTTTAATTTTTCATTAATTTAATAACAAAAAGTCTAACGCAGCTTATATGCTTTAGAAACCAATAAAAATGCATCATGAATGCTTAACAGATTCTTTTTCTCCTGTTACATAGAATCGGTCTGCAATAAATTAATAAATGTAATGTCTGAAATAAATTTAAAAATATAAATATCTTATTTATGCGAATAATGATAAAAGTATAAGATTTAGATATATATTTTCAGAAAATGTCAAAGAGTATACTGCAATTATTATTACTATATTGTAAAAATTTTGTAAGTAGGTATAAAATATTTTAAAAATTATAGTTCTACGGCACCCACGGTGATAAAGTCAAAAAGTCTGAGTACTGAATTTCCTGTCGCATGGTGGTAGCAAGAAAATTGCAACGATGGTAAAACACCTCATAAATCTTTGGGGGTGGCCTATGTTCAGCAGTGGACTTTTGATTAGCTATAAACAAGAAGTAGAATAAGTTTAGACTACCTTATAAATATTACATTACATAAAAAAGGGATTTAAAATCATAATAAACAATAAAAAATTAAAAACAATGGCATCCTATTGCCTATAAAAAGTTATTGCAAAGCAAAGCTTTAATTACTTTAAAATGAAATACCAAAGTTCGGGGTCGATGAATGTTTTAGGTAATAATTTTATAACGCATTACCGCTTAATCAATCATAACAAAATAATATACGTGACGTGCCGACGCCGCATAGAATCTAATTTGTAGGACGACTGTTTGGTAGCCGTAATCGTATCTATCTCATTTTAAGCTGATAAATGTACAAGATCTTCCTAAAACTTGACTGAAAAATAAAAAAAAACTGTTATTTTTCAATAAATTTTTAGGAGTGTTTAAGGTTTGTTTGGTTAGTAATGGATATTTCTAACTGCTGTGCCAAGGGTTTTAGGTTTGAATCTGTGACCTGTTGTACATTCATATTTTACTCTACCGCTTTTAATATGTAAAAAAATATTTTAGTTATGGATGCTACGATACAATCTAAATTCGAATCAGGGCACGAGTTAGATCTCAATGAGCAAAAGCTCGTACCAGTGAGGTTTTTCGAACTTATATACGATTTCTATAGTTGTCTTGGACACTAAGATGGCGACTCGCTCACGCACTGTAACGTTATCCCAAATAAACTCCGGTGAAATTTAGTGTGAAAGGCCTAAGCTGTCTATACTTGTGACTACCGTAAGTTGTACTACTTAGTATATATTATTGAGAACAAATATCTTAAATATCATATTTCAGTTAAAGACATAATTTCTGCACAACACATGTTATTGGCTTGATGATTAATTCAAATTTTAAGCCTTGTGTTTATAAAATTGCATTTTAATGACTAGCTTTTGCCCTTGTATAGAGCTTTTTCGTATCATTATGTATCATTCATTCATCAAATTTTGCGTGGTAAATAACCTATACTACTAGTGCGTGCTAATGGCGTAAAAACATGCCCATTCTTCCCGTGGGTGCTTTGAGAGGCAACTAAGAGTCGTCTTTGTTCCTCTTCAACGCTCAGTAAGTACTCACTAAATTAAAAATAGTAAAATAGGTATTTTTTATGTATAAAAATTAGCTTCTGCATAGAAAAGTATAGACAGAAATCTGATCGTGTCTAAACGTGTGCAAAGTTGCGGCCAAAAGCTAGTTTAACTATATAAACGGTAATAAATTTGAACTTAAAACTTTATGTTATTGGATATATTATTTATATTTAGATTTATATAGTTAATTTTATCTCTATGAACACTTTTATCCTCATTTTATTTCATAACAACAAATTAAAACACTTGGGCTAATCGGGATTTACGTTCCTTAAATAGCCAGATTACAGAAAATTCTCAAGAATATTTTTAAAAAGCAAATAATAACGAGTATAAATCGTTTCTGGAATATAAAAAGAAACATCATGGCGTTAAACAATTTTATTAATAGCAATAATTTTTTTTTATTTTTTTCATCAGCTTTTGTTGTTGCATGAATGGGCCGGCACGACCGGGGAAGTACCACGACCTTTCAGAATACCGGCGTGAAGTAGAAGTTTAACAAACTTCTGCGTTTCGTCTGGTGAGTGCAGGTAACCGGAGGCCCACACACCCCCCTCTCCCAAAACATGGTAGCGGAAGAAAAAAATTTACCCCAGGGAGAATCACCCTCTGGGCACCCGCGCTCGTGCAACAAATCGCTGCTCTAGTGTGGATGCTCAGGCTACCCTTCGTATTGTGGGTGGGAGGGGGCAAATTTCCGCTCTGTTCCCATACCGTTCGAGGCAAACGAAGCAAAATTCTTTCGTCACCCCTTACCACCCTTGCCGTGGATTTCTGCAATATCAGGGGACTCCATTCCAATCTTGATGCCGTCCACTACCATCTGGAACTACCATCTGGAGACGGCAGATCCCATCCGCAGAGATCGTGGTACTCGGCGACTTCAACGCCCACCACGCCGAATGGCTACGATCTCGAACCACGGGTCATGCGATTGTCCTGTCCTGTCCACATCTAGATCATGCGGGGAGATCTGTTTTTGACTTTGCCCTAGCATATGATCTGACACAACTGGTTACTTCGCCAACGCGGGTTCCAGATGTGGAGGATCATACACCTTCCCTGCTGGATCTTCTGCTGACCTCTCATCCGGACGGCTATGTGGTCTCCGTTGATGCTCCTTTGGGTTCATTGGACCACTGCCTGATTCAGAGTAAAGTGCCCATCATGTGCCCATTGCGGTCGCGATATGCTGGCCACCGCCGTGTGTGGCACTACAGGTCGGTGGATTGGGAAGGGATGCGGTCTTTCTTTGCATCCTACCCATGGGGGCAGGTTTGTTTCTCGCTAGACAGTCCCGACGCCGTTGCAAATTCCGTCGCCGATGTGGTGCTCCAAGAAATGGAACTCTTCGTTCCTTCCTCTGTGGTGCCCATCGGTGGTAGATCAAAGCCTTGGTTGTAAAGGTCGTAGTTGACGGTGCATACGCTGTACTCCAAGTCTGTGAACGCTGGTGTCTCACAAGGCTGTGTATTATCGCCAACCCTGTTTCTTCTGCATATATTTGCATATATTTGTTACAAATTAGTAACATTCATTGCTATGCAGATGACAGCACTGGTGATGCCCTTTATACCGGCCGTGCCAATATTTCTCGGGAACACGTCGAAGAGTACCGGAACAAACTTATGTCTGAAGTCAAGATTTTGTTAGACAAAATCTCGGACTGGGGCCGACTAAATTTAGTTCAGTTCAACCCTAAAAAGATAAAAGTTTGCGCGTTTACTGCAAAAAAGAAACCCTTCGTCGTATCACCTCATTTTGAGAGCACTCCCCTAGTTGCCTCAGCCAGCTTCGGCGTCGGCATATCGATCAACGTTCAGTTTCGCGGTCATTTGAAAGGAAAGGCCAAATTGGCCTCTAAAAAGCTTGAAGTGCTCAGTAGAGCACGACAGTACTTCATGCCGGCCCACCGCTTGCAACTTTATAAGGCGCAGGTTCGGCCACACATGGAGTACTGTTCTCATCTCTGGGTGGGGGCACCCCAGTGTCAGCCATTTGACCGTATCCAAAGAAGAGCGGCTCGAATTGTCGACGACCATACGAAAATTTCATAAAGAGGGACAGTATAAAATACACATGTTTGGAATGCAATCATTCTCGTAAAAATTTATTCAGTCGTACGTACGGGTCACGTTTCGCCTAGTGTTTTTTTTATTGATCTCCTTCTTCTTCTTTGCAGCCTTTGGGTCACGTTTTGCCTACTCTTTTTTTTATTGATCTTCTTCTTCTTCTTTGCAGCCTTTGGCTCTCTGCCACCTGCGTCCATAGACATTGTATCGCTTGCCACTCCGTCTAGGGGAGGGTCGTCCTACAAAGCGTCTATCTAAAGAGACAACAACAACAGTTTGTTCCACTACGGTCATCAGTTCTTCAAGCTATGTGACGGGCCCTTTGCCACTTCAGCACGCTGTCCTGTACGACTATGTTTATTACCCCAGTTCTGCTGCAGATGTCTTCATTGCAGGTTCTATCACGCAGAAAAACACTAGCGAAGCTCGTTCCATTGCACGCTGAGCAATTTTGAGCTTCATCAAATTTCCCGAAAGGTGCGCCGTCGAATTGGATTCGTCGATTGACCTCAGGGTTCTAATATTGAGTTAAAAACCCTTTTTTTAACTTTTTTATCTGTTCTCTGAAGTCTTCATTAACACTACTTAATTACTGGTTTTTTCAGAAGTAATGTTCTGTTTTACTTCCTTAGTGGCTATTGTGATTTATCTTTTAAAGTTTATAAGTAAACATGGATATAAGTATTTTTTATAATATGCAACAGTACTCAGGCATTTTCGACCAATACCTATGCAGCACAAGGCCCACACGTTTCCCGTAACCCTTTCCGAGACGTGGAATATAGTTAGATGGAAGTCTTATATCGACGAGTGATCACAGAGATTACGATGACAGTTTACAGAATTCTATATAAGTTGCCTTTTCCTACAATCTTTTATACTTACCAACCGGCAACTTCTGCTGCTGCATGAAAGGACCGGCTAGACCACAGCCTTACTAGGTAACGGCATGAAGTAGAGGTAGCTTGTGATTCTGCGTTGCCCTTTCCTAGTTCCTTTCTTAAAGGCAATACATATATGGTGTTCCGAGTGTTCATGGGTCTCGGTAGTCACGTAACAACAAACGAAACGATCGATCGTTAATTTTACCCGCGAAATTTTTATAGGAAAAAAGATACGTTACCTACAACGTACCTACTTGTAGTTAAAAATGTAGACAACCGAATTTCCTGGAAGAGCATCAAAGATAAATAATGACGAGCATATTTTATCGTTCACATTTTTGCACAGCTCCTGCACCGCTGCCATTCCCGCCATGTAGTGCCGTCGACATCAATTGTCTTCGACGTGGACTACGCACTTTCTTCTTCCTGATGGACGCGGGACACCTAGGTATGAAGGCTGTTGATCCAGCGCAAATCAACAGCATTATTATTGCAATGCCGGAACAACAAGTCTCATTTTTACTGCGAAAAGTTAATGTCACTGGTGCCAGATGGACTAAATTAGCAGAAAGAAGGTAACTATAATACTGTGTGTTTTAATTTACTTTTTGTTTTTTTTACTCCAATAGCAAACAACTGTGAGTGTTCATTGTGATTGTTTAAATAAAGGTATATCATTAAATTAATATCATATATAATAAATTCCATATCATTATTATGTGTTTTTGGAAATTCTCGTAATAAGCTAGCAAATCATGAACGTAAGCATAGCAAGCTTATTAACATTTTGTTTTGAAGTGTTTTCTTAACCTTTTTGAACCTTCTAAAATAAAGGTCAAAGCGAAGTTGACGCTGATTTGAGCAAAAATAGGTCAAATAAGTATCTAATTTAGCCACCATTTCTGTAAATAATGACATAAGTTGCACATACGAATGGTCTATATGTTATGGACTAGCTATCGATGCTTCAAAATCGCAAGCCATAATTCTAGGCAGCAGGCATGCTCGTAACCTTTAGGAATTCTCTACCATAACCCCGATAAAGTTGGATGGCACTTTCATTCCTTACACTGAGACGGTTAAGGATCTTGGAATAACAATCGACTGTAATCTGTCCTGGCATGCCCTTGTCATTAAAGTTAGTCGCAAGGTTAATTTTTCTTTGCATTTGCTAAAGTGCCTTCAAGGTTTGTTGCCCGTACGAACTAAAATCTCTCTTGCACATACGCTAATCCTACCAATCATAGACTATGCTAACGTATGCTACTTGGATGCTACTGAGGAGCTTCTGAATAAACTTGAGCGTCTACAAAATTTATCCATTCGATTTATCTTCGGCATTCGTAAGTACAATCATGTATCTCATTTTCGCAACGACCTCAAATGGCTCCCAATTCGCCTTCGTAAAAACACAAAGATCTTATGTGTTCTTTTCAATATCCTACGTCAACCAACATCTCCATCTTACCTGCGCGAGCAGTTATTTTTCGCACGTCCGACTTTTACTTCCTGTAGAACCCACATCAAATCTCTCTTAAGATTTCCTGCACACAAACGCACCACTTATGCCCACTCATTCTCCGTTCGTCCAGTCGCATTGTGAAATTCTCTTCCACTAGATATCCGTAAATGCAAAACCATTTCTTCATTTAAGAAGAAAGTCAAAGACTATGTCGTTATCTATTTCGATAATTTTAAAATTTATTTACTACTTGGTACTATTTCATGTATATTTATTTGTATGTTTTTATGAGTTTATATGTATGTTTATGTATGGGTAGTTTTAGATATAGGTAATTATTTACATATGCATATATTTATATTTGTATTTATAAATGTATTATTATGTACGCGCGCAATCTACCTTCTAGTAACTACTCTCCTATCGCAGGTCTGCTGGAAGAAATTTGTGAAGAAATAAGCAGTATAGCTTTGAACAGACTTTATCTTGTAATAATTTTTATTATGATTTATCTGTGTGCATAAATTATTAAATAAATAAAAAAAAATATCTTAATAGAAAAGTATTTTCCGCCCGGGTACTTTGAATAATTAATTAAATGTTGTGTCCCTAGGGAAATGTAATATATTTATTTATAAGATGTATAACCTTGAACTTAGGACTAAAACTTCTTGTTTTAAATATAGGTTAGCTTTTATAATATCTTATAACCTTATTTGCATAGATAACTGTGTACTGAAATCATTTATTAGATGTGTGATTAATTTGTCATCTCAGGGAGAAATGAACGTCATTTTCAGGAATACATCACGTTACGTAACGTTAAAGTGTCGTCCGTAAGTCTGCGATGAGCTTTAACAATACCCAGTCTAGGTAAATTTACATTTATAACAGCAAATATTTATATTCCTACGTTACAAGAGTTCGAGAGAGAGCTTTTTTGTGTCGGTGTTTTAGATAAAATGAAAAATAAACCTACACTTTAAATATTTTAAATATTTATTATTATTAAAAATATGTATGTGTTCATTGCGAAACTCACAAAGTTTTCAATGGTCAAAAGAAAAGGGCAAGTTTGAAGGCGAAAACTATTTCATGTTATAATAGTTTTATCTTTTTTCTTTGTTACAATTAGATTTGATCTGGAAGGAGGTAAAAGTGGAGTTAGATTTTTTAGCGACCTCCACGTCACGGGCGAGCTTACAATGAGTATGGCGAATAGTATCACTCCTGTCATGAGTATGATAACAATGGATATGCGTGAGTACATATACAATTCTATAATTTTAATAAACTTAACTTTTATAACAAAGCCGTGTGGTACTGGCGTTGGAATGACCACAGAAATAAAGATGGGTATTTCTTTCGTCGAGGGCGAGTCGTATGAGACGAGTAAGGAAAAGCCTCAAAAATTACAACTTCTTCCGATATACACGGAATAATCATCATAAGAAGCCACAATAAATAAGCAGACTGGTAACGGGATACATTCTGGGGACGTACAGAATGTTCAAGGTACAGAGTTCGAGAGATCGTCAATCTGCGGTACATTATGAAAATCCACATTATTGGAGAGATCTTTCTTGGAATGAACTTTTACAGGTCCAAGTAGTAATTAATTCTGGAAGTGAAGAAGAACATCAAACTATACATAAGTTGTTATGCTGAGGGTTATTTTTAAAGAAAAAAATATCTTCACGCAATTTCCAATACAGGGGTAGACAGAGGTCTAGTCTAGACAATTAAATCCCTTTGAGCCACCTTCCGCTGAAGATATTTTCCGGACAACGTGACTGGTGTAAAGCCCGTCGCCGTCTTTATTTCCAAGCCTACGATATAACGTAAGTTTTTTAAAAAAAAAAACCCATTGGTACGAGTCTGCCTCCTGGGGATCGAACTCGGGTCTCTTGACTCGAAATCCCTTCCTCCCAACCACTCGGCTATCGTGACTTTATTGTATTTTTAAAGAAAAAGAGAAATTTAAAAATCAACTGATACGAGCGAGATTCGAAACCTCCGCATTTTTTATTATACGACTACCGTCACGTGGTGCATCCTGCTAGAGAATAAACGAGATTTTAGAGAATTTTATCAAATTTAAACTACAGAGAATTTTCGTATCATCGTTAGTCTGGTAGAATCTGCCAAGAAATATTTATTTATGTTCAAGAGCGGATATGGATTAAAATAAACAGTTGACAGAGATGTAAGAGGCTATCACCTTCAAAATCTCTGTAAACTATGCATATGTGCATGTGGATTAGAACTTCAATTATTACTGAGATATAAGTATACAATGTGTTTTATTATCTATGTATTATTATTATCGTTATAAATTGACATTGAAATTAAAACTTGTTACTTGCGGAACTTGTTAATTAAATTAAAAAAAAATAACGTGATATATTACGATAAAATATAATGATTTACTATGGCCGGAAATATACTTGATCAATACAAATTAACTGCGGCGATTTCATAATCGTAAGGACATAATGTTAAGCTTTTTTAAGGTCTCTTGTAAAATAACAAAGCGTGTGGTGTCGTTACCAGAGATAATGCCACCCCTTTCTTCCTGTGGTATCGCAAGTGGCCACTCAGGAAAAAGCCTTGGATACAAAAAAAAATAAAAAATACAGTTATAGCAAGCGACTGATGGCAGGATAACCATCTCGAAAAAAAATTTGAGCAGACCGACGGCGGGCAACAACGTTTGAAGTGTGAAGTATCAGATCGTGAATCCTTTTGATAACCGTGGCAAATTCTCCTGACGGAAGATGCCTATGTCCTAGCGCGGAGATTTGTAATTTTTACAATCAACGTCATTACAGATTTCAATAATTAATTTAGAATAAAAGTTTTTAATCTTTGAAACTCCACCGTATTTCTCGGAATTACTGTCGATTGCAAACCAAATAATTCGAAAAGGTTCGCTAATTTTTGTTATTAGAAAGATCAGGCTGTTGACAGATAAATCAATTAGAATATTTCGCGTATTACCACGGTATCATGGCGTATGGAAACATTATTTATTTTGCAAAAACAAGCGATTCGGGCCGTCTTTAAATTGGAACCGAACGAGTTATATCGCCTATTGAAAGAGACTAAAATCCTGCCACTCAAATCCAAATTTAAAAAATATATTTATGGAATAATTTACAGTCTCGTGTAGAACGCGTCGTTGTTATACTGTTGCGCTTGAGGTTGCTAAATTTAGATTGGTTATCCTAGAAAATCTTTTTTGTGTAAATGGATTAAAGTTTATATTATTACTTCTGTAAATAATCAAACACTATATTTGAAAAGGTTATTAAAGAAGCTTTTGCTGCAGAGAAAGTGCTTAGCTGCAGATTGTTTGTTAAAATTATAATTTTTTAATGTTATTTTTACTTTTGACATGTTATTTATCGATATTTGTGTATTAGATTAGATTTACCAACTGAACACATACAGATTGACATACAATGCAATTTTTTTCTTAAAAGCTATAAAATTACATGTATGTGTTTAAATTAAATTATTGGCATTTATTATTTGGTTATAAAATACAAATTACTTTGTAAAATAGGTATATATAAAAAAAGAGACACGGGAATTTTTGGCGTGAGTACCGAGTAGTTTAATCAATGAGAATGAAATGATCTCAATAAACATTTCATGGTCTTTATTAATACGTCTATTTTATTCCATTTTTATAATTTCTACATATTTATATTTTTTATTTTATTCCAAGAAAACTGTAACTGACTAATTCTAATCTTGTAGATTCAATATATTATGTTAATGTATTTTACTACAGTCACGCGTCATTCCTGATGGCGCAGCCAGAGGGAACAGATCGCCAATATTCTGTTTAGACTGACTTAGACATAGACAAGAATTAATTTGACACCATGCACAAATATAATAAAATAACATAACATAAATTAGTAAAAAAAAAACAACAAGATTTGTGAGTGTTTTAATGTCAAATAGGACACCAACTCAAGGTTTGCTATCGAAGTATCTACGATAGGGTTGATTTTCAGTGGTGACCGAAAGGGTCGGGATGCGCCCGCGAGGTTATAGAGTGTTCTTCAGATAAATAATAAAAAAAGTATAAAATAAAGGTTTTTAATAAATCCAAAATGGTTCATCAAAATCATATATGTATATATACATTTACAAAAACACATACACTTACTTACATAGTGTTATATAAAAGGCTCCATTGCTATTCGACGCTATTGATTCACGAACATAAAGATGTTCCTTTAACTTTGCTTTAAAAAGATTGAACGTACTTATTTTACATGGCGGCAAGTCATTCCAACATTTAGTGACTGCAAAGCGAAAACTTCCGCGGAAAGATGCGGTTGCGTGCGGATCAAAAGAACTTTCGCTGCTATTCTTATGTGCTCCATATTACTATCTTTACGCCATTTAAGTTTATAGCCAGGAGGTATTCAGGCTTATTGTTTTTTCATAACCCCAAACATTAATGTTACTAGATGCAACGCTCTCATCTGTGACATTTTAAGCATTTTTGCAGATCTTATAAAAAGAGTTACGTGAGTTTGCGGCGGAATACGGAATGTAAATCTTGCATATGCATTCTGATCTGTGTTACTTTATCAGTTCTTGAAAGTAATCTGGGGCAATATACAGTACCTCCATAACAAAGTTTTGACCAGCAACCCTATGTTTCTAACTTTCTGCAACCCGTTCAACCTGCTCCCCAATGACACACAATATAGGATTACTTGCGAGTATACGACGTATCTGCCGTTTTGATCCTAATAAAAAAAATATCTTCACGCAATTCCCAATACAGGGGTAGACAGAGGTCAAGTCTAGACAATTAAGTCCCTTTGACTCACCTTCCACCGAAGATATTTTCGGGACAACGTGACGGGTGGTTAGCCCGTCGCCGCCTTTATATAGGATCAAAACGCCTTTATATAAAGGCGTTTTGATCCTAATATATATATTTTGATTATACTGCATTTAGAACAAGTGTATTGCTTTCTGACCACTGGGCAATGCGATGTAGATCCTCATTTAACTAATTAACTGCTGAGGCTGAATTACTTGGGCCAAATGACAGATACATCTGCAAGTCGTCTAAATTATATATATATATATATATATATATATATATATATATATATATATATATATATATATATATATATATATATATATATATATATATATATATATATATGTATATATATATATATATATATATACATATATATATATATATATATATATACATATATATATATATATATATATGTATATATATATATATATATACCCAGATTACAATTTCTTTAGAAAACAACAAAATATTACCAAAATTGCAATCTGGTTTTAGGAAACACTCTAGCACATCGACAGCACTTACACGTAAGTTGGGTACATACAATTTTTTCTAGAATTTAAGAAATGCCTGGTAAAATGCTGACAGGACGCAAATCTTTGAGGTTCGTTACGTTATTACTTCTTTTTTCTATTCTTTCAGTGATCATTTTCTGTAATACTTTTATTTCATTGTTTACTACTATGTTGAGTGAATAGTACTGGTTTACCAAAGTCGAATTAACCATTGCCTAATTAACTATAGGATAGATAGAGTTGTAATTATTGTGTTACATTTAATTATTATTATGTTATACGTATTATTTGATTGTTCAATAAAATCGAAGATTAGTTCATTGACAAAATACGCAAAGTTTTTCATTCGTTCCTTCATGGTATCAGATTAATATTTATTTTGATTTTTTTTATAGATCTTAAATCGGTTCTTTGACTTATATCATTTAAGTAGTTATAAGTACTCGTAAACATACGCTATTCAACAAAATTGTACATTTGTATTGATTACTAAGTATTAATTAATTAATACTTGAAATGGGTTAACGACAAATCATGGACGCAAATAAATATTAATAAGTACAAGGCTCTTTTTTACTATCAAGTTCGATTTAAACCGCAAACAAAGTTTATTTACGCAATTAACGAAATACTTTCTATTTATGGATATGTACTAACCAAATTGTTGAAAACGCTGCATTATGAAGTGTGTTATTTTTTTATTGAACTATCGCTGGCTTAAATAAAAAATCTGCTCTATATACACTAAGCTCGCGCCTGTTGACATTTCATGACAAAAACTTTATTTATGGCCGTTTGGAGCAGTAGATTTAAAGTAAATACATACATGCATACATAGGGACAGCAACACATGCTATAATAAATAAATAAATAAATAAATATCTTCACGCAATTCCCAATTCAGGGGGAGACAGAAGTCTGGTCTAGACAATTAAGTCCCTTCGATCCACCTTCCACCGAAGATATTTTTCGGGACAACGTGACGTGGTGAGCCCATCGCCGTTTTTATGTCGAAATTCCGACCACCCAACCATTGACTTATACATACATACATTGCTCTGATCCCAAATTAAACATCAATAGCACTTTATTATGGAATCGGAAACTAATCAGAACGAAAATGGGCAGCAGCGTCTAAGGTGCGAGGTATCTGATACTGCGATCGCCAATCCGATTGCCAAGCGTGGCGATTATGGCAAATCCTCCCTACGGGATAGGCCTATGTCCTGCAGTGGACTTTAATAGGCCGATATGTATGTATGTTATGTATAATTACCATTGCATAGTTCGAGTTGAAAAATGTTTAGGTATATTTAAGTTGTTTTATACGTAAAATCACACTGTCACGTTGTCCCAAATAAGCAAATGAAGATTGAAAAATTTTTATGTATTGAAATAAGTAAATAAATAAAAATAAATAAATATCTTCACGCAATTCCCAATACAGAGGTAGACAGAGGTCTCGTCTAGACAATTAAGTCCCTTCGACCCACCTTCCACCGAAGATATTTTCGGGACAACGTGACAGGTGGTGAGCCCATCGCCGTTGTTGTTGTTGCATGAATTGGCCGGCTCGACCAGGGAAGTATCACGACCTCACAGAATACCGGCGTGAAGTAGAAGTCTAGCAAACTTCTGCGTTTCGTCTGGTGAGTGCAGGTAACCGGTGGCCCACACACCTCCTTCCCCCAATTCTGGGGGGGCACGCATCTGTTATGCCTCTGGTATTGCAGGTCTTCATGGGCGGCGGTAATCACTTACCATCACGTGAGCCACTTACACGTTTGCATCCCTTTTCTAAAAAAAATATTGAGAAAGTGCGTAAAAAAATAAAGTAAATAAAAAAAAAAAGAACACGATAGCCGAGAGGTTGGAAGATCGGATTTCGAGTCAAAAAGTAGGAGACAGGATCCAGGCTTAATGGTACGTGCCTATCTTCTGGATCCAGTTTGATTCAAATCTTATGTTGGCAAAAAAAGTCACGATAGCCGAGTTGTTGGGTGGTCGGAATTTCGAGTCGAGAGACCTGAGTTCGATCCCCAGGTGGCAGTACCAATGAGTTTTTCATAAACTTATGTACGAATTTCATCGTTGGCTTGGACATAAAGGTGGCGACGGGCTCACCACCTGTCACGTTGTCCCGAAAATATCTTCGGTGGAAGGTGGGTCAAAGGGACTTAATTGTCTAGACTTGACCTCTGTCTACCCCTGTATTGGGAATTGCGTGAAGATATTTATTTATTATTTTATGTATGGCGGCGGCGACGGCGACAGGCTCAACGCCTTTTTAGAGGCCAAATTGGCCTCTAAAAAGGCGAGCTCAGTAAAGTACCACAGTACTTCATGCCGGCCCACCGCTCGCAACTATATAAGGCGCTGGTTCGGCCGCACATGGGGTACTGTTCGCATCTCTGGGTGGGGGCACTCCAGTGTTAGCTCCTTCCATTTGACCGTATCCAACGAAGAGCGGCTCGAATCGTCGAAGACCATGTTCTATCTGATAGGCTAGACCCCTGGCATTGCGAAGAGACGTTGCATCTCTTTGAATTTTTTACAAGATTTACTCCGAGGTATTGTTCGGATTATCCCAGCCGCTGAATTTTACCATCGTACCTTACAGCATAATCAGAAATTCCATCAACACTATTTTGATGCTTGGCATTCCACCTCGGTACGTTTTTCGCGGAATTTTCTGCCACGCACTTGCATCTTATGGAATGTGTTTTCCGGATCGATACGACTTAGGGACCTTCAAGAAAAGAGCCTATACCTTTCTCAAAGACCGGCAACGCATCTGCAATGCCTCTGGTATTGCGGATGTTCATCGGCGGCGGTAATCACTTACCATCACGTGAGCCACCTGCTCGTTTGCCTCCTTTCTGTATAAAAAAAAATGAAATCTTAAACCTTGTTGAAAAAAATGAAACGTTATGAAGTTGTTTGCATTTCATGGCTGTTATACCATTAAAATAAATATATAAATATCTTCACGCAATTCCCAATACAGGGGTAGACAGAGGTCAAGTCTAGACAATTAAGTCCCTTTGACCCACCTTCCACCGAAGATATTTTCGGGACAACGTGACAGGTGGTGCCTGTATGTCCAAACCAACGATGAAATTCGTACATAAGTTTTTGAAAAACTCATTGGTACTGCCACCTGTGGATCGAACTCGGGTCTCTCGACTCGAAATTCCGACCACCCAACAACTCGGCTATCGTGACTTCAAATTTATCGTGATTAAGGGGATTTTAAGAACGTTTTTTACACTCATCTACGATAGTTGGAGGAAAAAGACATATAATATTGTATGGTTGTCCCGAAACCTTAGAGCGTGATTCCAACTCGCGCTTAGCCCTTTTTTTCTGTATTTCGAACAACAATTTTAAATATTATTTTGTAATGCAAAATAAAACTTGAGTTTCTTTTTAAATAAATTTGCATTTGTGTATTGTTTAATTTCGTCAGGTAAATTATTACATAATTGTACTCATTGAAACATAATTTGATTTTTTCCGTATTAATTTTTTCTAGGTGGACGGAGCGTTAAAAATCTCTTAAATGAAATGTTTGTTTTCATAGTACTTGGAATTTTTTTTTATTAATAAGCACATACTAAAATTACATATTTGTTTTATATTGTGTAATTTTGTAATTTTCAAATATTAACTTCGCCATTTATCGCAAACTTATAAATTTTCTAGTTAACACAAATTGACATCATAATAATATGAACTATTACGTCACAATAAAAATAAAAAAAAACATCTTCACGCAATATGCCTTCACCTATACTGGGGTAGACAGAAGTCTAGACAATTAAGCCCTTTCGACCCACCTTTCACCGAAGTCTAGAACAATGAGACAGCCGAGCCTATCTTCATTTTAGTGTCTAAGCCTAATTATATGACATGTGTAATACATGGTATATACATTTAAATAATTAAAGTATATTTTTTATTGATTAGTAGAGAGATTTAATAATGGTCCTTGAAATTGCAGAAGACGTCGAGAGCAACATTACATACACTTGGACGGGACAGCGCAGCTATAGTAATGAAGACTACATTATAATTGGTCCGGAGAGAATAGCAGTTAGGAATACACGAACACCGACGTTTTTCTTACAACCAGGTAAGTAAATAAAAAATACGATGGCGCTCTTGTCCAAATTACCTCGAGCACCTGTAGTCGATTTGGCCCAAAACTTATCTCTGGCGTTGCATTGCATCACTTCATCCGATCTCATTAAATAAGTGTTATTTGGAATACAGGGAGGAAAAGAAAAATTAATATGTACGTCTGTATTTGCTAAAACACTTGTAATTACATGAAAGCAGCAACAATAATCCGAATGACACATAAAAGAGATTTGCTCAAATTCACCTCACACTCACGCACCACCCTTACACTGCTGCTCACTGTCTAATATAATATTAGCTACTATGATTTGAGTATTTTTAATGGACTGAGGGTGAAAAGAGAGCTAACAGTCAACCTCCAAGATACTACTGCAACCCATAAACATCTGAAAACAATTAATTTCCAATTTTCTTATTTAGTATGTACTAGTCGTTTCATGTGACTTCGATCACGCAGTATCGCACACTTTCCTTATTAACTGACAGGGATCCCTTAATAACTGGAGTAAAATAAGCCTATGTGCCTCATCCACACTCTCAATAATACCAATTCAAAACCCACTAATCAAATGCAAGTAGCACATTTCTCACACTGAAATTTACCATTTTTCCGGGAAAGAAGTAGCTCATGTGCCATTCGCGGCTATAATTTATTTCTGTGCCAAATTTCAGCCAGATCCGTTAAACTGTTCTGACGTGATTGAGCAACAAACATCAATCCAGCCAAACTTTAATATTTATATTTCAAACTAGCTGCCCCACGCGGCTTCGCACGCGGTGTAACACTTAAAGCGGAATCCTAATTATTTTTCTAAATATTTTTGACCAAAAATTTTTTTTTATTTTTCG
Source organism: Sericinus montela (assembly GCA_029286605.1). Taxonomy (NCBI): domain Eukaryota; kingdom Metazoa; phylum Arthropoda; class Insecta; order Lepidoptera; family Papilionidae; genus Sericinus; species Sericinus montela. Next base: position 4,668,726 of record JAGSMR010000031.1, on the reverse strand, counting down.
TAAAAATATTTTTTTAATAAAAAGTACCCTATGTTACTTCTAATACCTCCAAGAATATGTGTACAAAGCTTCATGATGATCAGATGAGTAATTTTCGCGTGAAAGCGTAACAAATAAACATACATTCACTTTTATAATATTAGTAGGGATAGTAATAATATTTTCAAGTTCACTTATCAAAAATCAATAAAAAACCAGGTATTATTTTTACAGTAGACACAGTTTAAGCGCATATTTAATAAGCACAACGCAAGCACAAGCGCCATCATCAAATTTCATTACTCCCTTAATTTCGTCGAGCTATAAACATATGTAAGTTAGTACGCATAAAATTCTTTAATACCTTGGGCTACTATTACGAAACCGTACCGTTAAAGCGTATGCAACGGCCCATTGGCTATTTTTTTTACTTTCAAATTGGCCTCCTTTAATTGTTTGTCATTTTTTAGCTGATATTATACTAGTACGTTTGTTAGTTTAGTAAAAACTTATTTAAAAATATATGATTAAACAACTTTTTTCTTTGACTTGGAGGTGGAAACCCTATGTGGCAACTTTACTACCTGTAAATTTCAAACTGATTTAAATAAAACGTTGTTTTTGATAATTCCTGAGATTTACGTCATATACATGGCGCAATACATATACTCCTTTATTAATAAAAATCACTTCTAGAGTAATAGCAGGTATATTATTACATTTTAATAAACACGACACACATATTAGGTCACGATAGCCGAGTGGATGGGTGGTCGGAATTTCGAGTCGAGAGACCCGAGTTCAAACCCCAAGTGGCAGGCTCGTACCAATGGGTTTTTTTCAAAACCTACGTACGATTCATGTCGTTGGCTTGGACATAAAGACGGCGACAGGCTCACCACCTGTCACGTTGTCCCGAAAATATCTTCAGTGGAAGGTTGGTCAAAGGGACTTAATTGTCTAGACTAGACCTCTGTCTACTCCTGTATTGGGAATTGCGTGAAGATATTTATATATTTATTTTAATAAACACGGAGAAGCTAGTTTCTTTACACCTGGATTAACGCGTTTGCAATGCCAATCCACTTATTTTATAAGCTAAAAGAGTGAGTCAATGAATGAACTAGACGATAATGGAATCAATGACAGTGGCAGACAATATTTGGAGGTTGAATTGACAAGACGCTGTCTGTTATTCAGAAAATATATAATCATTAGTTGGAAAAGACAAGGCTAGTTTTGACTAATGTTACTTTGTATGATATGCGACTTAAAAATTAACCAAGATAACTCCGTATTTTAACTAGAATAGAAGAAACGATAAATTATCTGTATCTTTATTATTGGACCCAATAAACATCACGGTGTTAAGGATATTGGTTGAAATGTAACAAGTAATATCCTTTCCCTTATGCAATTAATTTGCTCGATATTTTTAAAATAATGCGTACTTTATCGAAAATAGATTTTTTGATACTAATAGTCTTAAATGCAAAATGAAAATATGGAAGGAAGTACATTGAATAAGAGCATCCGCATCGGTATCGAGCTTCGAGGGCAATCCCTCTTTCCTCGAGCTTCTTTGCGGGGGGCTACGGCTCCCTCGGTCCTGGTTATCGCTGTTTCCGCGAGTTATGTAGAGTTTTTATGCGTCACCCTAACCCCCCTCTCGGTCGGGCTACGAAGGAATGAATTCCCGTGGCCTTCCGTCAGGAGAACGGGCATATAGGGGTGCCAGGTTATTAAGATGTACGTGTGGTCCGTTGTCGGCTCTATTAGCTGACCGGACCACAAATTCTTCTAATGGAGACGCCATTTTAAGATCTCTTTCAATCAAACGCATCTGTCAGCTCCCACAATAGCTCTCAAGGCCAGATTTTGCTGGGCTTGCATCCGTTTGCGACTTGTCGCAGATATGTACGTGTACTACGCGGGCGCTGCGTAAATTATTCTCGCCCTTATATAGGTGTTGTATATACCTATCCTGGCGCGCGTTGCTATGTTAGATGTAATCAAATCAAATCAAATCAAATACGCCACCCCCGTCTGCCAGACTGAGTAATAACTACTGAGTATAAACTAGGGGCGTCAGACGGAAGGTATGGTTTATTCTGCAACCAAAATAGGTAACCGTCGATTCCCACTCTACGTTCTTTCCTTTCAGTTGGAGTGGGGGTAACAAACGTACCAGGCGATCAATGGCTATGACGGATGTTTTGGCAACATTAACTGCCATCCGCCATCTGTCTAGCCATTCCGAAAGCACGTCCAGCAATTGCTGCATTTTCCTTGGAGCGATGTCGACCCGACGTAAAGACGTAAAGTAGATACTATCGTCCGCGTATAGAGCTAACATGATGTCCTCTTCGCACTTCTTCTGTTCTTCAATAGTGGTAGAGCCACGTATCAGCTTTTGATGTTGCATGAATGGGCCGGCTCGACCGGGTACCGCGACCTCACAGAATACCGGCGAGAAGTAGAAGTTTAACTAACTTCTGCGTTTCGTCTGGTGAGTGCAGATAACCAGAGGCCCACACACCCCTCTCCCCCAAAACATGATAGCGGAAGAAAAAAATCTACCCCAGGGGGTACCAGCACCATCGGTACTGGAGAATCCCCCTCTGGGCACCCGCGCCCAGGCAACCAATCGCTGCCTAAGTGTGGATGCTCAGGCTGCCTGGGTTCCGGATGTCGAAGATCATACACCTTCCCTGCTGGATCTTCTACGGACCTCTCATCCGGACGACTATGTGGTCCCCATCGATGCCACTTTGGGTTCATCGGACCACTGCCTGATTCGGAGTAAAGTGCCTATCATGCGACCGAGATTTTGTTAGACAAAATCTCGGACTGCGGCCGACTAAATTTAGTCCAGTCCAACCCACACACCCTCAACCCACAATAAAAAAAACACAAGTTGCCCCAGCCCGCTCAGTGCGTATAGTTTTGTACGCCTTCGGTTCTAATTCTTTGTGTATTAAGTAAGTCTCTTGGTCGTCAACGTCTGTCATTCGCAGAATGCTCCAACGCACAGTTTTCGCATTTCGGTTTAATGTCCGTAGGATTGTTACAGTTGGCCGCTGGATGATCCCCAGCGCAGCGCACGCATTTGTAGGGCCAAAAACAGTTGTTATTGAAAAAATTTAAATTGTAATTTTAATTTTTTCAATAACAACTTTACAATGAATTTCCGCAAAGTAACGCCCGAGTCAATTAACTATCTTAAACGGGCCTAAAACAATTTGATGAAGCATGTACAAAACCCTGGCACCGATGACATTGTGCTGGCCTTCCATTCCTTGCCAGGCTCCGATGGCATGAAAAGTAATTCTTTAATATTGTAGAGTCGCTCAAGCTCTGCTTTACTAAGATGCTCTACGAGGGCTGATAGATAAGTTTCCGAAACGACAAAGAAAAACTTCAAAAATCTATTTAAAATAAATTTATTTCTCAACGTAGTTTCCTTCTACGTCGATGCATTTAGTCCAGCGCTTCTCCAATGCCGTTACACCAGTTTGATAAAATGTTTTCTCCAACCCCTCAAAATACTCGTTCACGGCAACAATAAATAAATATAAATAAATATAAATATCTTCACGCAATTCCCAATACAGGGGTAGACAGAGGTCTAGTCTAGACAATTAAATCCCATTGACCCGCCTTCCACCGAAGATATTTTCGGGACAACGTGACAGGTGTTGAGCCCGTCGCCGCCTTTATGTCCAAGCCAACGATAAAATTCGTACATAAGTTTTTGTACTTTTAAGTCATTGGTACTACCACCTGGGGATCGAACTCTCGGGTCTCTTGACTCGAAATTCCGACCACCCAACCACTCGGCTATCGTGACTTTCACGGCAACAATGACTTCTTCATTTCATGAAAATCTTTTTTTGGTCAAATGTGGTCATTTCTTCAGGATTTCTTCACTTAATTTTTGCAGCAAGCTTGCGTAGTACACTCCATTTATTGTTTTTCCTTTTTGCAGATACTCCACTAAAATAATCCCTCGAGCATCCCAAAAAACGGTCGCCATCACTTTGCCGGCCAACAAAACCGTTTTTGCTATCTTCGGCGCAGGTTTTCCGCCTCAGTCCACTGCTTAGATTGTTCTTTTGTCTCGGGAGTATAACGATGTATCCAGGTTTCATCGACTGTTACATAAATTATTAGGATCTCGGTTAAACAGCGCCAAACACTCCGATGAATCATCCACTCGGCGTTGCTTTTTGGTCGACAGTGAGCAAACGCAGCACCCATCACGCGCAAAGCTTTTTCATTCCTAAATGTTGGTGCAAAATATTAAAAACCATTCAGATGAAATGCTCACCATCTCTGCTATCTCTCGCAACTTTAAGCGCCGATCATTCAATACAATTTTGTAAATTTTTTTGATAATTTCCGGATTCGTGACTTCATTTGGACGGTCAGACCTGTGGGCGTCTTCGCAGCTCTGTCTTCCACTTTTAAAATCAGTTTCCCAGGTGTGAATTGTACTCAATGCAGGAGCAGAATTACCTAAAACACTGTCTTGGTTTTAATCTGGGTCGCTGTTTTCCCTTTTAAAACGTAAAACTTTATCACCGCACGAATTTCGTTTCTTTCCATTGTTAAGAAAATTTACGACAAAGTTCTACAAATTCCATCAGTTCGATTAAATTCAAATTTGGCGTTCTATTTCCAAAAAGATGCAAGAATATAATGTAATATTCCTTTTTTGAGTATATTATTTTTTTAAGTTCGTCGTTACGGGCAGTTATCAATCAGCCCAGGTAGTTTTACATGGTACAAGCAACCTAGTCGCCCTCTTTTCGGGGTGACTAGAGAGCCCAGCTCTATGAGTGCCTCCACATTATCCTCAGGATTAGTGTGTACTTGCAGCCCCCTAAGTCCCACCTTTGTTGGAAGCTCCTTCCTGGGTGTAAAACAATACCATGAAAGCGTAGCGTCCTACTTACTATGCTCTACAAGGTATCTTTGGATTGTGCTATATTCCTCAGGTGACTGAGGCCGGAATCGAACTCCTTGTCCGAAAAGGCAGCGGGGCTACTTTCAATGTTTAAAAAGCAATGAAGTACTAAGGGCACTTTTATTTGCTATTAATGATTTTAGCGATGTGGCTATTGGCTCAAGAATACTAGGATATGTAGACGTGCGTGTATGAAGAAAATGATGAATTTGAAAGAAGCGAAAGAGGTATGTAAGGATCGTGATACTTGACGATCCGTTACCTCTGGCTACGTCGTTAGGGATTATGCGTGAACATGCGTGTGTATGCGTGGACATACTTATGCTAAACTTTATTCCTATTTACAACTCACCCAATATACCTCTGTATCATAATAAAACCAACCAAGTTACAAATATGTCTTATAATTGAAAGTAAATACTAAATAATATTCAAAATAAATACTTTTAAAAATACATATTATTTTGTAACAGTTAAATGGATGAATGCAATTACCTCAATCGAAAATGTTAAAGCTGTGTACGACATACAACATACAAAATACTGTTTTTTCAGAATGACAGACGTTCCTTTTTATCACTTTTTAACTCTGTTTTAAGAGTCATTTGATACGTACACTTAATTATCCACGCTATTGTGACAGGGAAAAGCCATTATTTTCTTCGCACTGACAATGACGCTGAATCTCTAATGGTCGTGACTGGATCGGAGGTAATAACTAATCCCAAAAAATATCTCTGTTTTTCTTGGCACCTTCCGTAGCACTAATAGGCGCCCATTTATCATTTTGGATCTGTCAGTTTTAGCTAATCACCGTTAGTAGATTTCAGGTGTTCAGTTTTCTTTGTATATTCTTATGTATTGTATACTAATCGATCACGAAAGTCACGATAGCCGAGTCGTTGGGTGGTCGGAATTTCGAGTCGAGAAACCCAATTTCCATCCCCAGGTCGAACCAATGGGTTTTTCAAAAACTTATGTAAGAATTATATCGTAGGCTTGGACATTGAGACGACGATGGGCTCACCACCTGTCACGTTGTCCCGAAAATATCTTCGGTCGAAGGAGTGTCAAAGCGACTAATCGTCTAGACTAGACCTCGGTCTACCCCTGTATTGGGAATTGCGTGAAGATATTTAATTTAATTTAATTGTATACTAATATTATGAGACATGCAAGTTTGCATTTAAATATAAATATTTTGGTTTTTCCTAGTCATGCATCTTAAATAAAGGATTTGAGGAGTACGAGAGTTCGAGGTGTACGAGATGTCGATTAGATAATATGTATACAGATTGTTTATGGCGTTGCATTTTAGGAGACGAATCATCAATGAGATTGACTTGAGGAGGAATAAAGGAGGTATATCAATGCATTGCTATCTATGTCTTCCAAGGGTAATGTGGTTTTGCAGACATCGTTGTTTTTTGATGATTCTGCTAGTATTTGGTAGCCCTTTTTTCTCCTTGATAGTCATTAGAGGTGATTAAAAAAAGGTCTAGAAACACGAAACGCCTAACGTTATGGAGCCAAGCGGGCGGTAAAAAACCTGTTGTTTCTGGTGCTCCGTGGCTGAATTGACAGAATTAATATGACGAAATCGCGGGATACTAGCGTGAAGTAGACGCACGCATACGCTTAGGGCTTCTACGGTTATTTTAATGATTTCTCATTGGCTAAAAAGACCACTTTCCTTCCACAAGAAGGGGACTTCCTTCTACTACTCTTTACCTGTTGTGCTGAACAACTGTTAGTGATAGTTTTAAAAATCTGAATCGTATACATTTTCTTAGCAGGAGGGTACTATATAGTAGAAAATAAAGTTTCGTCTTATCGCGGTAACGTAAGAGAATTTGCAACTCCACAGTTTTTACAAAGATTTTGTACTAAAAAAGAAATATAAATAGTATATAAAACGCGAACTTGTGTGACGAGCACAGCGTAGACTGCACGCAAAAGCGTATAAAGATAATATAGAGATATGCATAGATATGTAAATATAATATATTATATTATAGACATATGATATAAATAGAAAATGCAATATGCATAAAAATACTAGTTGTATTATTTAAATCTGTAGACCCATTTACGAGTATTATAATATATATAATAACGAAATATTGCTGAATATTTTCACACATCTGCCTTTTTTTAAATCGTTAAAAAAATAAGTGAGATAGTTAGATATTCAAAAAATAAAAATAAATCAAAAAGATTTCACTCAATTATAAATACAAAGTTATTTTAATTGAAAGATATTTTCAGAGAGTTTTATCAAAAGGTAATGTAAGTTAATAACAAATCAATGGTAAAGGTTTTATATTTATCATCTATAATACATTTACAACAATACTAAAACAAATGAGGGCATAACACAAGTCCTTACTCAAGAAACACATTTTATACAATACCATCTTATGTGTGTATCTTCCTCAGTTATTCGCTTTTATTACTTGAATATATTAACATTTAAAGTTTTATAACAAATAATTTTACTTTATATGGTAGAATAAGTTTTATGCAAAGTCAATTTAACCACTCGAGTAAATAAACTGCTAGTTAGCTTATATTTATTATCGTAACGATGAGCCGTTTGAATAACAGGGTAAATAGCAGCAGTTTTATTACTGCCGCTACAGTATATTAATTACCTTATTAAATTGTTGTTTCAGTTATTTCAACTAGAATAAATTGTACATTAAATTCGAAATTCAAAAAGATCTTTAGTTTTAAATTTAGTGAAAAAATACTCTTTATTTATAATGGGCACAACAAAGTTTGTTCCAGAACAGTCAGTCACGGTGTAAATCGTGTGAATACAAATTTAGAACGAAAATAAAGAATGAATTTGAAAATGGTTTACGAACTCATGAATTTTGATGGCATAAATGACTTGTCAATTTTATCGATGACGCTTTTCGCACCTTATACTCCACATTAGTAGTGGGCAGTGTTTTTCAAGATGTATTTTATTAAAACCATTTTTGATACTAAACTACTACTAAAACTTGTCATGTTTATATGTCTATATGGTGTCATGGCATCATAATAATCTTACTTCAGAAGCGTCTATTGTTTTAATAAGCACATTGCAAAGCTTTTTACCGTTCTTCAAATAGCGACATATATCTGGTGACACTCTAGATACAAGCTTAACGCTTTGTTAAGTAAGTTAACAGAGATATGCCTAACGAGTATTTGACCTTCGTGGACCAGTGGCATACACACCAGTTTTCATGGTATCACCAGCACGAGGTCCTGGGTTCGATTCCCGGGCGGGTCAATGTAGAAAACACTTTTAAACATTTTCTCGGGTCTGGCACTTAGAGCACCTTCGTTGTTTATGATTCAATAATAAAGTAAATGTAAATTAAAATGAAATATACTTTATTGTATAAACTTACAACCATGTGGTAACCGCTTAAGAATATTGCCACCCCCCTTTCTTCCCGTGGGTTTCGTAAGAGGCGACTAAGTAAAACAGCCTTAAATATCGCTATGGCAACCGATAGATGGCGGGAGTACCATCTCTAAATATATCAGACCAGAATAATCAGACCGAAGACGGGCAGCGGCGTCTAAGGTGCGAGTGGTCAGGTACTGCAATCCGCTTGCCAGGCGTCGCGATTGTGGCAAGTCCTTCCTATGAGAGAGGCCTATGTCCTGCAGTGGGCTTTAACAGGCCTTATATATGTATGTATGTATATATGTAAGAAACATACAGCAGTATTACGTATTATGTATTACAACGAAAGGGCATTGGTACAACAGGCGGCCTTATCGCTAAAACAGCGATCTCGTCCAGGCAACCTTAGGACAGAGGATACTATTTTAAAAGAAAGCAGAAGCGGTGTACAGAATTAGGTATAGAAACATAAAGAAATAACATAAACGATTAAAGTGAAAAAAAGTGATTGACGACAGGTATGAAGATAAGTGGAAAGGTAATAAAGTTTTAATTTATTTTTAAAGATAGGAAGAGATTCTTTAATATGTAAGGGGAGAGAATTCTATAGTCGTATAGCTGTAACCGTAAAAGAATTAAAATAGAAGGAAGAGGAGTGTCTAGAAGGAGAAGATTATTTTGAGGTCGTTGACGCAAAAAGTGTAAACTGCTTATTTATTATTATTTATTTATTTATTTATTTATCTTCACGCACAATCCCTGACGGGGTAGTCAGAGAGAACAGATCGCCAAGTGTCACGATCCCTACATACTTCTTTCGCTTCTTCCAGATTCATCATCTTCTTCATACATGCACGTCTAGGTATCCGAGTACTCTTGACCCTCCCCTTTTCGAGCAATTTGCTCACATGGTCTTCAAAAGTTAGTCTCGGTCTACCTCGACACCTTTTAATATTAACTTTCGCACTATATATTTTCTTCACCATTCGGTCTTCACTCATTCGCTCAACGTGCCCAAACCATCGAAGCACGCCCTTATCCATTTTTGAGACAAGGTCATCTTTCAAACCTGCCATATTGCGAATCTCTTCGATTCGCTTTCGGTCGGCCATGGTAAGGCCGCACATTTTACGAAGAGATCGCATCTCCACTGCAGTCAACCTGCTTTTATGCTTCTTCTGGCATACCCAGGTTTCGCTGCCATATAACAAAGTCGGTACCAACACTGCGTTATGTATTGCAAGGCGTGCACTTTTCACAACGCCTTGCCTTTTGATTAACGCAGTCAGGGCACCATTGACTTTGTTCCCGGCAGCGACACGCCTGTCCACATCTAAATCACATCTTCCATCCCGGCTAAACGCACTCCCCAAGTATACAATTTCAATCACTTGTTCTAGACATTCCTGATTTACCCAAATTTCGCACTTCATTCTTTCTTCGTTCCTTTCAAATACCAGAACCTTAGTTTTATTAGCATTCAAACGGAGACCATTAATTTCACATTCTTCTTTCATACACGTGACTAATGCCTGCAGTTCTGCCTCTGATGGTGCAATAAGCACTGCATTATCAGCATAAAGCAGACAATTTACTTTTATGTCACCCAATTTCACACCGAAACAGCTATCTTTGAGCTTCTGTAAACAGCTGTCGAGATACAGTATGAACAGCCAGGTAGACATGATACAACCCTGTTTTACGCCCGTTTGGACGCCAAACATGGGTGACAGGTCATGCCCTACCCGCACACAGGCTTTACAGTCACAGTAAAGTGACTGCACAGCCCTTAGCAATCGACCATCCACACCATAACCCGGCAACAGTTCCCACATTTTCTTCCTTACAACCTTATCAAATGCTTTCTCAAAATCCACAAAAGCACAGAAAATCCTCTGGTTAGCAGCCAGAAGCTTCTCTGTGATCATGCGGAGAGAAAACATTTGATCCGTGCATCCTCTTCCAGGTCTAAATCCGCATTGTGCCTCCCATAGAAATCTTTCCGATTTATCTTGCATCCTACGTGTCAAAACCTTCGAGTAAACTTTACTTGCTAAACTGGTCAAGCTGATCGCCCGATAGCACCCGCAGTCATAATGTGAACGTTTACCTTTATATAAAGGCACAATGACCGCGGATCGCCAATCATCCGGAACAGCCCCGTTCGCCAGCACAAATTGCATAGCAGATGAAAGCTGTCCCGGACGCGTGGCCCACCATACTTGACCATTTCAGCAGTAACTCTGTCTAGTCCCGCAGCCTTACCACATTTCAAACTTCTAATCGCACATTCAATCTCTTTCATACTGATGATCTCAATGTCATCAAGGTCAGAGTCTGGCGTACCAGTCACGGCGTCACCCCCGGATCCCTCACTAAGATCATCACACGCATACATCTCTCTATAAAATTCGCTCCATCGCTGCATGACGTCCGATTTTTCTAAGAGGACGTCATTGGTTCCCGAAAGCACTTTATTCATTCTTAAGGCTGTCGCACCACTCCGGGTCCTTCCAACCTCTTTCCAGAAGAGTTTGGAGTTCTCCTTGAAGTTGTGCGACAACCTTTCGTCCGCTTCCATTCTACTCCTTTCACGCACTTCCTTAATCAACGCTTTCGTGTGAACTTTCTGGAGCTTATATCTTTCTTTCCTCTTCTCTCTCATATCCTTATCATTACTAGAGGCTAAGTAGTCTAACCATGCTTTCTTCTTCTTATTTACAGCTTCTTTCACTTCATCATTCCACCATGCATCACCCTTTTTACTACTACCTCTTTTCACAGTTCCACACACGTCGTCCGCTGCACTAACCATTCCATCTCTAAAGCTCTGCCATATTTCTTCCACACATTCTTTCCTGACATCAATGCTGTCCAGCTTTTCGGCTACCCTTGCTTGATATTTATCCCTAGTGTCCGCTTCCTGAAGCTTCCAGCTTCGGATGCTACCGACCGACTGTGGTTCTGGTATCGCCGTCCTGTGGCGCCAACCCGCGAACAGACCCCTAAATCTAGTAATCACTAGATAATGATCCGTTCCCAGGTCAGCACCCCGGAACACTGGCGTATCCATCACCTGTTTTCGCAGTCGGTCATCCACCAGGAATAAATCGATCATACTTCTCTCATTCTGTCTTGTTCTAGTATACATATGGATTTTCTTGTGACTAAACATAGTGTTTGTCACAAGAAGACCCTTTTCCTTGCATACAGCCAGTATAAGCTTGCCAGCATCGTTAACACTTTTATCGCCAAACATTCCAAGCACCGACTCGCACCCTGGCCGAGCGGTACCAACCCATCCATTCAAATCACCACATACAACAATACTTTCGTTTCCTCTAACCAAGTCTAGAACTTCTCTTACATTCTCCCAAAACTCCTCCAGCTCAGCTCTGGACGACGAAGCTACCGGCGCATAAACAGCCAAAAGGAATAACTTCGTCAGTCCCAATTTAAAGCGAACCCAGAGAAGTCTCGAGTTCACAACCTTATATTCAGTCATGACATCGACCAACCGAGACGACAGCAGCACCCCCACTCCCAAGCAGGCGCTCTCGCTCTCCAGGACTCCGGACCATAGAGCTAACGCCCCGCCAGGGAGCTCTTCAGTACCGCTGCCCTTCCGCTTGGTCTCCGACAAACACACGACATCTAATTCTCTTTCTTTCATTATTTCAATCAACTCATTCGTCTTATCTCTCATTCCTCCTCTAACATTCCACGTGCCAACTCTGCACTCCGTCCTCCACCTTCCGCCGTGTCGGGCTGTGCGTGACGGGTGGCGGTCCCCATCGCCGCTTTGCGCGTTGCATTTCACACCAAAGGGGACGAACTGGTTTGCGTCGCCTTGGGGGGACGCCCTAACCCTCGTTGGCATGGGTGCGCAGCTGTGTAGAATTGCAGCCCTGAAAAGGGCTGGCAGGGGTCGCGACGAGCACGCTTCTACAATGACCCCCCAATGATACAATGTAAACTGCTTAAATATATAAATCGGTCTTTAAAGTGATTAACAGTGATAGGAATGCAGTAAAGAATTTGAAGAATGTGAGTATTCCTGCGAAGACGAAGCGGGCGTAACTCGAGCTTGTGGCGGAATTCGTATATTTGGTCATACTTTGATTTGGTGTTTAGCGCTGGCGCTCGGCAATGGCTGCGAAGTATTAAAAACTGTGTAAGGAATGTGTGATCTGAAATAAATCGCCACGCCACAACCAGCGCGCTCAAGGCGATCGTTGTGAATCAAGTGAAATCCGGGAAAGTTAATAAAAAGTAAAAACAGTTCGAGATATCACATGTCAGACATAGTATCGGACGTTGCTTCCTATTGTAGAGTATCCATTTCACTCGTCAAACAATGTGGGCGAAATACTCCCATCTGTGTTTGCACAAACGCTTGGGTTCGTTATTATGTAAAAATATTGTTTTTACGAGGAGCTTTAGTCAAGTAACATTACAAAGTACGAAGAACATAAAAGATACTTTTTGTAGGGAAACTTCTTTAGCACTATAATAAATAAATAATAATAAATATCTTCACGCAATTCCCAATACAGGGGTAGACAGAGGTCAAGTCTAGACACTTAAGTCCCTTCGACCCACCTTCCACCGAAGATATTTTCGGGACAACGTGACAGGTGGTGAGCCTGTCGCCGTCTTTATGTCCAAACCAACGATGAAATTCGTACATAAGTTGTTTTTAAAAACTCATTGGTACTGCCACCTGGGGATCGAACTCGGGTCTCTCGACTCGAAATTCCGACCACCCAACAACTCGGCTATCTTTAGCACTATGATGATCTAAACTCAGTGACACGAAAAAAAGATAACAATAAAACACTAGTAATAGTGTGTTCACACAAAACATAAGCTTCTAAGCTTAGATGTACATATTGTGATAATCTCGTTTCTCAAGTTTAAGAAAAAATACATACGTGCAGAATTTGAAGCAGTAATAGGTTAATTAGGTCCACATTTTTTTCGCTACCAGGTCTCTAGTAATGCTTACTTATTGTTCTTCTTTGGATTGTTCATGTTCAGGACATGGCAATAAAAAGAAAGAAACAGTACTAACGGAATAAATCACACTACATACATAATTATATGTAGTGTGATTTATTCCGAAAAAAAGTTCTAAAAAATTCTTCACAAAGCGGCTAAGCTTACAAACATTTTTTCTTCAGTTAACTTATCTATTCTTCCCTGCGATCCAACTCACTATAATCCTAATTTTCCTGATACCTGGCTAGACCTCATTATTACCTTCTCTCCTCATTTAACGATTAAATATGGTCAGTTGTCTACTTCCGGTGTTTCGCACCATGATCTGATTTACCTTGCATACAAGTTAAAACTCCAAAACCTGAGCCTGAAAGTGTTTTGGTTAGAAATTGTGCTAGAATTGATCCTACGGAGTTGGCGAGAGATGCTTCAGCTATCGATTTCTCGCGCATCATCGGTTGTCGACATATTTTCTCTTATTTAGCTCTAAATTAGCTCTAATAATCTCTCTCTAAATTAGCTCTAATTTAGCTCTAATATTTTCTCTAATTTAGCTCTAAAACTGTTTGATGCTCATGCACCGGTGAGATCTATGAGAGTGAGGCGCCCGCCAGCCCCTTGGATTACAAGAGGAGTGCGCATGGCAATGACACGCCGTGATAGAGCGTTTAGACGATTCAAGCGTAACAGGTGTACGACACGAAAATTGGGTACTCTATAAAGTTGCTCGGAACCGTTGCAACCAAATGGTAAGAGCAGCTAAGCGGCGATACTTCTATGATAATATTTCCAACTCCTCTTCGGCCGATATTGGGAAATTTCTAAAATCTCTTGGTTTAGGTAAGCAATCTCCTTTGAAACATAACATTTCCTTTCCTCTTAATGCACTTAACTCACATTTTTCAGTGGGTTCTGTACTCTCTCCAAACGTAAAGTCTCAATCGATTTCAGTAATTAATTCCTTGGCCAATTCTGTACAGGAAACTTTTTCATTCTGGCTTGTCTCTGATAACGATGTTCGTAAAACATTTGATTCCATTAAATCCAATGCAGTGGGCTGTGATCATTTGAGTCGTGCAATGATTTATTTAGTTCTCGAACAATTCCTGCCAGTCATAACTCACATTATTAATTTCTCTATGTTGTCAGGGGTATTTCCTTCTTCGTGGCGGAAAGCATTTGTTATCCCTCTTCGTAGTTGTAAACCCCTCTCAACTCAACAACTATAGACCTATTCCTATTCTACCATTTCTATCTAAACTTTTGGAATCTATCGTGCACAAACAAGTGTCTACTTTTATTTATAAAAATAACATTCTCAGTGAATTTCAACCGGGTTTTCGCCCTGGTCACAGTAAAACCACTGCACTTCTCAAAGTTACAGAGGACATTCGAGAGGCTATGGAGAATAGAAGTGTCACTGTGCTTGTCTTTATTGACTTCTCTAATGCGTTCAACATGGTTGACCACGACATTCTCCTTGCCATGCTCCATAAACTCAATTTTTCTCCCTTGGTTCTTGAATGGTTTTTTTTCCTACCTCTGTGACCGTCAACAGGCTGTTAAATTAGGAAATGATGTATCTGACTGGCATCTGCTCCTGTCTGGCGTGCCCCAGGGTGGAATTTTGTCACCATTATTATTCTCCGTCTTCATTAATTTTCTCTCTTCTCACCTTAGATGCTGTTACCATTTATATGCTGATGACTGCAAATCTACACTCACGCAGACGCCCATAATATAAACGAAGCAGTTGAGAAAATCAATACAGATTTATTAAATTTATGTAGGTGGGCTGGTAGGTTTGGCATACAAGTCAATCCTAATAAATGTCAAGCCATAATATTCGGGAGTATCCGACAACTTGCAAAGATCAATAGTACTTGTGTCTCACCTGTCACGATTGATGGGTCTACTATACCATACACACCACACGTAAAAAACCTGGGTATTTACTTTGACTAAAACTTAAATTGGTCTACCCATATACAAAAGATAAGCGGTTCAATCATCTCAAAACTGAGTGTTTTGAATCGACTTAGAAACTTTCTCCCGGTCAAGGTAAAGGTAACTCTGGTGCAATCTCTTATTTTTCCCATTATAGATTATGCTGATATGTGTTATACTGATCTTAATGAGAATCAATTAAATAAACTGGATAAGTCACGATAGCCGAGCTGCTGGGTGGTCGGAATTTCGAGTCGAGAGACCCGAGTTCGATCCCCAGGTGGCAGTACCAATGAGTTTTTCAAAAACTTATGTACGAATTTCATCGTTGGCTTGGACATAAAAGGCGGCGACGGGCTCACCACCTGTCACGTTGTCCCGAAAAATATCTTCGGTGGAAGGTGGGTCAAAGGGACTTAATTGTCTAGACTTGACCTCTGTCTACCCCTGTATTGGGAATTGCGTGAAGATATTTATTTATTTATTTATTTATTTATAAACTGGACCGCCTAGTTAACAACTGTATCCGTTTTATCTTTTGTCTTCGTAAATTTGATCATGTTTCTACATTCCGTTGTCAGCTTAAATGGCTTCCTATTCGAGAACGAAGACATACAAGGATACTACTAACGGTTTTCTCAATTTTATTCGATAATCTTTATCCAGATTATCAGAAACGTAAGTTTCAATTCCTGAGTGATACGTATAACCGACACCTTCGTTCTTCAGAGAATTGGACTCTCTCTATTCCCCTTCACCGTTCCGGTTTCATTTCTTCGTCGTTTGCTATACAAGCTGCGCGTCTATGGAAAGCCCTGCCAGAAAAGTTAAGACAGCCCTGCAATAAAACCACATTTATAAAGACCATTAAGGCTCATTTTCTGCAAAATTTTAAAATTCCTGATTTGTCGTCATCATCAATATCTTAATTGTAATCTTTTGTTTCGTAGTTACATATTTATATTTTATGTATTTGTTTGTGTATGTATATGTTGTATATATACATGTCTGTGTGTATGTACGTATATATTTATGTATGTGTGTGTTTGTATATATGTATTTATGTAAATGTAGGTATAGCGCTTGTATATATAGATATTAATATAGGTAGCGTTATATTTTACACAATATTTTTTTTTATTGTACGTAACCACCTTCAACGTTTTCTCACTCCCTAAGGTTGACAGGTAGAGAATGCTCTTAGCATTATGTCCGCTTTTTGATCTTACATTATGGTAATGTTCAATAAAGAATAAATAAATAAATAATTATTTTTCTTCCAGGAAACGAAGATGCTCGCATGATTGAACAAGTGTTACAAGCAAGACAATCTATATTGGACCATTTATCTAATGAAGTCGTGATAGCTTTAATGCATTCTGTAGTAGATAACTTTAGATTGTTTGCAAGTCGAGTACCCGTGAGACACTATTATAAGTATGATTAGAAAAACTTATTTTAATTTAAATAAATACGTACATATGTGTAATATTACTCGAGATTATTAACAAGCTAGTGGTAAATATAATGCTATTTATAGAGGTAAATAAAATAAAAAATTATGATATGCATCTATCTTTTATTTATTATTGGTAATATTCACTTTTGGAATGATTCACTAAAAAAGTCAAATTCCTAAGCTGGTGCCATTTTTTTGCCAGATATAAATATATCTAATTATTTTTTTTTAACATTATAAGCTAGCGTTTAACTACAATCCCACCTGATGGTAAGTGGCGATGCAGTTTTTGTTGGTAGGCACACTAGCTTAGAAAAAGCCTATTTACTCTTCTCTTGAAGACATTCACATTGTAATCGGACGGAAAGACTGATGAAGGCAAATTATTCCAGTCCTTTGCTGTACGCATTATGAACAACGAAGCAAAACGCTTCGTCCGAATGCAGGGTATATCGACAACAAAAGGATGGAAACCCGCCGTGCGTCTTGTTGTCCGATGATGGAAAGGGGAAGGGGGAATTAACTCATGTAATTTCTTCGCACACTCTCCAAAATGTAACCTGTAGAACACCGAGAGACTGGCCACCCGACATCTGGCTATAATTACCTGTTATATAAAAATATAATCTCTGGTTACCCAAGATATCCTTGGCTCCTTTTATTTTTTAAATTTTTTAGCTTGTAAAATTTTCACTGCAAGAAGCAGGCTTCGCCTATTCTACTAATGTTGTAAATGAGAAACTTCGTATGTTTAGATATTTGAATGATATTATATCGATTGAACATTTCGAGGACCAGTGTCAAAATTTTCCGATGGCTACTGTTGTCATATTCAGGAATTTTTATGAAGACAACAGAGTTTCTTAAAATAAATAAATAAATAAATAATAAATAAATAAATAAATATAAATATCTTCACGCAATTCCCAATACAGGGGTAGACAGAGGTCAAGTCTAGACAATTAAGTCCCTTTGACCCACCTTCCACCGAAGATATTTTCGGGACAACGTGACTGGTGGTGAGCCCGTCGCCGCCTTTATGTCCATGCCAACGATGAAATTCGTACATAAGTTTTTGAAAAACTCATTGGTACTGCCACCTGGGGATCGAACTCGGGTCTCTCGACTCGAAATACCGACCACCCAACAACTCGGCTATCGTGACTTTTCGGCACGTGGAATGTTAGAGGAGGCATGAGTTAATCGAAATAATGAAAGAAAGAGAATTATGTCGTGTGTTTGTCGGAGACCAAACGAAAGGGCAGTGGTACTGAAGAGCTCCCTGGCGGGGCTTAGCTCTACGGTCCGGAGTTCCGGAGAGCGAGAGCGCCTGCCAGGGAGTGGGGGTGCTGCTGTCGTCTCGGTTGGCCGATGTTATGACTGAATATAAGGTTGTGAACTCAAGACTTCTCTGGGCTCGCTTTAAATTGGTGACTGACGAAGATATGACAAAGTTATTCCTTTTGGCTGTTTATGCTCCGGTAGCTTCGTCGTCCTGGGCTGATCTGGAAGAACCATCATTGAAAGAAAGTACCATCATTGTACCATCATCAATATTTTTTCATAACTTGAAAGTGAAAAAATTTAAGCTGTTGCTTTAATTAACCCAAAAACTAATTTATAATTAAAACTACAACCAGCTCCCTCTATCGGATTAAACATTACCTACCGATAAGAAAATTGACTTAAAAATTAAATTAATAAAGCGCATTTAGCGCCAAATTGCATGAATATTTGCGCCAAACTATTGTATTAATTAATGCAAAATGCAATTCAATATGACAATATTATTAAAACTTCTAACTAATAATGAATGCAGGTAAATTAATGCATACAGTAAATTTGTGCATATAGTAATTTAACGACAACGATTTTTTTATAAAATACTAAGCCTTAGGAAGCCTTAGGAATGGAGTGGTTAGTGCAGCGGAAGAAGTCTGTGGAACGATAAAAAGAGGTAGTAGTAAAAGAAGAAATGCATGGTGGAATTATGTGAAAGAAGCTGTAAAAAAGAAGAAAGGATGGTTAGACTACTTGGTCCCTAGTAATGATTAGGATATGAGAGAGAAGATGAAAGAAAGATATAAGCTGCAGAAAGTTCACACGAAGACATTGATTGCGGAAGTGCGTGAAAGTTGTAGAATGGAAGCGGACGAAAGGTTGTCGCACAACTTTAAGTACTCCAAACTCTTCTGGAAAGAGGTTGGAAGGACCCGAAGTGGTGCGACAGCCTTAAGAATGCACAAAGTGCTTTCGGCAACCAATGACGACCTCTCAGAAAAATCGGACGTCATGCAGCAATGAAGCGAGTTTTATAGAGAAATGTATGCGTGTGATGATCTTAATGAGGGATCCCGGGGTGACGCCGTAACTGGTACACCAGACTCGGACCTCGATGACATTGAGGTCATCAGTATGAAAGATATTGAACGTGCGATTCGAATTTTGAAATGTGGTAAAGGCTGCGGGACTAGACAGTTACTGCTGAAATTGTCAAATATGGTGAGCCTCGCGTCTGGGACAGCTTTCATGGGCTGTGCAATTTGTGCAGGCGAACGGGGGCTGTTCCGGATGATTGGCGATCCGATTGGGTGTTTCGAATACAATTACAAGTGAATAGGTAAATATTTTGGAAATAGCTAAAGCTACTAGGGTACCATGTAAATTAATTGGATTTAAAAACTACTTTTAATTTATCCGATTAGAGAGAAACAGTGTCTCAGTTAGGGTAATAGAAAATTTGATAAAATAAAATATTTTTAAGTTTTGTATGGAAATATTTATAACTTAATTTAGGCATATTACCCTTACCACTGTATTTATTACATCAAAGTAGCCTGGTTACGAGCCGGTATTTATTACTAAATATGGAACACCGTGTATACACTTTAAATATTGGTATCCAATAAACGAAAAATTTTCGATATTTATACTTAAAAATATTCTTAAAAATATATGTGGATATTCGGCACTGATAGTGTGTACATTAATAATAATACGAATGTTGTTGTTTTTACTTTGTTCGTATGTATGTCGTAAGAGATAACCGAGGGAAAGGCCTTGAAAATTTCAAGTCTGAGAACAAATCCGGCAACGAAGCTCGCTATTGCGTAAAGGTCTCACTCTATAAACGCCCACGCACTGCACTTCCTTTCACGGCCACTTTACGTAGCTAGTTCATATGGGTGAGATGAATTAATTAATAATTATTTAATACTACGTAAAAATAAAAAAAAAACAACTTAATGAAACAAGGGGGGAAAAATTATGAAACTGACTTTATAGGTACGTATGTAAATAAAATATTTACACTATGATGATTTACGCATGTATAGAGTGAAAAAAATAAGTAGATCGCCGCGCTGTACCGGACCCCTTGCACGTTATACGCTGCTCTACGTCACCGGTCTGCTGAGTTATGGACTGGCATTTATTGAAATAGTTATACCGCTATTTGTCGGTAGCGGTAATTTTCACGACTTTCGTCGACTTCTTCGCTTCTTACGACACCCACAGGGAGAAAGGAATAATTTTTATTCTTTATTTATTTAGGGGCTTATGTCCTTTTTAGGGGCCAGCCCCATCACACCTTTATAAAATTTTAAAGCATACATTTATTTCAAAAATTTCATGCCACAATCAGAGATTGAATCATTGATGCTGCATGACCATGGCACCTATACTTTTCGCTGCTTCATAGCTTGGTTCAGCTAATATTGCCTATGTCGCTTATGTGTTTGCATCAATGATTCCCTCTCCTTCTCAAAAGGTACACATTCTTACGCCGTAACCACACAATTTAACATATATAGATAAATATTTTTATAACTATAAATATAAACACACATGATTCAAGAAGAAACATTTATATTTATCACACAAATGTTTGTTCCAAATGGGCAAAAGTTATCCCATAACACACATCCATAGATTTAAAGGCTACCTGGTCATGTTTATGAATTCAATAAATGTGACACAGACGAAATTATGCAGATCTCAAAGTCTGAAAATCAAACTTTATAGCCAGTGTTTGTTGTCAATAATAACATATGGCACCAAGACATTTTACTCCATTGAAGGTTGAATGAGGAAGCTCAAAGTTGCTCAGCAATCGAGCAGTGTTTCTTTGGTATTTCTGTGTGAAAAATCCACAGTAGATCTACGTAACCTATCTTGGTAACGGACATAGCCATAAGAATAAACATGTTTGAGTGGCAAAGGACCAGCCACATAGCTCAACAAACAGGCAAACATGAAGGAATAAAGGTTTTTGAGTGGCAACCTTGAACAGGCAAACTCAGTGTAAGACAATTCATGTTGATACCAACAATGTTGCAGGAAATCAATTGATACTGGTAGCTCAGGACCATTCTCTGAGGCAACCTGGGAGGCCTATGTTCAGCAATGAATGGGGATTAACATTTTTTTTATTTTTTTAGCTTTAGTAGCTAGCTAAAAAAAATTTAGAAAATAATTTCTATAAGTTATAAAAAAATAAAAAAGAGATCAAGAAAAAATATTATGTTAATATATTATTATTATTATGCTCAGTGTACTCCATTTCCTAGATAGCACTTTGACACACACAAATATCTCAATAAAATCTCAATGAAAACTGTCTGTTTTTATTTTAAATTGAATCTT
Organism: Sericinus montela; assembly: GCA_029286605.1. Taxonomy (NCBI): domain Eukaryota; kingdom Metazoa; phylum Arthropoda; class Insecta; order Lepidoptera; family Papilionidae; genus Sericinus; species Sericinus montela. The sequence continues at coordinate 4,647,318 of JAGSMR010000031.1, read as the reverse complement.
AAGGGTATTTATGACATTAATAATATTATTCGCATTCATTTGCTGGAAAATAACCTTTCTTTATATCCTTCTTCCTTTCTATTAAATGTTAACATATAAAACTGCAACAATTTTTATTAAAAATTTTAAAACAATTTGAACCTATATGTACCAAAATAATTAGTTTGATTTTAACAATGTACATACATTGTTAAAATCACATAACAAATCATGTCAGATTTTGTTACCACCAAAACCATCAAGAAGTATTACCAAAACATCTTTAAACTTACTAACTTATAACCAATAGATAGTTATTTTTACATTAAAAAACATCACCCAGTGATTCCTCTACAAATTTCTTATAAATTGCCATGAATTTAGCAACAAAAGCCTCAAGGTGAAATATGGGTTTGTTGCCAAGTCTCATTCTATGTTCATACTCAGCCGCATAACTTGCTACCTGGCATTTCATAGACATATCACAATTGCGGACTAATTCAACTAAAAGACCTGCAAAAATCATGTCTGGAGGAACACCATGAATAATTAATTCATATAGTTTCTGACGAACTTCACTAAGCTTTTTTGGAGATTGTTCTGTCAAAATCATGGAAGCAGTTTCTCTAATAAATTGCTGCCAGTCTGGTTCTGGAATTTTTTGGTCAGGAGTAAATGGATATTGCTGTACTTTACAAGCCTCACACATGAGTAACGCCCTCCGTATATTTCTATCGGCAAGCTTGGCAATACGCATAGCTAAATCAGATGGCAGGCTTAAACCTTCTTTTTTACAAACAATATGTAAGACATTAGCTATTTCATTTTCTGTAGGTGCTGGTACCCGTATGGTCAAGCAACGTGACCTTATAGCTGGAATAACTCGTGATATTGAGTTTGCGATAAGAATAAGTCGGCAGGTAGCTACGTACTTCTCCATTGTTCGACGTAGAGCATGCTGTGCATCTTTTGTTAAGTCATCGACTTCATTTAATATTACAACTTTAAATTCACGTTGCCCAGAAGCGTCAATTTGATGAGTTTGTGCCACATTTTTTACCAAATCCATAATAACAACTCTATCGTGAATTCCTACATCAGTGGGGTTAACCTCGATGTGATAATTACTGCTTACCGTCATAATTTCTATTTTCTTATTTGATGGTGTAGTAAAATGCATAGTTTCTTGTCTTAAGCGTTCAGCCCCAGAACCGTACAGTTCTCTTAGTAAACACATAATTCTTGTTTTTTTACCGGCGCCTGAAGGTCCATAAACAAGAAGATGTGGAAAATCACTTTGTTGAACTAAGTTTTTTAGTCTCAAAGCTTGATCCTTATGAAAATCTAATTTCATTAAATCTTTAGGCCGATGTTTATCAACCCATAAACTCATTTTTGCGCTATATTTGAACTAATAAGGCAAGAATACAATAAGATAAACGTGATAGCGCAAGCGGGTGCCAAAGAGTATATAACAGTTACAAATGTATATTTCAGTAATATATGTATTATCTATGGTATATAATCAGTACCAGGAGCGGGACAGTTACGATACAGTGAGGTTTTAAAAAGTACTGTTGTCATCTCTTAATTGGCCACTAAAAAAAACCGCCTAATTAGTACCTAAAAAAATTATCGGTGTAACTACTTTAACAGATTTGCCATATTATTTAAACAAAACAATTCTTTAAAAAGTTCTATGAATATCCCTTTATTTATTAGAATAAAACGTCACATATTAAACATTTTCTTTAAATAAATCTTATAAACGAAACGAGAAGTATTAGGATAGCAACACTTTGAACAGCCCTTCGGTGTGACATTGTGGTCTATATTTGTGGTTAACTAAAGCTATTTAAGGAAAATAATTCATATATTAAATATACATAGGAAAAATTATATCTTTTTCATATTATTATACTAATTATTTTGTATACATTTAAATCATGGTAACGAGTAATGCATGAAGTTCGATACTTGGCATTCCACCACAGTGCGTTTTTCGCGGAATTTTCTGCCACGCACTTGCACTTTATGGAATGTGCTGCCGTCAGCGGTTTTTCCGGACCCATACGACAGGCTCTTTTCTTGAAGGTCCCCTTCAAAAAAAAGCACCCTATATCTTTCTCAAAGGCCGGCAACGCATCTGCTATTCCTCCGGTATAGCAGGTGTTCATGGGCGGCGGTAATCACTTACCATCACGTGAGCCACCTGCTCGTTTGCCTCCCTATTCTATAAAAAAAAAAATTATTTGTATCTCAAGCTTATATATAGTATCCCGATTTCAGCCACAGCGACTTGGACTATTGCGAGCGTTGTTCGTGTGCTCGCAGGTGACTGACGTAACCGATTTTTGCGCTGAACGTGCCAGTACATTGGGTCGGCACCCCTCCGACATAATTGCATTATAATCGAGGAAATTTCAAATGTTACATAAGTAATTTTTTAGTTAAATTCCTGAAAGCCTTATATGTAGTTTATTCCTCCTGACAGTAATTCTATCTTTTCTTCTTTCTTAATTTTATGTAAAATTCTATCTTGTATTAGGCAGCACTTCAATACTGATAATTACAATAATGATTCTAATAAAAATAATTTGGAACCAAATTTCGACTGCTAGTGTTTGCGCAAGTTTGCAGTTTTCCAGCTTTTATATGTAAATGGTGCGAAACTAAGTATAAATGTGTTTAGTCAAGTGTCGTGAATTCGCTTCGCGTAACTGTCTGTAAAATATTTTGTTGTACTGATCGAAAAATAAAATTGTGTCCGCAAATTTAACATACATCACATGTAAGGTGAAGTAAAACTAAAATAGCCGCTAAAGAATATTATAATTTGCATAAAAATATACTATTAACACATAAACATAGTCTTTTATTCTACCCAAATACTACAATTGACTGTACTAAATCGTATACATCTATGTGATGGCAAAATTAAATAACTCTTATAACACTTGATAAAATTATTTTGCAATAACAGAAATGTAGTATAGAGTTATTTAATATTGTCACTTAAAAACGAATTTCAGCTAGGTAGCAAAACAAAATAGATTATCTAGCTGGACTCAAGCTACTTTACCTATTAGATTTGGAGGTATCGGTATAAGAGAGGTTTCAAATATTGCGCTGCTGGCTTTCCTTGCTGAATACGTCTGTCCCGGCGAGGATATTCCACTGGAACCTAACTAATAAAAACGATGGGATATCCCGTATGTTCAGAATTTGCATCAATTGTTCAGTAAGCATTTTACTGAACAATTCATGCACATTTCTAGGTGTGCTTTCTAGGTGTTTCGACAAAGAAATCCAGTTACAGTCTATGTGCTTTACCATCAAGCAATCTTGGCACATTACTGGACAGCGAAAGTTTACGCATAGCTGTAGGAATACGATTGGGAGCATCAATTCGTCAACCACATCGATGTCCTTGTGGCAGCGACGTCGACGAGTTAGGCCTCCACGGACTTTCATGCCAAAAAATAAAGTGTAAACATTTCCATACCATTTACCCTTCTGATCTTGTTGTTGTTTCCAAAATTCGACCCATAAAGTATTGACCTTAATGTCAATAGATTGATAACAGTCAGTGAAAGGTACTTTTACTATGCAGCTAACATCCAACATGTTGGTTCCATCACGTGCAATTTTTCTACCTTCGAAAGAGACCTGTATACCCTTTTGTGCATAATTAAATAACAATTTTTTAATATTATACAAAATATAGTTTTTTTTTAAAGTCAAAATCTAAGATTGGTTAAACTTTGGACCATACTTAAACTGCCTGTTAAAATAAAAAAAATATTAAAATTATTTATACGTGCGATCCTCTTCAGGGCCTCGAGGGCTGCATATACCTCTGCAGTGAAAACACTGCATTTAGGGTCCAGAAGAAAACTTTGACCAAACTTGGATTGGGGATCATAAACAGCACTGTGCACAAACAGCTCACTTTTGCCACCATCGGTATAGAAAGTATATAGTATACAAAGAATATAGTAGTTATTGCCGGAAAGAAAACATAATAATTCCGAATTATTTAAAAATTTTTTGGTCTCAAATATAATACAGGAATATGGGTATGAGTAGCATGTCCACTTTGATTGTTTAATTACATTTTTAAAATCTTTATTAATTTACTGTACAATGAGGGGCAGAATTGGGAAATAATCTTGTAATAGCTCAGCTCCCGAAGTCTGCTAGGCAGAGCATTTTACAGGAAAAGGTACTATTTTTTGAGAACATTATCATTACCAGATAACAGCTTTAGTAAATATCTCTCTATTAGCATAAGTCTTCTAAGACACAGTGGCATTATTTTGATTTCAACTTCCATAGCTTGTATGGGAGTTGAGCATATAGCTCCAGAAATAATTCGTAGAGCTTTGTTTTCAATTATGTCTAGTTTTTTTTACACAATTAATGTTTGAGTGAGCTAAACAACTGTGGTTGAAGTGGCTTCTGACTATAGATTTATATAGCATACTTAAAACTTTGGGGTCTGCACCCCAAGTCACACCAGCTAAACATCTTATAATATTTAAGCCCTTAAGAGAGTTAGTTATAATGTGATTGATGTATAAATCAAAACAAAGTTTGTTATCAATGACAACCAGGAACCCAGGAATTTATGGTTAGGTACAACTAAAATTGGATGATTATTGTAAAGTATGCCATTAGAGGGAAAATCTTTACTAAAAATCATGACCTTGCTTTTATTGTGGTTATGTAGTTTCACTCAGACGTGGTTATAACAGAACAAATATAATATATGTTATTACTGTTACAGTTACATAATAATAACAGGTACCAATTTCTGTTATTAAAGTGTTATTTTTTTTTCAGAACTACCTAGTTTATTATGAACAAAAACAAAACGAACACTTAAATGTTTTTATTTGCTCTTATAAAGAAAAAGCAAAAAAATCAGTCTTCACTTTAAGTTCTCAATCGAATGAAAATTTCAAAATTGACCGAAAAATAAAACGACAAAAAGCAAGACTGTATCTGTACAATTTGGCGTCAAATGAATGTCATCTTTATCAGTAATGCATAAAGTCGAAGTTATATTAAATATTTTGAAACCAAAGCAGTAAATTGTGATATTGAAGTTCGGATACGCACTATTATTTTAAATGTCACATTACAAATAAATTCTATTGTAATTTAACTTGGAAGCAATAATTGCTTCACCATTATTTAGATCTTATTAATTATTTTATTAATATATATATTTTAACAGTAGTAGAGCCACGCATCAGCTTTTGTTGTTGCATGAATGGGCCGGCTCGACGGGGGAAGTACCACGACCTCACAGAATTCCGGCGTGAAGTAGAAGTTTAACAAACTTCTGCGTTTCGTCTGGTGACTGCAGGTAACCGGAGGCCCACACACACCCCCATAGTAGCGGAAGAAAAAATCAACGCCGGTGCTGGAGAATCCCCCTCTGGGCACCCACGCTCGGGCAACCAATCGCTGCCCGAGTGTGGATGCTTAGGCTGCCCCTCGTATTCTTGGGGGCGAAGTTCCGCTCTGTTCCCATACTGTTCGAGGCAAACAAAGCAAAAAACCTTCGGCACTCCTTACCACGATTGCCGTGGACTGCTGCAATATAATACCAGCTGGAACATTCTTTTATGTCTCGGGCCGGAGTTTGTGTATACGTCAGAGAGGACATATGTTCTCTACGCCTCGGCAGCCTTGAAGGTAGGGACCTGTCCAACCTTTGGCTACGCATAGACAGCGACGACCACCCTCGCGTCTATGGGTGCCTGTATAGGTCCCACAGCGGTAATACCGAAACTGACCGACTCATCGACCACAAATTCCGTGCTACAGCAGATCTCATCCGCAGAGATCGTGGTACTCGGCGACTTCAACACCCACCACGCCGAATGGCTACGATCTCGAAACACTGATCATGCGGGGAGATCTGTTTTTGACTTTGCCTTAACATATGACCTGACACAACTGGTTACTTCGCCAACGCGGGTTCCTTATGGGGAGGATCATTCACCTTCCCTGCTGGATCTTCTGCTAATCTCTCATCCGGACGGCTATGTGGTCTCCTTCGATGCCTGCCTGATATTTCTGGAGCTATATGTTCAATTCCCATACAAGCTATGGAAGTTGAAATCAAAATAATGCCACTGTGTCTTAGAAGACTTATGCTAATAGAGAGATATTTACTAAAGCTGTTATCTGGTAATGATAATGTTCTCAAAAAAGATCATGATGAAAAAAGGTCATGATTTTTAGTAAAGATTTTCCCTCTAATGGCATACTTTACAATAATCATCCAATTTTAGTAGTATCTAACCATAAATTCCTGGGTTCCTGGTTGTCATTGATAACAAACTTTGTTTTGATTTATACATCAATCACGTTACAACTAACTCTCTTAAGGACTTAAATATTATAAGATGTTTAGCTGGTGTGACTTGGGGTGCAGACCCCAAAGTTTTAAGTATGCTATATAAATCTATAGTCAGAAGCCACTTCAACCACAGTTGTTTAGCTCACTCAAACTGTAATTGTGTAAAAAAAACTAGACATAATTGAAAACAAAGCTCTACGAATTATTTCTGGAGCTATATGCTCAACTCCCATACAAGCTATGGAAGTTGAAATCAAAATAATGCCACTGTGTTTTAGAAGACTTATGCTAATAGAGAGATATTTACTAAAGCTGTTATCTGGTAATGATAATGTTCTTAAAAAAATAGTACCTTTTCCTGTAAAATGCTCTGCCTAGCAGACTTCGGGAGCTGAGCTTTTACAAGATTATTTCCCAATTCTGCCCCTCATTGTACAGTAAATTAATAAAGATTTTAAAAATGTAATTAAACAATCAAAGTGGACATGCTAGTCATACCCATATTCCTGTATTATATTTGAGACCAATACTGTTACTAAAAAAAAAATTAATAATTGTGAATTATTAAGTTTTCTTTCTGACAATAACTACTATACTTTGTAGTAGTACAGATGGTAACAAAAGTGAGCTCTTTGTGCGCAGTGCACTACAGGTCGGCAGATTGGGAAGGGATGCGATCTTTCTTTGCATCCTACCCATGGGGGCAGGTTTGCTTCTCGCTGGATAGTCCCGACGCCGTTGCAGATTCCGTCGCAGATGTGGTGCTTCAAGGAATGGAACTTTTTGTTCCTTTCTCTGTGGCGCCCATCGGTGGTAAATCTAAACCTTGGTTTGGTAGCGCATGCAGAATGGCATCTCGTCAAAAGCAGCAGTGCTATTGGGCCTGGGTTAATGCATTGGCGTCCCGGGATTCAAATACTAGCATTTTTAAGAAGAAGTATAACTCTGCCGCAAGGTCCTTTAAAAGAGTAGTTGCTGCGGCAAAGTCCGAGCACATTGGCAGAATTGGTGAGAAACTGGTTCGTCTTCCTTCGGGAACTCGTGCATTCTGATCCCTCGCCAAGGCTGTCCAAGGGAATTTCAGTCAGCCATCATTACCATCTCTGCACAGGGAGGGCAACTCGCTGGCCCATGACGCAAAAGAAAAAGCCGATCTTCTAGGTTCTCTTTTTGCGTCCAGCTCCACTCACCGCCGACCATCCCGTGGAGTGAGTGCTCTATGCCGGACATCCGGTTCTTTCAGAGCTCAGTGCGAAAAGCACTCCTCACCCTGGACATCCAGAAGTCGAGTGGGCCCGATGGTGTCCCCCTATTGTGCTGAGGATGTGTGCTCCAGAGTTGGCACCGGTTCTAACGCGTCTTTTTCGGTACTCCTACTCTGAAGGCGTCGTCCCGATGACATGGAAGACAGCTTTGGTGCACCCGATCCCTAAGAAAGGCGACCGCTCAGATCCGGGCACACGAACTACAGACCGATCGCTATCACCTCCTATTTGTCCAAAATAATGGAGTTCATTATAAACTGCCAGCTCTTGAGGTACTTGGGGGAGCACCAGTTGATTAGTGGCCGCCAGTACAGCTTCCGACGGGGTCGCTCAGCTGGTGATCTTCTTGTGTACCTCACTCATCGATGGGCGGAGGCAGTAGAGAGCAAGGAGGAGGCCCTGGTAGTTAGCTTGGATATAGCAAAAGTCTTTGATCGGGTGTGGCAAGCGCAAAGCGCTTGTCTCGAAGCTTCCGTCATATGGGCTTCCCGAGAAATTTTGCAATTGGGTCACTAGTTTTCTCACAGACCGGAGCATCAAGGTCGTAGTTGACGGTGCATGCTCGGACTCCAAGTAAGTGAACGCTGGTGTCCCACAAGGCTGTGTGCTATCGTCAACCCTGTTTCTTCTGCATATCAATGATTTGTTACAAATTAGTAATATTCATTGCTATGCAGACGACAGTACTGGTGATGCCCTATACACCGACCGTGCCAATATTTATCGGGAACACGTCGACGAGTACTGGAACAAACTTGTGTCTGAACTCGAGATTTTGTTAGACAAAGTCTCGGATTGGGGCCGACTAAATTTAGTCCAGTTTAACCCTAAAAAGACACAAGTTTGCGCGTTTACCGCTAAAAAGAAACCCTTCGTCGTGTCATCTCATTTTGAGAGCACTCCCCTAGTTGCCTCAGCCAGTATCGGAATCCTTGGCGTCGACATATCGAGCGACGTTCAGTTTCGCGGTCACTTAGAAGGGAAGGCCAAATTGGCCTCTAAAAAGCTTGGCGTCCTCAGTAGAGCACGACAGTACTTCATGCCAGCCCACCGCCTGCAATTTTATAAGGCGCAGGTTCGGCCACACATGGAGTACTGTTCGCATCTCTGGGCGGGGGCACCTCAATGTCAGCTCCTTCCATTTGACCGTATCCAACGAAGAGAGGCTCAAATCGTCGACGACCATGTTCTATCTGATAGGCTAGATCCATGGCATTGCGAAGAGATGTTGCATCTCTTTGCATTTTTTACAAGATTTACTACGTGGAATGCTCTGAGGAATTGTTCGGATTAATCCCAGCCGCTGAATTTCACCATCGAACCTTACGGCATAGTTAAAAATTCCATCAACCATCTTGATTCTTGGCATTCCACCATAGTGCGTTTTTCGCGGAATTTTCTGCCACGCACTTGCACTTTATGGAATGTGCTGCCGTCAGCGGTTTTTCCGGACCGATACGACTTAGGGACCTTCAAGAAAAGAGCCTATACCTTTCTCAAAGGCCGGCAACGCATCTGCTATGCCTCTGGTATTGCGGATGTTCATGGGCGGCGGTAATCACTTACCATCACGTGAGCCACCTGCTAGTTTGCCTCCCTTCCCCATAAAAAAAAACACCATGCACCCCAAGCTTTTTTCAAAATGTAATATTTTTTTTAATTCACACTATTATTAATTTATATTTATTGAAATTTTTAAAGCTATTCTTAATTTAAATTTATTAAAATTTATTTTCTATTTTTTAGTTCGGTTTTCTTTAAAAAGCGTGTTTTTTAGTTTTTTTTTTTTATAGGAAAAGGGAGGCAAACGAGCAGGTGGCTCTAAACTCTTATATTTTTTTACTTTTTAGTTTTTTTTATCAAATTAGTGTATTGTTATCGGTTCTCGATAAATCTACAAAGTTTGAACGAAATCTGCACGTTTAAAGTGGGTCAAAGTCGCGCCCAAAGAAGTCGGTTACAAATATACAAACATACAGGTGAAGCTAATACAAAGCGTGTAAAAAATAGATTATATTTCGTGCCTCTATAAATTTATCAATAATACAGTGGGGACATTATAATAAACCGAATAAAAATACTGAAGACTTGGCCTAAAGGTCTAGATGCCAGGCCACAAACTCAAAAAAAATTGGCTAATTGAAAGTTATTTTTAAATAAATCCGGGGGCAAAGAGTAATAATATACTTTTATTTTAGTATAGTTCTTGTAGTAGGCGTTTCATCTTTTCTTTTAGTATTATTTTGTGACCAAAGATAATATGTCACAGAGAATATCAGAGGATATAATCTTTTGTAATGTGTACACTTTGAACATGAAAACGCTTTTTCAAAGAGTTATAGAGAGAAGAATGACATTTTGGTAATTATAACTTTGGTTAATATAATACTCTCTATAGAGTATTATATTCTTTGGTAATAATATATACGCCTTTTAAAGTACAGTAGGCAAATAAACATTAAATTAGATTTAAATAAAGGTATCACTATTTTATAGAAAAAAAAATTATCAAGATAAAATGAATTCCTTAGAATCTTTGAAGAATTTTCTTAGATCTAAAAACAATGCTGAGAACTTTATCAATTGTTCAGAAATACCACTTTTATGTAAATCTGAGCCTTGTATGCTTGGAGTAGACGAAGCAGGCCGTGGACCGGTATTGGGTAAGTATATGGATAATGTGCAAACGAATGTTGTATGTTTTGTTATGATATTGTCATTTTGTGAATGCATTTTTGTGACATATTAGTGCCAAAGTATGAATTTCAGGTCCTATGGTATATGGAGTTGCATACTGTCCAATAAACCAAAAAGAAGTTTTGCAGTCTTTGGGATGTGCTGATTCAAAAGCATTAACAGAAGAGAAGCGTGATGAAATTTTTACAAAAATGTTGACAAATGCTGAAGCAATAAAAAATGTAGGGTGGAATGCAGAAGTTATATCACCTAATTATATATCCAATTCTATGTATAAAAGAGCAAAACATTCTTTAAATGAGGTAATTTATAGTACTTTAAATTTTTTGTCAGAAACAGTTGAAAGTTTGCAAGTTTGGAAGGAGTATGAGGTTTTACATTTCATAGAGGTTTGAACTCTTACTGTGACACAACAATACTGTTTCTTTCATGTATAATATACATAAAATAATTTTAAATCAATAAAATAAAATATTATACATAAATCAATAAAAAAAATTATATATGAACATGAATATGTATATTATATATAATATTGAAAGGGTATAATGCTTTTACCTTTGAAATGGTATAATGAATATTAGCATTAAAGTTGAAAAAATAGAATAAAAAAATTTTCAGGTATCAAGTCAAGTTTAAATCATTAGCTTTTTACCTAGATGCATTTGTATCTTATGTATATTACTTTTGTCTTTTTTATTTTCTTCATATAGGCATTATCCAAGAACAAACCTCTGTTTAATACACTTTTCCCACTCAAATACCTGACAAACTCAAATATGTGTCAGTAGCCTTTATATTATTTAAGTATGAAACAACTTGACAGCCTTGTTAGGCGCGAGCCTGCCCTGTAAAATTTAGCATTTTTGAACTTAAGATTTGAGTAATAAAGTAATTTATTTCTTGTATTAGTTTATATTGGCAAATGTATTATATCTAAAATGTAAATAAGAATATAAAAAAAGATTTTCTTATAGAAAATTGCACTCTACTTTTTAAAATGGAAATTATGAATTTCACTGATATTCAAAACATGTAAATTGAAAAGCTCACCAATGATGGCTAACCGATCATCAAGTGCTATAGTCCTGTTGAATATTATTGATGTATTATTATTACTGCCAAATAGTTTTTTTATGATTTAATTGTAACTTTACATATTGTGAAGTTATATACAAAATTTTCTTATCTTTACAGGTGTCTATGAACTCTGCAATAAGTTTAATCACGAAAGTAGTTGAAGAAGGAGTAAATATAACAGAAATTTTTGTTGATACTGTTGGCCCCCCTGAGAAATATCAGGCAAAGCTGTTGGAAATATTCCCAAACTTTAAAATCACAGTAAGTAGTTTTTAATACAGCAGTAGTTCTAATAATATTTAAAATTGAAGCCATATCTGGAGATCTCCTTTGTGTTTAAAAAACATATACATGTATCCCCTAGGTTTTATGTAGTGTAGTGGGCTTAAAAGATTTAAATCATTAATGTAAAATCAAGAGACAGTAATTATAATTATTAGAAGAATATGGTACAACAGGCAGTTTTATGGCTTAAATAGTAAACTCTATCAGGCAATCTTGGGGAAGAGGATTATTATAATGATAGCACAACAGTACACTAAATGTTAAAAAATAATACAATATACACACAAAAGGTAAGTAACAAGAGCCAAATGGTTTGATGATTGGAATTCAAGTCAAGAGACCCAAGTTCTGTCCCCTGACTGGCTTATACTAATGAGTGTATTCAAAACTTATGTATGATTTATATTGCTGGCATGTACATGAAGAAGGCAGCAGGCCCACCATTTGTCACTTTGTCCCAAATATGCTCAGGTGAAATGTGGGTCGAAAATAAATAATGTTTATGTACATAAATACAAATATGATATATAATACCTAAATGTACAAATATATAACATATTAATATGTGTGATGGAGATAATATTTAAATCAGAAATTATAATATTCATCAATATTGCTCATTCAGACTTGCAATAATTTAATAGTGTTTATGAATGCTAACTTTAAATGAAAACATATTAGGAGCTTTTCTAATTTCTAGAGGGATTTCATTTCAGAGCCTTATAGGCGTAAGACCGAAGGATTTTGATATGAGACCAGTAATGTGTCATGGTGTAAACTGCTTAGACTTACCAAAAACGGAAAATACAGTTATGAAAATCATCCAAGTATTAAAACTTATTTCAAAAACTTAGGAGCACAAGGATTGTTTAGAGTTTAAAAAGAGTGCAGAGCATTCTAATGTTTCTGTGTTGTCGAATAGTCATCTAATAAGCTGAGTTCAAAAAAATTACATACATATTGGATGCAGTTATTTAGAAGTCAATCCAATGTGTTGATGATTCTGAGAAAAGATATCACACATCAGTATAATTGGCAAAAGAAGAGATTAAATAAACAGTTCTTTAGTAGTGATTAGAAGGATGGTTTTTACACAATAAACTGATAGCTATATTGCATAACCTTTTTGACTAATCTGTATTTATCTATCCTGGGTAAAAGATCAATATATTCCTAGGTGTATCACATGGGCAAAAATACTGTGCTGTTATTATTAAATCTGACGGTAAAATAAAAAAAGTTCAATTTAAATATGTATCTGGTGCTACCTACAATAATAACTTGGCTTTTAGAATGTAACTATTATTTGGTAAATTAATTAAATTGTTGATTTCGGAGTGGTCAGTTTGCATATGGAACTGCAGATTGTTAGCTTACAAATCATAAGAGACCACTTAAGATTTAATATGATGAGATTAATAAAAATTTTAAAATAAAAGGGGATAGAAAAAACTCTGTTCAAGGACTTTATCAGTTGGCACTTTAGACCAGTCACATAAAGTCTGACGTACAGCTTGTTGGCGCCCTAGAAGTTAGATTAGAATTTTTCATATAACCTCAAATATCTTTAGTTATTTTTAAAAGTGCAGTAGTTGTTTTGTGACCAAGTCAAAATCCAGACTAACATTAAGCTATTATTGCTTACGTTCAGTAGCTTCTAAAGAAATGGTAAAAAATAAATAACAAATGACATAGTACATAATATGGTCATACTTTCACAACAAATAGAAACCTTATGCAATAATTTTGACAGACTTTGACTTTAAAGGAATTACTATCTAATCATTTGATGATGAAAAAAATAACACAAAATATTATTTTGGTAATATTTTGGTGCATATATTAAATTTAGTTTCTCTATTACTTTGAAGGTTGCTAAGAAGGCTGATTCCATCTATCCTATAGTGTCAGCAGCAAGTATTGTAGCAAAAGTGACGAGGGACCATGCACTCAAAGTGTGGAGCTTCAAAGAGGGGTTGGATATGGATCAAGCATATTTTGGTAGTGGATACCCTGGAGGTAACTTTTATTTCACATTCTGCAAATATAAAAAGTGTATTAACCTAGTGATTTTATGGTACAGAAGAAAGTCACAATGTTAATATAAAGTTATTTTATCTAAACACATCTAGTGCAACTTGCAAGATAAGATAATATGTACCTTGTGTGGGACAAAACAGAGCTTGAATATTAAAACAATGTTTTAAGCACTGTCTATTATTTGGTGGAATAATATTAATGATTGTTTGAAACAAAATCTATATTTAGTTTTACCAATGCACAAATATTATGATTTACACTATTTAGTAATTTTTTTATTTGCTTTAAATAAAATTGCTTTGAACATATTGATTTAATAAAAAAAAAATAACGATTTTATTTTTCCTCAGATCCTCTGACAAAGAAATTTATACGAGAGCAAATAGACAATGTATTTGGATATCCCCTGCTCGTAAGATTTAGTTGGTCGACAGCAGAACTCATGCTCCAAGAAAAGGCAGCTACCTGTACTTTTGAGGAAATAGAAGAGGCGAGCCCTACTAAGAAATCTTCTAGCACAAAGTCTATTAGTACTTTCTTTTCGCCAAAAGAAGACAAAAGATCAAGGAAAAGACATAAATTCTTTGAAGAAAGATACTTGACGATGGGCAATGCCTTTGAATAAATAGCACTATAAATTAAGATTAGGAATAATAAACTGGCTGTAAGGTTATAAAGGTGTTTCTATAGGGTTTAGGTTATAAGGAAGATTTGCCATAATCGTCACGCTTGGCAAGCGGATTGGCGATCGCAGTAGCAGACCACTCGCACCACAGGCGCTGCTGCCCATCTTCTGTCTGAATATTTTGGTGTGATATTTTTTAGAGATTGTTATCCCGCCATCTATCGGTTACCATAACGATATTTAAGGCTGTTTCCCTTAGTCGCCTCTTACGACATCCTCGGAAAGGAAGGGAGTGGTAATATTCTTACGCCGTTACCACACGGACCTCCGGACAATGTAAAATATATATAAATAATGTGTTTATAATAAACGTTGTATTATTAGTTTTTATTCCAACCTTCGAAATATCATGTATGTACCTTACGGGTATATATATATATATATATATATATATATATATATATATATATATATATATATATATATATATATATATATATATATATATATATATATATATATATATATATATATATATATATATATATATATATATATATATATATATATATATATATATATATATATATATATATATATATATATATATATATATATATATATATATATATATATATATATATATATATATATATATATATATATATATATATATAATATCAGTTTCGTGCAACCAAAAAACAGAAGATATAATTTATATTTGTAAAAGAAAATCACAGATTAGCTGTTAGACTCCTTCGAAAAATAATTATACATTATTTTTACCGCCATTTTTAAGATTTCGTCGTAAAAACGGAATCTACTGAAAAAAATATATGCGGCATATTCCTACATTAGTATCACATTCACATGATATTATCTTCACGCCATTCCCAATACAGGGGTAGACAGAGGTTTAGATAAATGAAATCGGTTCGACCCACCTTCCACCGAAGTCATTTCTTGGGACTACGTGACAGGTGCTCAGTCTGTCGCCGTCTATTACGTCCAAGCCAATGGTATAATTCGTACTTAAGTTTTTGAAAAAACCCATTGGTATAAGCCTGCCACCAGGGAATTGAACTTAGGTCTTCTGACTCGAATGCCGATCAACCAACCACTCGGCTATTGAGACTATTACTTTAACAGATATTTAGAGACACGGTGCGAGCGAAGCTTTCTGTCAGTAGCCAATTACGCTTTGAAGGTCGTCAAAGGTTCCCTCTTAATTGTTTTATAGGTTGCCTCTTATGACAACCACGACGAGTAAGTGTTGGTAATTTTCACGATATCTAATGTTCGTAAGTAAGCAAATTCGTACATGGTTCTGGCAGCAGCAGCTAGCCAGGTACAGGAATATTATAAGTATTGTATGTGGATCAAAAAAAAAAGATTTTAAGTCACGATAGCCGAGTTGTTGGGTGGTCGGAATTTCGAGTCGAGAGACCCCAGAGAGTTCGATCCCCAGGTGGCAGTACCAATGAGTTTTTCAAAAACTTATGTACGAATTTCATCGTTGGCTTGGACATAAAGGCGGCGACGGGCTCACCACCTGTCACGTTGTCCCGAAAATATCTTCGGTGGAAGGTGGGTCAAAGGGACTTAATTGTCTAGACTTGACCTCTGTCTACCCCTGTATTGGGAATTGCGTGAAGATATTTTTTTTTATTTTAGGTTTTACACAACTAAATAAATGGTGTGAAACTGCCTTACATGCTTTATACGAGGGGTGGTCCAAAAGTAATGACAATGAAAATAAAACACGGTAATTAAAGTTTAAATAATAATTTATTTTTCAGATTATTTTTTAGATCAATACATTTAGTCCATCTTTTTTCTAAACTCAGGATTACCTTTGAAAAAATTCTTTGTCTTGACCCTCCCAAAACGCTCCAACAGTGGCCATTACTTCGCTATCGTCTTCGAATTTCTTGCCTCGGAGGCGTTCCTTGATCCGAGGAAAGAGGTAGAAATCACTAGGATCTAGGTCTGACGATGATGAGATCCCTGTAACCTCGGCTACAAGCCTGATAGTCACTCTTCGATCTGCCAACACAACATCTTCGACTTTTTTCACGTTGTCTTCAGTGAGGGACGTGGATGAGCGTCCTTCGCGATGTTCATCTTCAGTGGATGTTCTGCCCAGTTTAAACTCCTTGGCCCAGCGTGCAACTGTAGAATATGGAGGAGCAGAGTCCCCCAATGTTTCCACTAAGTCACTGTGTATGTCTTTAGAAGACATTTTTTTCAAACAGAGGTACTTGATGGCAGCTCTAATTTCGTTTTTCTCCATGTCGATGTTATCTCCTTGACAGTTCGTATTCAAATGAATGTATCTCCCGGAAATCGTGATCTATCTATATGATTTTTTTAGACTGACGTAGTGAGTATATAAGCAAGCAAAAAAATTTTTTTGCCTTTTTATGCGGACCTGAAGTAACCGATTATCATTACTTTTGGATCACCCCTCGTATGAACTACATGAGTCTTGATTAAATTAAAGAGAAAAATCTTGAATCTTCTATAATATATATGAAATCTTCTATATCAAAAAAAAGTACATTTATTAATTTCAGTTGTTTTGAAACAAAAATATTCGAAATTGTTTTCCATTTTAAACATTTTTCTTATCCTCCAATCCGATAATTCCCAGCCTAAATACAAAATTTGATTTGATTATCAAACAGTTAATACTAGATTAATTTGATACAATTAAGGCGGATAAGGAAGATTAAAAATAATTAATAATAATAAATCATAACGGCTAGCGGCTGACTTAACGACGACAGACGGCGGGAACTTCCTGGTTTTAGAAAAATATCCAGATAAAAAAAAAAACAGACAGACAGCAATGTCGAAGACGCCGAGTGTCTGGTGCTGGAATCGCCGATCCCCTTGACCGCTTGGGTGGCGATTATGATAAATTATCGGGAGGTGTCTTCACCGTTTCTTGTGGTAAAGTTAAGGCTAAAGCAAAAACCTAGTACGTTAGTACTTCTTAATTCCCTTTGGATAAAGCTATGTGAGGAATTACAATAGTATATTTATAAGAATTACATCAATAAGAAAAATCTAAGGAAAAAATGTAATGAAACGAACGAAGAATAAAATGATCGTGATTAAATATTATTAGTAAAGGCCAACTGAGGATCACGTTATTTTTAAATTCACTATTAAATTTGATACAACTGGTCTATAGAATGTCCTCTTGCGATTAATGTATCTACTTCATTTACGATTATGTACAATATATTGTTGGAAGGAGTTATTTAAGCGAGTGAATCGCGATTATTTTTGTTCTTGATATGGGACACCGCCCGTGTCTTTTCGCGGTCAAGGTGTGCAACAAAGAGTATATAATCATTACGTTATAGGGTGAAGTGTTTCTGAAAAACGACGGACAGGCGTGTCTAAGGTGCAAGTTGTCTGGTTCTGTATTCACATTTCGTCCAATGTCTATGTATAAGTACATGTTGATGGAGACAGGAAAAGAAAGAAATCTTCTGGAAATAGAATTTGTTCAAAATTCAAACACGTAAAACGATTGACGTAAATGTTTCGCAGAACTATAAGATTTCGTAAAACTTGATAATTGTTAAACGCAAAATTCTTATCGCATTAGAGGATATTATGTCCTGTAATTAATATATTGTTGTACTCGTATCCTAATAAATTCCTAAAATTTCTAGAAATATGTCAATGATCGCAAATTTATTTGAATTATTAGCGATCGCGGCTTACAAAGGAAGTGAAAATGCATTGTTGATCAGTAGAAAATACGATTTTACATGTATTTATGCAGGTGCCGCTAGTGTTTTATAAAATGCGCAAATATATTTATTACATTGGCAAAATTCCAATACACAATTTTGGACAATTGCGAAATACAATGACAGCGAAATAGATGATCATGTTGCATACCGATTTTCCATTTTTAGACTTACCATGTAGAACAAATATCAATGCTTTGGAATTGTATATATAAGCGATGACACTATACAAGAATCGAGAGTAAAACATTTAAGTATATTTTCTTTAATTAAGGCCGAAGAACTTTCACAAACAAAAAACGATCTATTAAAGATTTCTTTTCACGACCATATGTTCCTCGTTTATCGTTATGGGACTCAACCAAAAGGCGAATCGCTGGGGCGGGCGCATGTCTTCAAACTTCATTAGCATGCAAGTTACAGAGTGAGGCACCTACTTATCATGAGCAATGCGGAACGCACTCGGGGTCACTTGGAGAATTTAATTGTGTTCCATTATCATATTTAGGTTCTTTTACGGTAAGTCAAAAGTGAAAACTGAATGAGAGTCGACGTTGTTTGTCATTCGTCACCCGCGATCGATGGCGACTACTTCTTTCGGACGGCAGCTCGAAGATTAATAGCAAAATGGCGTTAATTCAAATTAGTTTCACGGTATTATTATTTAGTGCTTGTGCGACTGCAATTGTAGGGCCTATTGCCAATGAGACTGCAAGCAAATCTTCAAAGACAGACACATATTTAGACGCCTACTCAAAGTCTCGTATCGAAGCAGAAAAAGCTAAACAAGAAGTAATAATAATAACAGCTAAAGACGGAGAGAAAAAGATTTCTAATCGCGACGACAGTTACCAATCTGTGTACGACTACTCTCCTCCTTATTCCAGTAGTGATAGCAGCAATAGTTTTAGTTCATCTGGATCGAGTTTTTCAGCGCCTTCAGCTTCAAACAGTTACTTGCCTCCATCAAGCTATAGCCCGCCCATTAAGTTCGAGTCAGATATCACATATAATTCTCCTCCAAATACTTATGGACCTCCGTCATCAAGTTACGGGCCACCGTCATCGAGTTATAATCCACCATCTTCAAATTATGGACCGCCAACCCAAACATATGGTCCTCCGGCTCAGACATATGGACCGCCTTCTCATTCTTATGGACCTCCTATTCACAGGCCTCCTCCACCAATTTATGGCCCTCCCATCAAACCTTCATACGGTACGCCTTATACTGCCCCAGGATTAGGGTTCCTAGACAAACTGTCGTTGAAGTTGGATATATTAACGATTGCCAAGTTAATGCTAAAATTCCTCATATTCAAGAAGATCGTGACTATGATTGCTGTAGTGTGCATGTTACTTGTGATTCCTAAACTCATATCTTTCAAGAAAGATGACGGAGGAAATGGCATCGCAAATGACGAAGAAGATCGTCAGTTTGGACGAAATAGTGGTATGTCTTGTTTTATATTACATTGCATCTCTTCTTAAAGTTGAGTGCATTTGACCATTTTTGGTTTCGCAATTAAAATCTAACATAAATGTTATTGACCAGAAATTACTTTTTATATTTATTTATTAATGTTTATCGTACCGTACACAAAGTAAGGCCTCTTTAAACAGGCCTTTTGCTATTTAAACTGTCTGAAAACATCGTCTACCAATCAACCTTAAGCCAATGTAAATATATGTTTATAAGCTATAGTTAATTTTTAATTTATGTTATTTAGTTTTTTTTTCGTATGTAAATATTTTTTTTCGGAGATGATGACACTTAGGCATATCATAAACATGGAATGCAAAACACTATACAGAAGCAAAAATACGAGTGTAAAGTACCTTACAATTCACGTAATTATAATTCTAAGTCTGTTTTTCCATATATAATTACTGTCTGCATATAGCCTTCATTGTGCTGATGAAATTCCTATAAAGCAGTTCTAAGAAAGTTTAATCTCCAGTTGTATGTATCTGAAATCATTCGATATATTATAATACTGTACTGATCTATGTGATAAAGGTTAATTAGCATTACTAAATGTAGTACAGCTCCTGTATAGGAGAAAAAATACTTTTTTACTCATTACAGCAGCAATGCCAACACTGTTGTGTTCCTATTTGAAGCTGAAGGGTATAGGGAACCAGTGTCGTTATTGGCAGTGCGTATAAAATCTTGAGGTATTTGCAACCTCCTCTATATTTCATTAAAAAAAGAATGTTTTAATTTTTATGTTTAATCAATTTAAAGGTTGAAAGGATTTTAATTTGAACAGTCAAACAAGACACAAAAAAAGACACAACTGTGTACCCAATAATACGATTGTCAGAGGCCTAGTGTCCAAATCGTACTTAAGCTTCAAAAACTTCATTGGTATGAAGCATTCTCATGAAGACCGAACTTAAGTCTTCTGGTTGGAATTCGAATTACCTAAAACTCGGCTATCATAGATATCTCGGATATATCGATACGGCATGAGGTGGGTAGGGTTTTCTTCTTTATAAATATTTGGAATAATATGCTGCTCTCCATTAACATTAATGTGCCCTGGTTCATGAAACAAGATATGGTTTTCAAATGTTTAATTATTATGTACTGACATTACATTTTTGTTCACGTAATAGTTGTAGAGTTGACGTCAGCTCACCAGTTGTTAGAACGAGCTATTGCTGTATACGGCCGTCAGCAGCCGGGCTGCGGCCTCACGTGTCGCATACGCAGAATTATCGACGATCTTTACGAATTCCAACCTTATTTCAGGTACATATTATGATCACTATCAAACGTTCCTATGTTTAACAATCTAACATGTGTGCTTTGTTATAAAATCTGCAATTTAAACATCATTTAGTAAGTTTACTAATAACTGCACGACTGTCACGTTTTATTAAATAACTATAAAACTCTTTGTAACTACAACACCATTAAAAGATGTGTATGGTATACATCTTTTAATGGTGTGCCACGTGGTACCACTTATATGCTATAAAAATTTACTAACAGTTGTTGGCTTACAAATAGGAGCGAAAAAATCTGTATTGAAAAACATTTTATTCGCTCTGCTATTTCGAATTAGCTTTTTTCTAGTGGCAGGGGGAATGATTTCTCTTCGATTCGATAGTCTTACCTTACCTGCACGTGGTGTATGTGTTAACTAATGAAGCTGTGGCGCCGATATATCAATGCGTATTTGTTAATATCTAAGGCTAGTGCTAATATATGTATTAACGCTAATTTATTATATTTAATATTTCAGAGTCAATTCATCTGAAGATTAAACGGGCGTCATGAACGCATAAAGTGCCATTCGAAGTTAGTGTACAACTCGACTTAAAATTATTTATTTGTATTTATTGAAATGATTTAAAATAAGCTTGTTAAATAAATTATTTAATTATAGTCATTGTTTATATATTCACATTTGAAAAAAGGGCCCTTGTATGTTTGCAATATTTTAATTTCATCACATCATATTTATTTTAGAAGCTATGGAATTTGCGAACACGTGTATTATATTTCATTAAAAATTGTAGAAAATTTAAAAATATGTGTAGATTTTTAGCAACTAAAAGCTATATTTGGCCGTTGGCTATTTATTGATCTATTTGTCTTACTTACTTAAATCATAGGACGATGTTTCAGTATGTATAGTGATAACAATATATTATGCAGGAGTCTGTTGTTTTCTTCATAGAATAATTATTACGGCATTGTAATGTAGAGACAGAGCGAAATTTGAAACACGCCTTGAATTCTGATTTACACTTCTTTTAGTTACATGAGTATTAAACACGCGTGCATACACAAAAGTCAGCAGTTTCACTCTTGTAATGACATTCGACTTTCCCTCTATCACTTTTGGGATCAAAGACCGAGACCTCAAACACTAACAATGCTACACGCAGTCCCGTAAGCGACAACCTCTGCATGCTAATGTTGACGATCCTTTGACGTTAAAAGTTTTTGTTTACTTATAAATAGTAATGAAATGATATTACACGAAAGTAATGGCACTGGAACGACAATCTGAATATCTCAAACTTATTCAGGCAATCAAATATATACATATAATACATACAAGATATGTATATAGTGTGTTTTATTTGAGCTAACACGGTTTTTGTAAAACAAAGTTTCTGTACGTTAGACGGATAAAGTTTCAGGTAAAATCCAGATTGCTAATAACAACTCATACGACATAGTAATAGGACATAGGAACTTTCATGCAATATTTTAAATTCATGCAACATAAAATGTCCAATGTTAGGTAAATGTCCAGATAATTATTATTTATAATTCATGTGACAATTTCGAATAATTTGAACAATTAATTTATACATCGACATTACTAGCGACGACGAAAGTATTTAGAGTTTGACGGAGCCTTTCCAATCATTCTTTAGACAATCTTTTTGAAGTGTGAAGATAAGTTCCTTTGCAGCGGTGAGACTTTCAGTGACATCTCGTCAAACTGTGTTACACGATCCTGCAATTGGAAGGGTTTCTATTGAATACTCATGATTGTGGTATCTTGATGGAATTTCATCGTTAAATAATTAATTATTATTATGAAATACCTGACTGGTTTCGCCCTTATTAAAGGTTTACAAAACATATTGCTGGTTGGGTTTCATATTCATTTTATACGTCTGAAAACAATGCGTGGTGACACTTTATACTTATGTAAAGTTTCAAAGTATTGCAATTGAACTGCACGTACACGATGTTGCAGCTTCGTATGAAGACGTGGAGAACATTAGAGCATTCTTTAGTTCTTCATTTGGAAAAGTTCTTATAAGTAGAGAACTTAGATAAGATTATTTTAAATGTTTTTTTTTATTAGGGATGGTTTAGTAGCCTTACATATATATCCTGCCTAGAAAACATTTGTAAGCAGAATACAAATGTTTGTACTAGAGCCATGTACATATGTTTATATGTAAACGTATGAAATTAATTGTTGAACATTTGTACACAATTCACTTTATTTAGTTATTTATTAATTAACCGACCGGTTTCGCCATAAGGCATCATCGGGGTATTGTAAATATTCAACACAGTTTGAGTGAAAAAAATTAATTGATTAGATTTATTCGTGATTGTAGCGAAGAGACTAAATTGACTAGTTCTACTGGCCCTTCGATTGTTCTAAAACTCGTAATCACAATTGAGGTCAAAGGTTAGGAGGTAAAGATATTATTATAAAATGCTATTCTATATTTAAACCATAAACAGCAGCAAACAACGAAGTAAAATAAATCATTGTCAAAATTTCCTAGAACTTAATCGAAACAAATCTTTGCCGTTTTTCGAATGAAACATTATCCTTTATTAGTATTGAATGTAGTGTAAGTATATATGGTATCACGCATATGTCCATCCTTTGGATAATTTAAGCCAATTTAGGCAATTGAGACACAAGTACGAGTAGACACCACAGAGGGCAGGACACCACCCGTATACGATTTTGGAAAGAGGATTATTTTCTGTGTTGGATGGATAATTTGGATAACAGTTTTATGGTTCTACCTAATATTTATTTAAAATATTATGATTTACTAGTCTGTAGTTATAGTAGTTGTACTTCAATATGATGCGTCATATCATATATGTATTACGTATGTATCCATGTCACGATAGTCTAGTGGATGGGTGATCGGAATTCGAGTCGAATGACCCGAGTTCGATCCCCAAGGCTCGTACCAATGGTTTGTATATTTTCAAAAACTAACGCACGATTTATATCGTTGGCTTGTACGGTACCGAGCTCACCACCTGTCCCGTAGCCCCAAAATATCTTCGGTGGAAGGTGGGTCGAAAAGACTTAATTGTCTAGACCTACGTGTTCTCCTGTATTGGGAATGTCATACATAAGACAAATACTGTATTGTTAGTTTAGTATTATATTTCACTTCGGTTTTGACCGTACATTACGTACATTACCACTTTAGTACAATATTCAACATGGAAATGCAAGAATAAAGTCTAATCAAATCAGATACTCTGATGCAAACAATTCATTATTACGACTGTAAGACTTTTAGTGATAATTTAACTTTTCTTGACTTACTCATAATATTCAATAAATGTTATACACATTTATTGAATATTATTAGTAAGTCTTTTGCTAAATTAATACGTTTTAAAATAGAAATTGGTGCCAAAAGTTTATCCAAAATGTGTGTTCCAATGATATTTTTATTTACTGTTATTTTTAAAAATAGCGCAAGCATTTGGTGTCGTTATAACAAAAATGGCTGCTGTGCCAGAAAAACAGACCAATGTTCGCCTTACTGGAATTAAAAAAGAATCTAAAACGAAATGAATTTATCATTACAGTATTATTTTTGGCTTTAGGAATTATGTATTCATGAGTACTCTGTATTATTTCGGTATGTTTATTTTTCTTATATACTCTAATAAAGTAAATATCAACTAATCTTTCTCAGCCAGGAAAACTAAGGAAGCGTATTAGAAATAATTGACAAGCTGAACATCTGATATTAACCGTTAGCTTCAGTAAATACAAGACTGTTAATACAAGTCCGAAGATGACTACTTAATCTGGTTTGACGAGTATAACCCAGTCAGTGTGATTCTCAGCCCTTTTTTAGACTGAAAGTTAAAGTCAAGTACCCACGTATAAGTGTATGGATTTACTAGCAGTTTGTTAAGGAGTACAGACTACAGTTATAGCTGTGGTCATCTGCGATTTAGATATGGTCTCGCGTTTCTATTGCGCTTTTGTGGAATTTGAAAAGCATCATCATGCTTTAGTGAAAATTCCATTTGTCTTACTCGTCACATGTCACGCTGTTTAAAATGAGCTCTGGTGAAAAATGGGTCTGGAGGACTAGTATTTATACCTATGCCCTTATGATTGGATTGTTGTTAGAGCTCAAATATGAAACTGTTATTATAATTTAGGTAGTTGGAATAAATATTCAGCAGTCAGTTTTCATAATTTTTTTAAATAATAAAGCTTCAACAAAAGATATCAACTTTCTTTTACATAGATTCGGATAGAAGACTTATTTGTTGATTATCACATCTTGTTACTTAATCAGTATGGTGCTCCGCATGCATATATGAAAAAGTAATTAATACATTAATGTAACATACAAATAAATTATATTTTTTTAAAATAATAATGCAGTAGAATTAAAAAGTAGAAAAAAGGGTAAAAGACGTGTAAGGAATTTGGTAATGCTGTCCCTAATTCGCTGTAACAAATCCTCTTGGCCTTTGTCCAGCAATGATCTCTTACACGCTAAAGATTTAATTTTTTTTGGGACATCGTGACTGGTCGCCGTCTTTATGGCCTAGCTAACAATATAAATCGTACATAAGCGCTTGGGGATCAAACTCGGGTCTCTCGAGTTCCGACCACCCAACCACTAGGCTATCGTGACTAATCACAGGCCCTATCTTTTTGGGGTAAATGCACTTGGTAATGAAAGTAACACAAAAACATTATTCAAAATTAGCATAAATGTTAATTCCATCATCAATATATTTCATAGACATATACATTTCTTCATTATTTTTGGTTAACCATTTAATTGATTCAGGTGTGGTCCATTTTCTTTACTTTTTTGTTACAAATTTGAAAGTCTTTTGGCGTTGTTTTTTGTATTAAGTGCTTTTCAATACACTTCTAAGTAGAGTACTTACCAGCTGTTGCAGTCGCACGACTACGAACTTAGCGGAAACTGTTGTCACGCCCGCAGCCACGCACAATGCCCTATAGCCGGTGCCACAAGTAAATACTGATACGAATAAATGACAATTAGTCCTTTCCTCAACAAGGAAATAAGCAAGGTAACGACTTGTAAATAGAACGTGAAATTGTATTTTGATTTATTTATAAGGTATGCTTTTATGTTACATTGAATTTTTAATTTCAATTATGGAAAAAAAAGGGAAAAATATTCTTCTTTCTTAGTGTCATATGAAAAAAATTTCGAAAGATTAAATCGATTGCTTTCAAATGAAATCACATCGTTCTGTCATGGAATAAGGAAACACTTTTCATCTGCCAATCGTGGTCTTATAAATGTGTTACCGTCGCTTCGGAAGTTCCTTTGGCGGAGCAGATATAGCAACTGGCAAAAGAAACTCTAGTTTATGACAGTCCACTGCGGATTATACACAGGTAATGGGAGAGGTACTAGGTTTAGGTATAATGGCTGCGCGAGGCTAGTGGCAGTACCTAACACTTCGCAATTAAGACTGCTCTCCATTACACAAATACTGTACAGTAACATGTAGAAAAACTATAATATTAATATTCCCTGCGTCTTGGTAACTGGATGATACGATACATATGTATCTACGTACACAATGAAATATACACATATAAATGTATGTGATTTGCCTATATACATTTATATTCATCACATAAATGTTTGCCCCTAGCGGAATTCGAACCCGCAGCTCTTAGCTTCGGCTCGTCGATTTCGTGCCGGATAATCTAGGGATCTGGGCTATCAGTGTTATTAACTGAGAAAAGCCTACAAGCCGAAGAATAATAGTAATTTTGAATCTACAATTATTTTGCCTACGTACCTAACATATTAATACAATTTACTACCTTGAAAACGTGAAAAAACGTTGGTTTTATAGTAAATTAAATATGTTAACGCATGTAAAATGTGAATGCTCTATTTAGCCCATTGTGGCAGAATGGGCTAGTCTGGCGATGAGTCAAGTGCAGGAGCAGCGGACTGGAACGCGCTGCCTCACTACGAAGTCCGCACGTGGTGCTTCCACACGCGTTTGCTAACGCACCTCGACAGCCACATCCAGAGGCTGCGGTCCGCAAGTGTGCACGTGCCTTTATTAAAAAGCTTTTATGAACTAGCCGACACACCTTGGAGTTTAGTGAAGTTCGTTCAGTGTTTTCATTTGTGATAGTTGTGATATGGGAATCACGAAGTATGTCACGGGCTTAATGTTATTGTAAGTGGAATTATTTAATGTAGCAGTTATTAATATTAATGATGAATGTCGTTGATAAACAATCCCAAGTCATCTCAGTAATCGTCGGCATCGACTTCATAGAAAGTGCATGTAATCTATCTATAGCCGATGTTTACTCCTTTTGCGGCTACGAAACTAAAACAATGGGAAACACTCTTTTTTGGGAGAGTGAATATTTATTTGAGTTTGAAGCCAACCTATTTATTTAAATAATTCTATGGTAGAGCTAAGTAGCCATTGAGAATATTTTTGTCTTGGTACTATCTATTAAAGTTTTAATACGTTCAAGTTATAAAACCGTAATGTATGAGTCACAAATAGAAATGGCAAGCACTAAAGAGTAAGAAAGGGGTTCATTATATTTTGGTTAATAGTTTAGACCTACTTGATCACCCATGCGCCACAAAGTTTACATTTTAGAAATAAAGAACGTATATAAAAGATTAGACAAAGGTCACTATAACGCATTTTACCGATGTAGATGTAGCTTTCAATAAAAATATAATGCATATAAATATTAATAAGTATTTTATTGAGATACGCTTATTAACAAAATTTTAATGTAGTCAATAAAAACTCGGGAATTATTTACGCCAAGAAAAGTTTTCAAAAAATTGAAATTACAAATAACGAACCTAGTTAATTTTGATTGAAAGTTTAAGACGTCGTAGTTATTAATAATTCGGTGAACTACTAGTATGTAATGCAGGTAAGGTACATTAATATTTATCGATGTTATCTACTTACGAATTTTTATTTAAATGGCTAAATTAAACTTCTTTGTGTAAATAAAATGTTTCTTTGTTTCATAAACATCATCGTGTCGTAGTAGTTTAGAATAGTATTCACAGTTCAGCATAGTCGGGAGTCGGGTAATCGAGCCCTACTAATATTGGAGTAATGACTTTTATTGTATTGACATAAAATAGAAATTGACTTTTATTGTATAGACAGACATATTGTTGATTTTCAGCGGGTCACAACCTAATCTTAAAAATTCCTTCCTACAATATTTCCTTCTATTCTAAATTCTTCTCTGTAGAAGCGGTTAGGCTCTGGAATTCCTTACCGCTTCAGATTCGGCGGGCGCAATCACTAGATAAATTTAAATCACTCCTCTATGTCCACTTTTATCTTCCCTAAGCATTTATTACATTTTTTTTTATGTGGCTTTTGTCTATTATGTCTATGTTGCTTGTCTATGTTTTCGTATATTTATTTCTGACTTTTAGTATGTATAAGTAGTATGCGTATATGTATGCATATATATTATTAATATTGCGTAAACTTCACACTCTTCTCACTGGTTATTGCATCCTCTGCAACGAAGTTGCCTGGAAGAAATCGCTTTTAAGCGATAAGGCCGCCATTTTAATTTACCTTAATTTAATTTATGTATTTCGTTTGTTGTTATTTAATGTTTTGGTGCACAATAAAGCATAAATAAATTCACTCATTCATCTATTCATGCAATGCTACTTCTTAAATCATGGAAGTATTTTATTTATTACTAGCTGCTTCCAGCGGCTTTGCCCGCGGTCTAACGCGGAACCCTATTTTTTTTTCTAAAATGAAACATTAAACGCGCTTAACGCGTATAATTTTAAATAAAATATTTAATAAATAAAACATTTAACATTTATCGTGGAACCCTAATTATTTCTCTAAAATAAAAGTCGCCTAAGTACTACCGTTTCAGAGATTAGCCGGAACCAACAGACAGACATTCATATTCACAGATAAAAATTAAAAAAAATACTCACATAATTTTTTTTTATATAATATATATAATGTTGTATTTGTTTAGTGAAAATCTAAAAACATACACTTTAATTTTATTTATATGTTTATATACAAACTAGCCATGCATTTTAGTCTTGAATTAGAAAATTTTGATAATGTTTTCTTTTATTGATAAACAAAAGACTAAATATCAATTAACATTCACCTTCAAAAAAGACGAATTGTCAAACAAACTTAGAACCTTAGAAAATTACTTTCAAATAATACCTATGGCCCTCATTTATAAGTAACTATTTTGCGAAATATCATAGTGCACAGGATTCAGCTTTGCTTTGATCAATGAGCGTATCTCCTTTTATACTCGTATAAAATGTCCGAAAATTTATTTATGTAAGTAAAGTATAAGGCTCATACATCGGACATATGTATATGTAAATAAAAGTTTCTTGTTTCTTCCTCCTTAGAAGAACCTCATTCCGAAACGTTGCAAATTAAAAAAAAACAAGCGATAAATAAAAAAAATATCTTCACGTCATTCCCAACACTGGGGTAGATAATGTGACAGGTGGTGAGCCTGTCGCCGTCTTTATAATAATAATAAATAAATATATGCATAGATAGGGACAACATCACATACATTGTCTTGATCCCAAAGTAAAGAGTTTAGGAAAAAGGGTTTTCTACATTGACAAGATGATGATGTGGAATCGAACAAGGGTCTCGGAGGTCCCACCAGCGTCCGTAGTCCCTGATGCTGGCAACACCATGAAAACCGGTGTGCACGCCATTTGTCCACGGAGGTCGTAAACGAAGGTTGTCCAAGCCAATGATAAAACCGTACAAAAGTTTTTGAAAAAAAAAAAATTCATTGGTCCTACCACCTGGGGATTGATTCGAATCTCTCTCGATCAAATTCCGATCATTCAACCCCTCGGCTTTATTACATTTCTTTTTATGTGGCTTTTGTCTATTATGTCTATGTTGCTTGTCTATGTTTTCGTATATTTATTTCTGACTTTTAGTATGTATAAGTAGTATGCGTATATGTATGCATATATATTATTAATATTGCGTAAACTTCACACTCTTCTCACTGGTTCTTGTATCCTCTGCAACGAAGTTGCCTGGAAGAAATCGCTTTTAAGCGATAAGGTCGCCATTTTAATTTACCTTAATTTAATTTATGTATTTCGTTTGTTGTTATTTAATGTTTTGGTGCACAATAAAGCATAAATAAATTCACTCATTCATCTATTCATGCAATGCTACTTCTTAAATCATGGAA
The DNA here is from genome assembly GCA_029286605.1 of Sericinus montela. Lineage (NCBI taxonomy): Eukaryota > Metazoa > Arthropoda > Insecta > Lepidoptera > Papilionidae > Sericinus > Sericinus montela. The sequence continues at coordinate 4,617,193 of JAGSMR010000031.1, read as the reverse complement.
GTATTTTATTTATTACTAGCTGCCTCCAGCGGCTTTGCCCGCAGTCTAACGCGGAACCCTATTTTTTCTAAAATGAAACATTAAACGCGCTTAACGCGTTTAATTTTAAATAAAATATTTAATAAATAAAACATTTAACATTTATCGTGGAACCCTAATTATTTCTCTAAAATAAAAGTCGCCTAAGTACTACCGTTTCAGAGATTAGCCGGAACCAACAGATAGACATTCATATACACAGATAAAAATAAAAAAAAAAATTCATTGGTCCTACCACCTGGGGATTGATTCGAATCTCTCTCGATCAAATTCCGATCATTCAACCCCTCGGCTTTATTACATTTCTTTTTATGTGGCTTTTGTCTATTATGTCTATGTTGCTTGTCTATGTTTTCGTATATTTATTTCTGACTTTTAGTATGTATAAGTAGTATGCGTATATGTATGCATATATATTATTAATATTGCGTAAACTTCACACTCTTCTCACTGGTTATTGCATCCTCTGCAACGAAGTTGCCTGGAAGAAATCGCTTTTAAGCGATAAGGCCGCCATTTTAATTTACCTTAATTTAATTTATGTATTTCGTTTGTTGTTATTTAATGTTTTGGTGCACAATAAAGCATAAATAAATTCACTCATTCATCTATTCATGCAATGCTACTTCTTAAATCATGGAAGTATTTTGTTCGCGGTCAAACGCGCTTAACGCGTTTAATTTTAAATAAAATATTTAATAAATAAAACATTTAACATTTATCGTGGAACCCTAATTATTTCTCTAAAATAAAAGTCGCCTAAGTACTACCGTTTCAGAGATTAGCCGGAACCAACAGACAGACATTCATATTCACAGATAAAAATTAAAAAAAATTTATGGTACTCACATAATTTTTTTTATATAATATATATAATGTTGTATTTGTTTAGTGAAAATCTAAAAACATACACTTTAATTTTATTTATATGTTTATATACAAACTAGCCATGCATTTTAGTCTTGAATTAGAAAATTTTGATAATGTTTTCTTTTATTGATAAACAAAAGACTAAATATCAATTAACATTCACCTGGGGATTGATTCGAATCTCTCTCGATCAAATTCCGATCATTCAACCCCTCGGCTATCGTGACTCTTTTGATAAATGATATGTGTGTTCTTATTTCGATGACTTAAAGATTTGATTTGATAATGTATCAAATGATTTCTTCTAACTTTTGTTCAGTGTCTACACATTAAAAGACACTCTAAGCGTCCACATTAAAAAGCGAGGTTATATTTAACTTAATTTTATTAATGAATGAAATTTCGATGCATCTTCAGATAAAAAATGGTTTTAAGAAAATTTGATTCCACGTGGGTCAAATCCGCGGCGTCAACCTGAAACTGCCGAAAGCCTCGGCAAGAGAACTGATGATTTAAATCGAAAGAAAACACCTTCCGACTTAGGTGTATGCCAATCATATGTTTCTTATTAAAAATAGTTTGTGTTGGTATGGTTAACTAAACATGGCGTTTATAGTTTGTGAGTAACCTGAATTCGATAATTCAGCATTGAAATCGACCTATAAGCAGAAACCGAAAACAAAGAATAGAATAGTTTCAGGTAGAGTTAAGATTCTGCTAATATTCTAAGACTATTTGTTTCTTTGCACTAAACACGTTTCGCTTATCATCAAGGAACAGTTATCTTTAATCAGTCATTTCTGAATTAAAGCAAAGAGGTGAGTCATATTGTAACGAACCGACCGACCGATCTCATCGCAATCTTAAATACAATATACAGTTAATAGTGACGTACTGCATACAAACTCTAAACCTTGCTTATCTTGTTTAGACGTTATCTCGTTATCATTTATTATCAATTTAGACATTCTATAAAAATACTCAGAATCTGTATATGGTGGGTGCTTGTTTGGTTTTTAACAGTGATAACAGACAAACATAGTGTTTAAATTTCAACATACTCGTAAACAATTTGTGTAGTGAGATGATTAAAGGAAAGAAAATTTAATAGAGTATTCGTGCGCGAAATGTTAGTGCTTTAAATTTTTTTACATCCAACGAGTGATCATCGATAATAAGAATACAAAATCGTTGAATATAAGACACTTGCTAGGTTACTTCTATTAGCCAATTAAAAACGGTGATGTATCGTCAGCTTCCATTAAAAGGAACGGTGATTTTTGGCGTTGTGCCATCCGAGGAGTTGAATTCCGTTTATTTAAGGAAAAAAATGTGGGGCAGCTGTCGCTGAAATACCGGTAATGCTAATTTTGATGTCGATTCTTATTTTAAATCCTTTTTATAAATTAATAATTTTAATGTAGCGGCAACTAAGAGCTGTCCTGAAAAATGTAAGCAGTCTCTAACATTTTAATAAAAGATAAAAACTAACATGAATAATGAAAACAAAGTCTACGGTTTCATTCGCCGAACGGAATTTCAGAAGACCTTATTTCTTTAATGAAGCGAAGTCGAGTTTATTAACCGCTTCAAATATTTTTAGGCCGTTTTCAGTGGCATTGTCATGATACGAAGTTACAAATATATTTTTTTTATATTGACTTTATTTCTAAAAAACGAATAAACGATACGCTTATTATATTAATAATTATAGTTCGAGCAAAAGCTACGATTACGAATTTTTTAAAGATTGTGAGGATAAATAAGAATTAAAACTTGTATTTGTTTTTCGATAAAAATATTTATAGTTGTAGGTTAGTTTATAAAATCATTATTCAATACACTTAAAAATAAATGACAAACGAATAATATTTAGGAAATTTTGGACAGATTAGTCTAAATTTTAGATTTTCTACTACGTGTTTTATAAAATTGAAGCGTTTTTTCTAATATTTTATTTACAGAAACAAAATTATGTTAAAATTTACAATACTTATTAACTCAAAACTACTATAACCGTAGAGCCCTACTCCTTGTGGCATGGTACCAAGGACGCCGGCTGCATTTCCACGTTGAATGGCTAGACTTATCCGTTGAGCGAGAAAAGAACCAGCCCTCTTGTCATCAGCGGCTACGACCAGTCTCTACGGCAAATGGAACAAATATATAGTCTCCTTTTAAAGACTTATATTTATGCCACTTACTCGATTCAGCTGCCTCTGATGCCGTCCCGGCCCGTATCGAAGTACCCTTGATATGAGAAGCCGCTAATTTATCGACGCAAGTAGCATCCCACAAAAGAGCTTTGCCTCTATCCCTAGGGACTAACGTCAAGCCGTCGGGTCTCTTACCATCTTCCCTAAATATTCCACAAGGATCTAAAACCGAGGGTATATTTAAGGAAACATGAGCCCTTCGGATGATTTCACTCAAAGTGCCGTGACAAGACAACCTGCCGGCATTTTTGGCATGAAAGTCTGTGGAGGCCTAACTCGTCGACGTCGCTGCCACAAGGACAGCGATGTGGTTGAAAAATCGATGCTCTATATCGTATTCTTACAGCTATGCGTAAACTTTCGCTATCCAGTAATATACCAAGGTTAATGGATGGTAAAGCATGTAGCCAGTAACAGGATTCCTTTGTCGAAACACCTAGAAAACGGGCGCGGTCTTTGTCACAGTAAAATTGTTCAGTAAGCATTTCTGTACATTCTGAACCAACGGGATATCCCAATTACAAAGAGGCCATTTATCCAAATTACAAAGAGGCGACGGTAGAAGCAAGGAGAAATTGGCCTTAGGATGCTTCAGATTTAAGCTTTTAAGGGTGTCCGCACTGTGAGGCGTCAGGATATCATCTGGAAATAAAATACGCGATGCGTTTTTAAATCACCATCCATAACTTTAGACTCGACTCCTTTTTAAAATGAAAATTGTGTGGTCTTGGAGCAATGAATGTATCTAAATTTTAGATTTTCTACTACGTGTTTTATAAAATTGAAGCTTTTTTTCTAATATTTTATTTACAGAAACAAAATTATGTTAAAATTTACAATACTTATTAACTCAAAACTACTATAACCGTAGAGCCCTACTCCTTGTGGCATGGTACCAAGGACGCCGGCTGCATTTCCACGTTGAATGGCTAGACTTATCCGTTGAGCGAGAAAAGAACCAGCCCTCTTGTCATCAGCGGCTACGACCAGTCTCTACGGCAAATGGAACAAATATATAGTCTCCTTTTAAAGACTTATATTTATGCCACTTACTCGATTCAGCTGCCTCTGATGCCGTCCCGGCCCGTATCGAAGTACCCTTGATATGAGAAGCCGCTAATTTATCGACGCAAGTAGCATCCCACAAAAGAGCTTTGCCTCTATCCCTAGGGACTAACGTCAAGCCGTCGGGTCTCTTACCATCTTCCCTAAATATTCCACAAGGATCTAAAACCGAGGGTATATTTAAGGAAACATGAGCCCTTCGGATGATTTCACTCAAAGTGCCGTGACAAGACAACCTGCCGGCATTTTTTGGCATGAAAGTCTGTGGAGGCCTAACTCGTCGACGTCGCTGCCACAAGGACATCGATGTGGTTGAAAAATCGATGCTCTATATCGTATTCTTACAGCTATGCGTAAACTTTCGCTATCCAGTAATATACCAAGGTTAATGGATGGTAAAGCATGTAGCCAGTAACAGGATTCCTTTGTCGAAACACCTAGAAAACGGGCGCGGTCTTTGTCACAGTAAAAATTGTTCAGTAAGCATTTCTGTACATTCTGAACCAACGGGATATCCCAATTACAAAGAGGCCATTTATCCAAATTACAAAGAGGCGACGGTAGAAGCAAGGAGAAATTGGCCTTAGGATGCTTCAGATTTAAGCTTTTAAGGGTGTCCGCACTGTGAGGCGTCAGGATATCATCTGGAAATAAAATACGCGATGCGTTTTTTAAATCACCATCCATAACTTTAGACTCGACTCCTTTCTTAAAATGAAAATTGTGTGGTCTTGGAGCAATGGATGTATCTAAATTTTGAAAATAACTATTTTTAATCTGGGGCGTAATTGACTTACGATTTGTGAACAAGAGAATGAAAATTTGCAAAGTAAAATAATTTTTGCCAACTACAATATTACAAGTAAAACAATTTTGAATGGCGTTAGATAAAGCTTTAGCAAGCTGCGTCCACGCACCTCCAGGTATTTGGCACCTCCTAAGTATTTGTACATTACGGTGGTAATTATGAATTTGATCCGAAAAATATTGATCTCTGTTGGGCCATGCGAGAGGACGGTAGGCTATGAAACCGTCTAATATGTCATGGTTTAAATATACATATACGACAACGTCTAATATGTATATTTAAACCTCTTTTACCTTTAAAAAGCCTACCGTCTGAACAATATTGACATTGAAGTAATTAACTCTGATGGTCTGATTATTTGCCAAGACTTTTCACGAAAGTAGATTTGTGACGTAAATATTGTAAGTATTTTGTTCATGTTAATATATTTTCTTAATATTCACAAAAACCTTTCCATCATCTAATTTATAATATATTTATAAAACTTGGTAAAGCGTTTATATTATGGTATGCAAACAATCTATTGTATCAATGGGCACACAGATAAAAGGTTAACGCAGACGGATGTGGCAGGCATCTCACTAATTCTTTTCGGAAGGATGTTATTGGCCGGACCGATGTTAGAAATCGCGATTAGCACATCCTCCGTAAGCACCCGGCGGAACGAGAAGGTATACCCACATGGTCGGACTGAATATCTTTAATGTTTACTAATAACAACTGATCCCGCAGCTTCGTCCGCGTTGAAACCCTTTATATTGTAAAATTGTTTTTTCACTAAGTTTTTGTTTGCTGCCTAACAGACGAAGAAAGGTCGAGATTTCGTATATACATGCAGCAATATGGTGCTGTGTTGTTGTTAGTTTGTCTTAAAATAATAACCGTGCAAGTAAACCATGAAAGGAATATGTTTAAATTTGCACATAGGTACTGGATTCGAATGATTTCATAAAAGCGGTTGTAATAATTATTACTGCTTTGGAAACGCACGGCCAGGGTTTTCTTTGTTGATTGTTAAATTGGTGGTAATTAGAATGTACTATTTACGGTAGACACGTTAGAATTCATTTAAAGGTAATGTAGGTACAGTTTTAGTGCAAATAAGTTTTTTTATAATTTTTAGTAGGTTTTTTTTATAGTTTTTTTTTAATTTTTAATCGTCGTTTTCAATAAGTAACATTTTAAACTTGTTTTTTAATGTGACTTCAAAACGAAGCAGATCCTCAATTCGATGGTATATTCAGTATATTCAAGTTATGTTTTATTATGTCTTCTAGGAAATCGACGTTTATTGGTTTCCACCGACTCGTTAGTAAGGTTTTTGCATATTGTACTCATTGTCATCATTATCAAGACTACCAACATTACCTACTGCTACGTATGGGCCTCCCTAAGTTTGGCTCATCAAAATGTTATCATAATGTATAATTTTTTTTACATTTTTCCACGCTAAAAATAAACCTAACGAAGGAGTTCCTCTATTAGGTTGTTTAATGTGTGTTATCAAGGTCCCTTTTGGTCCGAATCTTTTAATGAGATGCCCGACAAGGATTTCCTTGGATACTCCACATATTTTATAGATACTTGAGTATTTAAGCTCTTTCTGATGTATGTTCGTTTTTTGCATTTAGGGGTCATCATAGCCGAGGAGTAGAGTATCTATTAATAATTTATTTATTTATTTAATAATAGTATCTATATTTATAAATTATTGCTTTACGCAATCAGCAACATCATCCAGACCCCAGACTTCACATGCTATTTATGGACCTCATTAAATTTGTATTGTCAAAGTATTAACGTACTCACGTACGTAGTAATTGAAAAAAGTTGTTGTAAAAATTAAAAAAAAAAACATTTAAAAAAATTAAACTGCGTTAAAAAATAATACAAAAAAGTGACTAATATTAATTAATTTAAATAAAATATTTCTAAAAGTGCGATGAAGGCTGTGCCAAGATCGAAACACTGTAATAGCGATAATAACAGTCTAAATTAATTCAATACAATTGTAATAAAATCTGGAAATATACTATGTAGAGGAGATATTTTCAAGGCGTTCGATATTAAGAGTACTTCGTATTGGAATATTGGTCTGAAACAAATTATTGGTATTAATATTAATATTTATTTATTGTTATCTCAAACTTTTGAGTTTTATTAAGTACGTAAGATTAATTATTAATTATTAAGTACCTAGTTTATGGTATTGCCGTGTGGTTGCAGCGTAAGACTATACCAGCCCCTTTTCTTTCGTAGTAGACGTCGTTAGAGGCGACTAACCGAAAAGCCTCGATGCGATTGGCTACCGACAAATGGCGGGATTACAATCTCGAAAAAGGCTAGACCAAAATTCAACAGTCCGGTGACGGGCAGCAGCGTCTAAGGTGCCAATTTGCGCTCCAAGCGTGGTGATTATGACAAACACTCCTTTATGAGAGAGGCCTATGGCAGTGGATTTTAACCGGCAGTTATGATGATTATGATGACGTGGTTTATTATTAAAATATGTTTTAAATAAATCGTTTAATAAATAGTCTTCGGTGAAAGGTGGGTCAAAAGGATTTTGTTTTAACTTTTTTTTTATTAGGAAGACATGAAAACTTTGAATCCAAATGATTAAAATCGAAATTTTTAATATATTTCGGTACAATGGAATTGACGAGTCTAGACCAATTGAATGTCATGTACATGCGGGCTATTAAGATTTTCTTGTAAAAAGAGAGAGGCCTATGGCAGTGGATTTTAACCGGCAGTTATGATGATTATGATGACGTGGTTTATTATTAAAATATGTTTTAAATAAATCGTTTAATACACTCATGAAAGTCTTACATTTAATCAGTAGATATTGAATAAGTATTTAAACATACTTGTTATATTTAAATTGTTAGATAGCTGTTAATTTATACTTGACATATTTATTCTTATCAACACAATTGTGTAAAACCATTAAAACAATCAAATTTTTATTTAAGGAAGAACAATTATGATTATCAATATATACGTGTACGGTACATATGATAGCGTTAGGCTCATCTAAAGTCACTTTGTTCTAAATAGTCTTCGGTGAAAGGTGGGTCAAAAGGATTTTGTTTTAACTTTTTTATTAGGAAGACATGAAAACTTTGAATCCAAATGATTAAAATCGAAATTTTTAATATATTTCGGTACAATGGAATTGACGAGTCTAGACCAATTGAATGTCATGTACATGCGGTCTATTAAGATTTTCTTGTAAAAATAGATGGAGATGCGATATGTGTTTAGGATAGCTGCTTTTTGCATAGTTATAAAGGTATGTAAAAAGTGACTTCTTGGTTTTACTTTTTGGTTTCGGGTAATCAAATTAATTTCGAAAGTTATTACAATAGAGGGTCTATAGTATAAATCGATCAAATGTAAATTCAGAAATATACAGAGAATAAAATAATATTTGAATTACTTTACCATTTCAGGCTCAAAGGCCTGTAAACCTTATTGTTTTAATCATTTATATTTAAACATCCTAATATCAACTGATGCTCTAACATATTTGATGCGATTTTAAGGGTTTAAATTTTATTGTTACAGAAATAATCACCTTTGACAACAATAGTAAATGGGAACTCACTTTTTGCAAAAAAATCTAAGCAACTTATTATTGATTTGGTTATAACTAACCAAATAAAAAAAATGCCTGAAATAGGGCCGATGATGCGAGCACTAGAGTTGCAGCGGCTGATCGAAGACAAAGTGTCGGAATGGCGGGAGAGGTCAGCGCGGGTCGCGGGCGTAAGCGTCGCGGACTCTTATCAACAACCACTCAATTTCAAGAGACACACTAACAGGCGCAAAAACAGCAGCGAAATAAACAGAATTATCGCAAAGTATTCCAAAACATACAATAGAACGGGCGAGGAACATAACGTCCTGCGCCAGATTTCCGAACGGCCTCCAACGCGACCTGTTAGACGAAAAAAGGCTTTCGCAAATTTAAAATCATATAAAAGTGAAGATAATCTCGCTAACGCTGTCACAATGGAAACGTGTCCTGAACCCAGAGCGGATATTATAACACCGACAAAATTTAATTTAACCAAGTACAATGCTAAAAGTTGTGAGGATATCACAGCATTTGTCGACTTTGACCACTCGGTGAAAAGCAAAAATTTTGAACAAAATAGTATTCTTAATTCAAAAACTGTGTCTAAAATTAAACCAAAATTGCACAGCATTTGTGAAGATGTATTTAATTTGTCTGAATTCCAGGATAGTGGTGTAGAGTTAAGACATAAAACAATCTTTGTAACTTCCACTCCTTTGACTAACAGAAGAACATGCCCAGCCAGTGATTCAGTGTCTATGATAACTTTTGAAAAGTGTTCTAAATATACGTATGAAAGTGACAAACTCAAAAAGGGCAGTTCGGAACCAGACATAAGTGATAATTCTCGTTTAAAAGAATGTGAACAGTCCAGTGACGCTAAAAGTTTAGATGGCAAAAAGGGGTGGAAGATATTAAAACCACATTTTCGGAAGGGAACATTTGACTGTATACTTCGTTGGCGTGGGAAAAAACCGCAACCTACTAAAACCAAGTAAGTGATTCATTCGATGTCACATGTTCATCCAAAGTTTAGTTATTCCAAATCTCTATTATAAAATTTTAAAAAATGTGTGCTAAATTCAAAATAAAATGCATTAAATTAAAATAACATGTATAATTTTTAATACTTGTTATGGAATGTATAGTTTTGTAATTTTTTAGTATATTATTTCTCTAAATATCGTGGTTAACAAATCTTTCAAACATTTCTTTTATCTTTGTTTCCTTTATGCCTCTTGTCTATGATTATTCGTAATCTAAATTAAAATTAATCTATTATGCATAAGAAAATATTATACATTAGATTTACGCCTGCGGTTGAAACTTTTCACCTTTCGCTGTTCAAATATATTGTAAATGGAAGACAATAAAAGCAAATTCTTAAATTCTGTTGCATTTAGTCGTCCATTGGCTACTAAGTACAAGTACTGAAATACTTGTACTGTACTGTACAAGTACTGAAATACTTGTACTTAGTATACGTACAGAAATAATATTAAAATGATTACCTTGATTAGACGATTGACTGGCGCCTTCTAAAACGCTACTAGCAATTATGTGGATTTGGGTTTCCGTATGGTATAGGCATAAGAAACTATAAAGTGTTAAAGTCAAATAAGAGTAAGCCGTCAAAATAGCAGTGGCTACTGAAAGCGGGGTTATCACCTCGAAAATATGTAGCCAAAATGCCATCAGCGTCTACATAGTGCCGACCGGTACGATGGCTAATCCTCTCGCTAGGCTGCCAAATAAGTAAAACATTGTTTTGGTCGTATTTATAAAGTCGCCAGTAGTTAGAACTAATGGAAATCATGTAACGATTTTGTTTAATACCAAGTTATATCTACCGACGACTTTTATACAACATTTATGAAAAGTAAACCTAAATAAAAATAGGAAAGTAAAAGGAAAAAATTGCAGAATTGTTTTCGGCCCTGTCACAGTTTTGATCTTTGAAGTGCGTGCCCCTTTTTATCATAACTAGCAATAATATGTGAAATTGTAATTTGCTAGTTACAGTGAGTAGGTCTGTTATGTCCAATATTTTAGTTAAAATATCTTCAGTTACTATTTAAAGAAATTGAGATTTTTGACGAATATATAGGTTCCAAAGAATTTACCACAGAGTGTGTCCACCAAATTAAAATTTGCATTTAATAATATTGAAAATACGTTTATTGGAATATCGATTGGACCTATCAAAATCATAGTCAACAAAAATGATTAACATAATATACATTTAGTGTTATTTATCGCTGTACTCTATTTAATATCATAATTATCACAAGCACCTTTGACATGTTAAGTTATCGAAACAACGTTCTTGATGCAAAGTAGTCACAAAAAGTACAGATGCACATATTGCACACACATAGCTTTACTTTCTGGTACTCATTATTTTTAATTATAAAAACATATTTATATTGTGTAATATTTATATTAGACAAAAATTTTTGTGGTGTTTACTCGCCGGAGAAATGAAACCTGCGGAAAAAGAAAATGGCAATTAATTATTGGAAGAGCGTAGTTTAGCACTCGAAGATGTCACCTTTCGAAAGTCAACTTTTGCTAATTATACGATTACTTGATGTTGTTTCTTTTTAGTGCTATTATTTCGTTTCATTGAGTTTTAATATTTTTTCCAAATAATAGTGGCTAAGAAATGTTCTCAATGTTTATCATGTATAATAGGGGCCAAGAGTACTACTGGAAACATAATTTACATGTAGAGTCCATGCTCTATAAAAATGTTGTCAGTCGATTAATATAATAACGAATATTTTTGATTTTCTAGGCTCTGTATGCTGCAATGTTTCGCTTCTATTTTCCATAACCAACTGTTTTTAGTTGTTATGTCTTTTTTCTACTAGTTGCCCTTTTCTATGTTTCTCACACATATTCACATTGAATTTTTTCTCTTCATTTCATACTATGCAATCCCCTTTTTTATTCTATTTTCGTCAGTTTCTGCGTCCAGTTCGTCAGGAAGTTATAGCTTTATATTAGTATAAGACCATCAATAAAAAAACAGATACTACAATTTTCCTTGAATACCGGTAATGGCAAGAACTACCATCTATTAGAAAAACTGCATAAAATATTTTACGTTTCGCCTGTGTGTTTGCAAAAGAGAATACAATTTCTTCAGCAGATATTTAAAAATAACCAAACTACTGCCATGTTGAATTGGTACAGATATAATTCCGTATGCTGAAAAGGCCCTAAAATGTTTTAAGGCCATTATACAGAAATAAGGTCACGTGTTGGTCAGGCCCTTAACCTTGTCGATAGATTAAGGATTCCTTTCACATGTGTTGAGTTGTTTAGAAATTCAATGCTTATCTTTTGTTGCCATGAGTGAGCTAACAACTAAGGGCTATTATAATTTAATCATGATTTTAAAGTCTTGGCCTTTTGTTAAATTTCTTCTTTCTTTCTTTTTTATTTTATTTTACTCTCTTCTCAAGTTTCAAAATTGACTTTTTTAAACTATTTGATTGAATTAAATTGTATGTGATTGAATAGAAGTGACACGGGGCACGTGCATAGTATATGCACGTTAGTTGGTTTGTGAAAGAGTAAATCTGATGTGTTGATGAAAGTATGGGTAGGTATAAGGACTGTTGATTTAATTATAATGTATATAAAATATGTATCTGCTTCATATTCATATTATTATAGTTGAAAATGTAATAAGCATCGTTGAAAAGTGGGTTGAAAATACTTTATTGTTTAGACTTCTGCCTACTAATAGTATGGGAATGCTGTGTTCGGAGTGTGAATAAATGTGAAAACCAGATTAATGCATTTTATTAGCAATTTATGAAACTTTAATATTTGATTTAATAAATAACTTCAATATTAAAAAGATGACAATGTTGTTTGATAGTTTTAAATTTTGTTAAGTGAGAATTATAGTCAGAATCGAAGAGAGGTTTAAGCTTAGCAGAGCAATAATCTATAATAAAATGCAAAAAGTTGCTTCGCCATTCACTACATTTACCACTTTGCCCGTTGCCTTGTGAGATTAAGACTCGGGTAAGTCTTGCAAAGTAAACAATGTCTTTGTCTGTAGTTATGTACATTTTATTGGCAACGACGTCTTTCTTTGTCATTGACGATTATTTTATTTACTGTACAATTAGCTTGTTGAGTAATAATCAACCTTGAGTTCGTTGGTCGGCGTAGTGTATAACAGTACTCTAAATACCGGATGCTGGATGGTTTCGGACAATAATTAACAATTATTTAATCATCTTTTTCCACAAAAATCTACTAACATTAGTAAAAGAAATCGAAACTTAGTTCGGATGTAAGGTGTGGACAAATTATTCTTATTTAGCTTTATACTTGGCAGCCTGTGAATGATTAAAAGCAAAAGAGTTTTAGAATTCGATTTTATTCTCTCCCTATCAAAATATTTGAAAAGCGGAAGGTTACTTACATGATATTCGCACGGACGATGGGCCGGGCCGGCAGTCTACGTATATAAATACTTGTAAATAATCCCGAATTTTAATTTCTACGTGAACGGGAAATATTTTCTTAAATAATATAGCATATAAGATATGCAATTTATTTTATAGATTGCCAATATTTATAATTTATACTTAAATAGAACAGTTGTAATTTAATATTTTGACCATTTTTTTGTCGGACGAATGCAGTTGCATTGTCAAAGATTAGAATTTTCACTTATTTTACCAGAAGACTGAACCACAGCGAAGCGCATCCGGGATTAGCTAATAAGAAATATATAAAATGAAAATGTTCAGATTTCTTAATGGATACTGCTAATATTCTTTGATTAGGCTGCTAGGTACATTGGACTAAAAACAGAGATTTAAATATATAGAATAATAGTCCAATTTTGTCGGGAATTTATTCTTCCCCGTAAAACGGTTAAGTACCGACGGCAGCATTGTTAATTGTTATCTTGTAATTACTTTATAAATATGAATAAAATTTGAATACCGTTACTGTGGTTTACAAACAATGAAATATTTATAACAACGGTCTGTAGCTGGAGCTCTATTATGCTTAGCTTTGAACAGTAAACCGTAAGTATTAAAGGGAAAAATAACTAAAATATTCCTGAGGTTCTTTTCCTTTAATATTATTTGTCTTTAGTTAAAGTTGAGGACATAATTTTAAGGAGTTCAATTTGTCAAGTCTTTCGTAGGTATAAGCTAACGTAGTTATCTTATGTTTACATGAAAGTAAGCATTTCTTCCTTGGAAAGTGATCTAACAATTCGGAAAAAAATATTTATTTATTCTTTATTGAGACTCCTTAAAAGGGTTAAAATGGCCGGACTTAATGCCTGATGGCGTTATCTACCAGTCAACCTTTGTAATGGTGAAAAATATATGACAGGTGAATAAAATAATACAATATATGTAAAAAATATCTTCACGCCGTTCCCAATACAGGGGTAGACAAAGGTCTAGACAATTAATTCGTTTCGATTCACTTTCCACCGAAGATATATTTGGGACAAAGTGGCAGGTGGTGAGTCCGTTACCCTCTTAATTGTCCAGTCAAATATAATTCGTACCTAAGGATCGAACTCCGGTCTCGTGACTCGAATTCCGACCACCCAACCACTCGGCTATCGTGACTTTACAATATATGCAAGACAAACAAACTTTACAATATATGTGTTGTACGATACATATAATAGCAGTATATACCTTAAAACACCTCCATACATATATATACTTACATACGCCAATACTTATACATATATTTATACATATGTAAGATAAAGTAAATAACTAAATAATAATAATAAATTCTATATAATACTAATAAAAAAGCTAAGTCGTATGTTGTCATTGTTTTGTCAAGTAATATTTTCTAACTGATGTCTTAAATGAGTACATATTATGAGCAGTTTTAATTTTAACGGGCAAGGCGTTCCAGAGGAGTATCGCGCGCACAGTAAAGGAAGAGTTATAGTATCCTGTATTGTGTTGTGGAATATGAATCTTGTATTGATGAATAGAACGAGGTACTCAATCATGAGTACTGTGAAAAATATGTGTTTACGTGTTTAAATTCTAGGTGTAACCACATTGTCATGTGATTACGGCCTTAGAATATACCACCGCCTAACTTCCAGTGGGTATCGTAAGGGAAGGGAAATGCTAATCAATTTGGTTTTGGCTACCGACAGATAGTGGGATAAACACCTTGAAAAATATCATGTAGAGACTGATGACGGGCAGCAGCGTCAGTAGGGCGCGGTGTCTGGTACTACAATCGCCAATCCATCTGCTGAGCGTGGTGACTACAGCCAACCCCAATAATGGTAGAGGCCTATGTTACGCCGTGGATTTTAATAGACCGATGTGAGTGAGGGTGTTTTACATTAGAAATTTAGCCAGATAGATAATACATAATAATAAATAAATAAATATCTTCACGCAATTCCCTATACAGGGGTAGACAAAGGTAGTATAGACAATTAAGTCCCTCGACCCACCTTCCACCGAAGACATTTTCGGGACAACGTGACAGGTGGTGAGCCCGTCGCCGTCTTTATTTCCAAGCAAACGATGTGATTTGTACATAAGTTTTTGAAAAACCAGGTGGCTCGTACTAATACGAGCCACCTGGGGATCGAACTCGCGTCTCTTGACTCGAATTCCGACCATCCAACCACTAGCCTATTGTGGCTAGCCAGATAGATGCCATCGAAAAGGTGGGTCGAAAGGACTTAATTGTTTAGACCTCTATTTACCCATGTATTAATAACATTTAATTTAATAAAATTTCTGCGGTCTAAGCAAAATAAAAGAAGATCTGAACTCGGCCTTCGCAGTTTGCCAAAGCACAACTACAATAACTATTTAACATAACAATAACCCATGTCTCATGCATGCAATTAGAATTCTAACGCTACTCTGATACTTAAGAATGTGCAGTGCAGAAAAATTAAATATATTGTAATACAAGTGACGAAAAACAGCTTCAGCTTTTTTATATATATCTTAAGTCAGAGTAAACATATCGTCAGGCGTCACGGTTTTGCCGCATGCATTGCATCTTTCGGTTCTTTCATATTCATCATTTTCTTAATACATCTTACCATCCCTCTTCGAGTAATTCGCTCGCTTGGTCTACGAAAGTCAGTCTCGGCCTACCTCGACTCCCTTTTTTGTTTACTTCCGCGCTGTATTCCCTTCACCTATTCTACGCATATTATCTTCACCATTCGGTCTTCACTCATTCGCTTTGAAGACTCCAAACAATCGAAGTACGACCTTATCCATTTTAAGATAATCTTTCAAACCTGTCTTTGTTTTGTGTTGGGTAGACTAATATAACGCCGCACAATTTACTAAGTGATCGTATTTCCACTGCATTCAATTTGCTTTTATACTTCTTCTGGCAGAGGTATTCACTCATACGCGATTATGTGCGACAATACTGATTTTTTTTTAGAAAATTCGTGTCAAAGCGAAAGCTATTTATTTTCTACAAACAAATTTAATTCTTCTTAAAAAATAATTAAATTTCAAAACTTAGTACTAAATATTAATATTAATTAGGCAGACAACACCAAAAACCATAAGGTTCAACAAACTAACACATTTATTTTATTGTCAAAATTTGATGATAATTTTCTATCTATTATTTAGACTACCAACCTGTTACTAGTAGTCACTGTATTGGCTGAATTCCAGATAATTAGGCCAAAAAAAAGGGAAAGAAGGAAAGCTACTCTTAAATTTTAATCTTAAAATCGAACCTTGTTTTGGCAGCCTTCTTATTCTACGAGGAAGGCTCATAGAATAAGAAGGCTGAAGGCTTTTACTTTCAGCAACATTCGGATATCAGCGCGTTTAGGAATCAGGATATATAGAGAACTTAACTTAGACTTTTGGGAACTTTCAGTATTCATAATGGACTCAATTATCGCCGATATAGCTCTTTGTTTCAGCGATAATTTTTAACCTTTAAATCGCCCTTGTTTTGTTTCATAACCTAATGAAACTTTTAAAACATTTACATTTATACTATCTTTAGTTCAGGTAGCAGAGAAAATCCAACAAATTATCGTTAAATTTTTGTATTGCTGCTCTTAGTAAGTTTTATTATCTAATATTTCATTTTAGAACAAATTTTCATTCATTTTAGTTTAAACAAAATTTTTAAAAGAGCCATCTACTTCCTAATGCCGAAAAGCCTAGTGTTTGTAATTTTCAATGCCTAAATAAGTACTGTGCGCTGTAATTAACAAAAAGAAGACAAATCTAAATCTCGAAAACTCTAGCGTATTTATGTGATGTAAATTCGAATGTATGCTTCAGTGGGCTGGGCATATTGATAAAATAGTTTCGAAATTAAATTCTGTGATTGCAGGACCAAAGCTGTCAATAACTAGGATTTGCCAAAATAGTCGCGCTTATTAAACATATTGGTTACTTAAGCATGTTTCAGGTTGTCATCGGTTTGTTTAGTTTTGTTCTGGAGGGTTTATACATTTATAACTTCGGTATAATTACTTACGTAGTAAATTATCCATGCTACACACACATTTGGTAACAGTTATGTCTGTCAATTGGATCCACTATTGTGAATTATGGTCGCTGGAAAATTTTAATTTCATTTTTTATGATAAAAATAAACTAAATTTTAAAGTAACTCACATAATATCATACGATAAAAATCTTACCGTATAAGCGTATGTAAAAGAAGTAATTAAGTAAAGTTTTTAAGCCAAGATTCTTGCGTAAAACAAGTAATATATCATTTAACAAACAATCCTCAATTTAGCTTCGCCGCTATGTACAAGAATTAAAGCTCCGGAAAAGCCATGAGGAAAAAAGTAATAATTAATGCATCGTGTAATCTAGTTTGGCCGTGTGAATGGGTACCGCTCAGAATACAGTAGGACTATGTTGAAATATAAGGTGTAATCACTCGAGGATTTACCGAGTTTCAGGCTGCAAGCAAGTTGCTATTTATTGGTTCAGTAGACATTTCATATTATTTAACCTTTTTTTAAATAAAATAAATAAATATCTTCACGCAATTTCCAATACAGGGGTAGACAGAGGTCAAGTCTAGACAATTAAGTCCCTTTGACCCGAAATACCTTCCACCCAGTCCGTCGCCGCCTTTATGTCCAAGCCAACGATGAAATTCGTACATAAGTTTTTGAAAAAACTCATTGGTACTGCCACCTGGGGATCGAACTCGGGTCTCTCGACTCGAAGTTCCGACCACCCAACAACTCGGCTATCGTGACTTTTTTTGAATATCCTAAAGAAATACTCCTCCTAGCATTTTACGCGTTCCACTCGATATTGTTTTGCATGTTAACGTTTGCTGGTGAAAAATTTACACGAACTAAACGCTCACGACTATATTTCCTTTTGGGTTGGAAGAGGTCTCGAATGTTCTTTCGACACACATTTCGACAATGTGACAGGTGGTGAGTCTGTCGTTGTTTCGGAGTCAATCTCCGAACAATACAAATCTTACATAATTTCCGATAAAGGTAGATACGACCCTTTTTATTCGAGGTCGAATTCGTCTCCTGATTAAAATTCCTATCACCCAACCACTCAGTCATCGTGACCTTTTGATAGAAAATATAAATGAAATTTAGTGGAAATACATATATATTTGTGACTATTTTTTTAAAAGGTTAAATTTAATATGATAAATAAATAAATAAATCATTGGTATGAGCCTTGAGGATCGAACTCGGGGTCTTTTGTCTCGAATTCCGATCACCAACCACTTGGCTATCGTGTCTTAATATGATATATAAGTATATTTATTTTATTACGGGAGAAGGAAAATCTAGACTCAGAATTGTACGAAAACTGCGCTGAAATCACACTTACAGAAAAATACTATCACTTTTTAACATAAGAAAAACTAACTTTGAAAATTAAAGTTTTATTTATTTAAGAGAAATAATATTAACAGCGATTTTTAACAATTGGTTTTTTATAAATTAAATTTGGTTATTTTCATACAAAGAGAATAATTTTTTTATTTACTTTATCCTAATCTAAGTTATATTACATAACAACGACAAAAGTAATAGCTGCGGGTGTGAAAAGCGTTTTTATGTGTCTTGCCTTGGAACTCTAAAAAATTAGAGTAGGTAATAAGCATCAAGCAAACAAAGCCGAAGAGCGCATGTATCCAGTCACAGACAGTCTTTACCACGGCTTACACAGCGCGGAATTATTTGTCAATTATGCCTGAAATTTTATAAAGGATATAATAGCTTACAATTTATATTAGTGCGTGTGGTCATTCTCTTCTAATAAATGTACATGTTAATTTAATTATATAAGCACAGTATCGTGTAAAGTGAAAATGGAAAATTCTTTTCATGGCGATCCATGGAGGTTTGTGTTCAAGAAATTGCAGGAAAAAGAAATAGTCAGTCGACGAAAGTAAGACATTTTTTTATGAAGTTTATAAATTAGAATATAGTTTTTGACACACACAGTGCTTATTTTTCATTCTTGTTCATCTCTCGTGTATATAAAATAATTATATATTGCGTGAAACCTGCATAATAGTCGAGACTGTGTACAAATAATTGTAGTTCAACAATAATTATATTACATACTACTAATTTGGGAGTTAGTCCAAAGTTTGTAATTTATTTTGTTATTTAAATATCAGAACCCTAACTGACAGCTTTAAACTATGTATTTTTAAAGCTTATCTGTGATACTGATTAAGTTTAACATAAAAGGAAAATATCTCATATCTGATTAAAAGATTCGTTTAGTAATTTCTTAAGTGTGAATAGATGTTCTGGCTAAAACCAGAAGGTCTATTGCACGTTCGTGGATTTAGAAAAGGCCTATGATAGAGTGGTGAGGAATGAATTGTGGTCAGCATTGTCCGTGAAAGGTGTCAGCAGTATCCTCATACGAGCATTGCAATCTCTTTATAGGATTCCTGTGCTTGTGTAAGGATAAACGGGGCGTACACTGAATGGTTTAATATCGAAAAGGTGTTAGACAGGGATGTGTAGCGTCACCGTGGCTGTTTAATCTGTTTATGGACAATTGCTTGACAGATTTAAAAGAGAATGAAAGTGGGTTGAGAATGAATGAGTTACTCGTCAAATGTTTTCTATGCTGATGATCAAGTATTACTTGCGTCTTCAGCCGAGGAGATGCAGGAGATGGTAACTGCTATGAGTGAAGATTTTGTTAGAAGGGGATGAAGATGAATGTAAAGAAGACGAAAGTAATGGTGTTTGAAAGAGATGAGGTCATGACAGACTGCAATATAGTGATTGGAGATGAACAAATTGAACAGGTGAATGAGTTTGTGTATCTGGGTTCAAAGTTCACAAGAGATGGAAAGTGTGAGAGTGATATTGAAAGAAGAGTGAATGCAGGAAACATGGTGAATGGAGCTTTGCACTCCTTTATGAGCAGTCGGATGGTGTCTAACAAGGCTCGTTTGGCTGTGCATAGGGGAGTTTTGGTTCCGACACTCATGTACGGAAGTGAAAGTAGGTAATAAGCATCAAGCAAACAAAGCCGAAGAGCGCATGTATCCAGTCACAGACAGTCTTTACCACGGCTTACACAGCGCGGAATTATTTGTCAATTATGCCTGAAATTTTATAAAGGATATAATAGCTTACATTTTATATTAGTGCGTGTGGTCATTCTCTTCTAATAAATGTACATGTTAATTTAATTATATAAGCACAGTATCGTGTAAAGTGAAAATGGAAAATTCTTTTCATGGCGATCCATGGAGGTTTGTGTTCAAGAAATTGCAGGAAAAAGAAATAGTCAGTCGACGAAAGTAAGACATTTTTTTATGAAGTTTATAAATTAGAATATAGTTTTTGACACACACAGTGCTTATTTTTAATTCTTGTTCATCTCTCGTGTATATAAAATAATTATATATTGCGTGAAACCTGCATAATAGTCGAGACTGTGTACAAATAATTGTAGTTCAACAATAATTATATTACATACTACTAATTTTGGAGTCAGTCCAAAGTTGTAATTTATTTTGTTATTTAAATATCAGAACCCTTACTGACAGCTTTAAACTATGTATTTTTAAAGCTTATCTGTGATACTGATTAAGTTTAACATAAAAGGAAAATATCTCATATCTGATTAAAAGATTCGTTTAGTAATTTCTTAAGTGTGAATAGATGTTACTTTTCCAATAATATTAGAACATTACTGTAATTATTCTTAAAACTTGACTTAACTAATATTTATTAGTAAAAAACTAATTAAAAACTAGTAAGTAGTAATGCAAATAATATGTGAAGAGTAGACATACTTAATAAAATGGCCGCTATATTTTGATAAATCACAGGAAAATAAATTATTTGGGCGACGTGGACAAATGCGGCCAGTATTTGACTTTTCAGGCTAAGTTTGTTAAATTATATATTTTTAGCATTCACACATTTCAGGGTAGGGGTCCAGATAGCTTAGTTCTATTCATTAACATTTCACCCAAAATTTTAGGACAACGTGAAAGATGGACAGCCTATATAAATAGCAAAGCCAAACACAAATAGTACATTATTTTCAAAAATTCAACGAACCACAGCTATTGTGTTTAAATTTGTAATTAATTTATTTTTATTAAATTTGTATTTAATTTGTTAATTATATTTAAATTTTTAATAGATTTTATTTGTATTTCGATAAACCTATAAAAATATAACACGATCTTTACTTTATTGCCAATTTATAGTATAAGGACTTATATAACAAGACTGGTGACGGGTAGCAGCGTCTAAGGTGCAGGGTCCTCATACTGCTATCGGTCAATCCGTTTAACAAGCGTGACGATTATAGCAAATCTGGGAGGAATTGCTATGGTCCGGGAAAGGCCTCTATTAGACTTGTAGTAGACTTTCACAGGCTGTGTATATTTTTGAGAGTGTATAGTGTCATTTAGTGTTTTACTGCTTAAAAAATATTTATGTTACATTTACGTTCATAGGGGTAAAAATGCTTCTCTTAGAATCTACAAGTTGTTGCAGGCGTTCATGGGCTATAGTAGTACAGCATACGCAAAAAATGATTGAAATAATTATAGTTTTTGCCTCTTTTTGCTTCTACAGCACTTTCATTTGAATTATTCACACTACATAACTATCTTTAAGTCACGATAGCCGAGTGGATGGGTTGTCGGAATTTCGATTCAAGAGACCCGAGTCGATACCAGGTAGCAGGCTCGTACCAATTGGTTTTTTCAAAACTTATGTACGAATTACATCGTTGGCTTGGACATAAAGGCGGCGACGGCTCACCACCCGTCACGTTGTTCCGAAAATATCTTCGGTGAAGGTGGTCAAAAGGATTTTTGTTTTAACGTTTTTTATTAGGAAGGGATGAAGATGAATGTAAAGAAGACGAAAGTAATGGTGTTTGAAAGAGATGAGGTCATGACAGACTGCAATATAGTGATTGAGATGAACAAATTGAACAGGTGAATGAGTTTGTGTATCTGGGTTCAAAGTTCACAAGAGATGGAAAGTGTGAGAGTGATATTGAAAGAAGAGTGAATGCAGGAAACATGGTGAATGGAGCTTTGCACTCCTTTATGAGCAGTCGGATGGTGTCTAACAAGGCTCGTTTGGCTGTGCATAGGGGAGTTTTGGTTCCGACACTCATGTACGGAAGTGAAAGTTGGGTATGGCAGAAGAAACATGAAAGCAGAGTAAATGCAGTTGAGATGAGAGCATTAAGAAGTATGTTAGGAGTTAAATTGAGCGACAAGATAAGGAATGGTGAAATAAGGAAACGTTGTGGTCTGAAAGAAGATGTAGTGACTAAAATTGAGAAAGGTATGCTGAGATGGTTTGGCCATGTCGAGAGAATGAATGAAGAACGATTGACGAAAAAGCATATAAGGCGAGTGTGAATGGAAGTGTAGGAAGGGGAAGACCTAGGCGGACGTTTCAAGACCAAATCAGGGACGTCCTGAAAAAGGCCAGGTCAAGAGTACCTGAATCGAAGAGAATGTATGAAGGAATAATGAAAGTGGACGAAGCGAAACAAGTATGTAAGGATCGTAGCAAGTGGAAAGAAGTGGTCTCTGCCTACCCCTACGGGAAAGAGGCGTGATGATATGTATGTATGTATGAATAGATGTTACTTTTCCAATAATATTAGAACATTTAACTTGACAAAACTTGACTTAACTAATATTTATTAGTAAAAAAACTAATTAAAAACTAGTAAGTAGTAATGCAAATAATATGTGAAGAGTAGGCATACTTAATAAAATGGCCGCTATATTTTGATAAATCACAGGAAAATAAATTATTTGGGCGACGTGGACAAATGCGGCCAGTATTTGACTTTTCAGGCTAAGTTTGTTAAATTATATATTTTTAGCATTCACACATTTCAGGGTAGAGGTCCAGATAGCTTAGTTCTATTCATTAACATTTCACCCAAAATTTTAGGACAACGTGAAAGATGGACAGCCTGTCCCTATATAAATAGCAAAGCCAAACACAAATAGTACATTATTTTCAAAAATTCAACGAACCACAGCTATTGTGTTTGAATTTGTAATTAATTTATTTTTATTAAATTTGTATTTAATTTGTTAATTATATTTAAAATTTTAATAGATTTTATTTGTATTTCGATAAACCTTTAAAAATATAACACGATCTTTACTTTATTGGCAATTTATACTATAAGGACTTATATAACAAGACTGGTGACGGGTAGCAGCGTCTAAGGTGCAGGGTCTCCTCATACTGCTATCGTCAATCCGTTTAACAAACGTGACGATTATAGCAAACCTGGGAGGAATTGCTATGGTCCGGGAAAGGCCTCTATTAGACTTGTAGTAGACTTTCACAGGCTGTGTATATTTTTGAGAGTGTATAGTGTCATTTAGTGTTTTACTGCTTAAAAAATATTTATGTTACATTTACGTTCATAGGGGTAAAAATGCTTCTCTTAGAATCTACAAGTTGTTGCAGGCGTTCATGGGCTATAGTAGTACAGCATACGCAAAAAATGATTGAAATAGTTATAGTTTTTGCCTCTTTTTGCTTCTACAGCACTTTCATTTGAATTATTCGCACTACATAACTATCTTTAAGTCACGATAGCCGAGTGGATGGGTTGTCGGAATTTCGATTCAAGAGACCCGAGTCGATACCCAGGTAGCAGGCTCGTACCAATTGGTTTTTTTCAAAAACTTATGTACGAATTACATCGTTGGCTTGGACATAAAGGCGGCGACGGGCTCACCACCCGTCACGTTGTTCCGAAAATATCTTCGGTGGAAGGTGGGTCGAAGGGATTGTCTAGACTAGACCTCTGTCTACCCCTGTATTGGGAATTGCGTGAAGATATTTATTTTTTTATTACATTACTAACTGATCAGGATTGGTGCCGTAAAAGGCAATTAATTGCAACCGCAATTATTAACTATTTGCATGATGAGTGGCAGAAACAGTTCGCAATAGATTGGCCACTTCGGTCAATTATTGTTGTGTATATAAATTTGAATATGTTCTAAATTAATTTAAACAATTATATAAAAGTCATATAATCGGTTTATATTTTTTAGGAATTGTATCTTTGTTACGTAAACAACGTATTTTTAAGATTTTTAATTATAGTTTAAGTAATATCTTTTTCGGTTAGTTATTATCGTAAAACGGCCTTACTTATTAGTAGGGCCTATTTACGTAAACGTACTTTTTGCATTATTTCTTTATATATACTTATTTATAAGTAAATATAAAGAAATAATGCGACGTACATTAGCTTTAATTTTAGTGACAGTAAATCAAACACTTATTGTTATTTTTGCATTAAAGTTCACCTTATAATTGCTGAGCTGAAATATTTGGATTGATGTCCATGAAGTACATTGACCTTTATGCATCGCATACTGTCTGTAACGGTCTAAATGTAGATCAAAAGAACGAAAGACACGTTTGTGAATTTTTGTTTGTATTATTATATTTTAATCGAGAGAAAGCATTAACTTCAAAAAATTTCGCGCTCCCTAGACCTTTTACATTATAACTGCAATAGTAATAATTGCTTTTTGACTGATATTTTGCATAAAGATATATTTTAAGGTACCCCTGGGTATTACGTTGGTTATGGGTTGGCCGGTTAAAGGTTAGCTTATAATAACATTATACTATTTATTTTGTAAATTTTTATAGCATATAAGCCA
The DNA here is from genome assembly GCA_029286605.1 of Sericinus montela. Classification (NCBI taxonomy): domain Eukaryota; kingdom Metazoa; phylum Arthropoda; class Insecta; order Lepidoptera; family Papilionidae; genus Sericinus; species Sericinus montela. The sequence continues at coordinate 4,592,403 of JAGSMR010000031.1, read as the reverse complement.
GATTTACTGTAGTTAAATAAATTAAATATTTTAAAGATTTAGAAGTAACGCCGTACAATTTTCGAAGATATCGCATTTCCACTGCATTCAACTTACTTTTTGCCGAGAGTTAGGGGTCCCCAAGGCTCGTACCAATGGGTTTTTTAAAACTTATGTACGATCTATATTGGATTGGACATAAAGACTACGACGGGCTCAACACTTGTCACGTTGTCTTCGACATAAGGTGGCTCGAAAAAATTAATTGTCGAGACCTCTGTCTACCCCTGTATTGGGAATAGCGTAAAGATATATAAAAGCTTAAATAGTTTGAATGTAACTGAACGCCAGTACAACTTAGTATCTGATTTAAGTGAAGTTAGTACCAGCTCACCCACGTTACATTCGTCTGATAATACATATATGAAATGGGTTGCATTAGATCATTCTAGATGTGAAGGCAACAAATATGGCGGCAATGAGACATTAGACAGTACAGTACAATTTATCTGTAATTTTTTTATCTTAAGGCATTTTCCAATTCTGGCGTAGACCCACTTCTACTGGAGGTTATTAGGTTCAGCGCGACAGGTGGCGAGCCTAAGCCTGTGTGTTCAAGTCAGTGGTTTAATTTACTTATATTGATAAATATTTTTTAATATATAAGTCGAATTACATAAATATATAAATATTTATATAAACATAAAAATCATGATTCGGGCACTAATATTCATATTCATCACACAAATATTTAGCTCTTATACGTAATTCAAATTAAACCCTTGGCTTTAAAGGCAGATTCACTACATATAGACATCTGACAAATTGTTCGTCAAAATCGAGGATTTTTAATATTTTCATAGTAATTTCATTTAATTCATAATTTCAGTTAATACATATCCGGGTTGGAGAGATAAAAATGCTAATAATAATAATTAGATGACTAATTTTCAAATATCTTCGACACGAAAAAAATACAACGAATGGTTCATCTTTATGATCTTTTAAGTAGATAATACTGCAGTATTGTGCACTGAGTTGTCGACCAATCAACGTTTACTATAGATATCCTTACTGAAGCTCGTGATATCGCATTCTTAAACCTTATTTACATACCGTGATATGATTATAATGTTACTTGTTATAACTTATTTGTTCTTCATTATACGATTAGATAAAATTTCTGTGATGAAATTGTGTTTTAATTGGTTACCGCTGTTCGAAGAATACTGACAATGTCAAGTTAGACACAGAAGTCGAAATAGGTTACGAATTTAGCCTCCTGCTATTCCTGCTTTATGTTTTCACTGTTCGTTGATTTAATTTATGAATAAACTTGTAAGAGTATCAAAAACTTGTTATAAGTCTTTCGTAATATTTTTTTGTAACATCTTTTTTGACAAATAAATAAATCATTATCTTCATGCCGTTTCCAATACGCCAAACCTATTAGTACCATGACCTGGAGACCTGGGGATATAACTCTGGTGTCTTGACTCGAGTTCCGATCACCCAACCACTCGTCTATCGTCACCTAACCACTCGGCTACACAGTCTATCAGACAGATATAATAACAATAAAAGTCTGGAAATCCTCACTTGTTTATCTTCATCTTACACACGTAGTATGAAAAAATATTAGAAAAATGGGTTATTTAGATTTTTTTTCCTTAAAAGTGTTATTCATCATTTCATAAGAGTAAACAGCGCAAAGGAACGACCTAAGTTACTCATTTTAGGACAAAACAATGATTCACTGACTTAACAATAGTAACAATTTAGTATTTTCAACTTTTCAAAAGGAACCTTCGTGTTCGTTGATCTGTGTTTATAAGCCTCTATGTCTCACACGTAGTAGTTGAAACTAGCGAAGACATCAATATGATGACGTCTTGTAAGTATAATAATGCATTTTTGCTTACTTTCAAGCATGCATAGGCTTGCATTTGTGCCGATTATTTTTGACCGCTTTGTGTCAATAAATTACTTTGTGTTAATCTAGTTAGAGCTCGTTCGGATTTTTGCGCGTTTTAAAATAAAACGGTTACGTCATTGAAGCTCCATACAATGACATTGATACAATTCGACCTTGAACAAAGTTTTGTGCCCTGAAACATCACGATAATCTACGGAGTTTACTTGAGCAACTTTATCTAGTAAAGAACAATATTTAACAACGGTAATGATAACGTCGGCATTATGATTACATGTAACTAACAAAAGCGCTGTATCTCACATCTATAAATAATTTATGACTGATCCTAAAAAATAAATGTATCTAGTGTAGTAGGAAGTAGAGACCACGAACAGCAAACATATAACTGTGCAGTAACTGGTTATGAATATTATGGCTAAATTAATGTAAGAAATGTTGGCTTAGAGGTAGCGGCAATTAATCTATAGGTTATTAAGCACGCAAGCTTACAAGTAATCTTACAATAGAGTTCGCGATCGTCACTATCATTTACTATGCGTTGGCTATCGGTATAATTAACCGTTACTCAAACTACGGAGGGTTAGGTTATTTCTTTTTTAAGTCTGCTTAAAATAGATATTGATCGATTCTCAGGCCTGACCAATATGCATACAAAATTTCATGAGAATCGGTCGAACCGTTTCGGAGGAGTACGGTAACTAACATTGTGACTCGGGAATTTTATATATAAGATTAAATTATCAAACCCTACATAAAATTATATTTCTAAATAACATCTGAATTGAATTTGATATTTTTGTTCCTACTACATGGAATCCGGAATTTAAAAAAAAACCTTAAATTTAATACAAAGTGTTTGAAGCTCTTTTTTGTTGTTTGCATTGGATCATGTAAAGCTGCCGAGCTGATGATGGAAGCTAGTGCTAACAGTTAGGAGTTAAGCAATAATATACGATTCGTCAGCAGGCTTGGACATAGAGACGGCGACGGGCTCACCGCTTGTCACGTTGTCGCGAAAAATATCTTCGGTGGAAGGTGCGTCGAAGGGACTTAATTGTCTAGACTAGACCTCTCTATAGGGAATGGCGTGAAGATATTTTTTACATTTATTTTATTTTTTATAAAAGTACAAAAAAATTTTTTTTCCACGAACCGCCTTCAAAAAGAACTCAATAATTTCCTTAGATAAACTAGTTATTTACTAATTTAAATAAAATATTCTAGTAAGCACTAATTACTGACCTAATTGAGAGCGGCCAATATCTAAATATTCTACTACTGATTAAAGATCAAACAAGCAACGCTCGACCTCCGTGGACGAGTGGCGTAGTATATACAGGTTTTCGTGAAATCGCCTGTTCTGGATTGGATTCCCGGACAGGATAATGAATAAAACCTCTTTTCTACATCGTATTGGGTCTGGATTATTGCGGTACTTTCGTTGTTTATATACCACTTGTGTTATGTATTCAGAAACAACGAATATTTTAGTTTAATGTATGTAATGTTGTCCCTATCTATTTATTTACTTATTTATTATTGTTATCTAATTTATATATGTACAATATTCCAATCATTAAAACTTGACGGCGACTTCAAGCACATCAGTAAGTAGTGCTCATTGGAATAATTTAATTAAATTAATAAGTCACAACTTTAGCTTATAAAGTTATTCTATGCCAAAAAGCATTTTGTGTGCTTTTTGAAGCCGGTTAATTTTTTTTACAAAATGTTTATATTTTATTTTGTATTATTTAGTTACTCCACATGTCATACACTACACAAATGAAACATATATCCTTTTAGATTATGTTAATAGAATAAATAAATATTATTGATTTTCGGACAGCTGCACACAGTTCAATGACCAAAACTGCGTCTCCGTTTAGCTTGTTTATAGCTTGTTTTCCCGCGCACTGAAGGGAGAGCAATGAATCGAACAACAAATTAGACAGATACTTCATTTTAGCATCGTCATTATCACGGTTACAGACAGTAAAACTCCATTGTAGACCTTATACCATTCCCGTCGGTCAGTTACATTTTTAGGCTTTTTCTTTGAAAATGCACTTATTAATGCATTAAAAATATATTAATTTTAATCGCAAAATTATATATAACTTTTATTACAAAATAGAAATAACAGTCTATGATTTTGAAGTTACGATTAAAAGGTTTTGAACAGTTTTCAACATATCAGTGTTGGTTTTCTAAAAATATGCTGTGGCAACTATAAATTTCAGCGTCTACGGTGCGAAGTGTGTGCTACTGCGACTTTTACAAGCCATTAAGTAAGTTATGTAACCTTAAATTTACAGATATAAATTTCGTCGCATTTTAGACTTTATCCATATTTCTTTTCATTAATCCACATACATGAATTGGCCTTTCCACGATAACGAGTAACATAAGTTGGCACGTTACAAATATACTTTACATGATCAAGTACTGGTCAGAAAGGCAGGATTTTTTTCTGATTGCAGAAATTTCTAGATTTCTGATATTGTTGTTAACGATTTGATACAGTGAGCCAGTTACGTTCCATCATATATACTGTTACAACGAGAAAAGATTTTTCTCAACAGTCTCTGCAGTTGGGTACATAAGGGGCGCGGGCTTAGCTTTTTTAAGGTTTTTTGTTTAAGTTTAAATAAAAATATTAATTATTTATTGAATGTTAATAACAAAGTATGAATCATTCTGAGTATTAATACATGTTGTACCAAATAAGTTTCAGCGAAAAATGGATCGTATTGACCATTGTGTAGAACTCTGCCTATCTCAGTATCGGAAATTTCGTGAAGATTTAAAAAAATGTAAATGATGCAAGTGCTTTATTGAAGAATATTTTATTGCACTAATACTTTTATCTGTGTGACAAGAAAGTTTAACAATCTTGGAAGGAACGACACATTCATTACTGCATGTGTATTTAGTGATCTTGTGATCATAAAAGAGCGTGCATTAGTGTTGGCTGGTTAGTCGCCGGCCGGTTCGTCGTGTCTCGCCGTGTAATGGACGCTGCCTTGGATTACGTCATTTCAAACCGCATTTGTACACAACGCGAAGTCATAGCCACAAGACGTTGATATCACTAACGAAAACAAAGATAATCACACAATTGCTGTGATTTTATTAAGTCTATTTTGTAGATACATTTCACTCGATTAAATGCAAAACTAAAGTTTTCATGAAACGCATTTGTGCCATGTGAAACGTTTTATATTTGTGTACCCACTCAATATCAAAGATCTGTTATGTTAACAGAGTTAACCTGTGTATTTTACGTCATAACTCTCAGAACATATGACTCGCTTTTCTGATTCATACAAAATTTGCATTTCGTTGTCCATATCTGTGCTCCGGTATAAAGAGTTGTGCTCATTGCTATTGATTTAATAAAAATAAGAAATTGACGAAATGGATGAAGAATCAATGTGGAAAGGTTTCTACGAAAAATTACAACAACAGAAGTCTATTGAAGAGCAGGTGCATGAAAACAAGTGAGTGTCTATACCTAATATTTTTAGATCTTGAACAATTTAACTCTTTAATATTATAGGAACTACGTACTAAGTTTTTTTGGTAGTATTGGTACAATTAACATAATTTTTTTTGGCTGTGTGGTTATGATGTTATTTTTAGAATATACTAAAAATGATTTTTACTAGGTATGAAGGAAAGACAAAATTTTTTATCACAGAGACTTCATAATCCAAAAATTATTACTAAATATTTAAAATTAATTTTGATAACAAATTAAAAAAAAACTAAGCTATAATCATTTAACAAACTGTAAACGATCTTATCGTGTTATATATATTTCCTTTACTTTTATTAATATTATGCAGAATATTACATAATTAATCTATTATGAAATACTAAATGAGCCGTGTTTTTATATTGAAGATATCTGACGAAAAAAAAGCGGGATAGGTTACTGGAAAATTTGGAGTAGATTTCGTAGTTCAATACAACGAGTTTTCTGTCTGTTTGTTTGTTATTGTTCAACTCTTACTTACTCTTATTGTTCAACTTATAAACTATTATAAGAATCATACAAATCTCAGCTTATGAAATTCAAGGAAATGAAAAAGAGACAAACACACATTCATATTTAATAGGATTTATAGGAAATAATGCTAGAGGATGAGATGGAATACATCGAACTTTTCACAGAAACCTATTTGGTACGTGACAGGTGGTGAGCCTGTCGCAGTCTTAGTATCCAAGCCAACGGTACTATATACTTACATAAACATATGTATATTTACATTGATAAATACTCATCCTCCGAGTCACAGTGTCTTACTAGCATCAGTTAAATTTTAAATCTGTCGTTCGTGCGTATCTTAGGGCTATTGGTGAAATCTGTCCGAAATTAATCCATTTCCTTGCTCCATGGTTACTTCTTTACAGCCGTGAGAGCATCAATACAATATCGCTACGCCTTCTATGCAGTAAATGTTTGTTTGACTATAAATAAATAAACACAATTAACGATATTAAAATTTGAAATGAAATGAAAATATTTTTAGTAAAAAACTCTGTTCACAGCTTCATATAAAAACGCCCATATCTGTGCATAAATGTTAATTTTGGTTTTAGTTTTAGTCAAATGTTTTGGAGGTAAATATATAAAATTGACAGCGATTGTACAAAGAATTATAATTTTTACGTTATGTGGCAAAGAGTTTATAATCACTTGTTTTGTGGCTGCGGCAGGGGCATTTCTTACATTTTTCGGAACTTTTAAGCATATACTTTTTTATCTTTGCTCTTTTCCTCCTCTTCTAGTAAATGTAAAAACACATAGGTAGACCATATTATTATAAACGGGCTTTTTCGGGAGGCAGGAACAAAATTGAGTATGCGAATAATTAAAGCTTTTTCAGAAAAGTCACGATAGCCGAGTGGTTGGGTTATCGTGATTCGAGAGATTTATGAGACCTCAGTTCGATCCCCAGTTGGTAGGCTCCTACCAATGGGTTTTCAAAACTTATATACGATTTACATTGTTGGATTGGATATAAAGACGGCGACAGGCTCACCACCTAGCACGATGTTCTAAAAAATGGCTTCGGTAAAAGGATTTAATTTTCTGCGCCTGTATCGGGAATGGCGTGAATATGTTATTTATCAGATGAGATAATACAAAGACTAAATAAATATAAATATCTTCACGCAATTCCCAATACAGGGGTAGACAGAGGTCTAGTCTAGACAATTAAGTCCCTTCGACCCACCATCCACCGAAGACATTTTCGGGACAACGTGACAGGTGGTGAGCCCGTCGCCGTCTTTATGTCCAAGCCACCGATATAATTTGTCATAAGTTTTTGAAAAACCCATTGGTACGAGCCTGCCACCTGGGGATCGAACTCGTATCTTGACTCGTAATTCCGTTCACCCAACCACTCGGCTATCGTGACTGCAATATACTACAAAGACTCGGCGACTAAATTGATTTAGACGTTACTTTCTCTATACATTTTGTACCTTACGTACAAGGTAGTGTGTATCATAGATTAGATGAATGAGAATTCGATGAATGAATAATAAATTGAATTTATTATTCGGTAATAAATCGAATTAAATAAAAATACATATTTTGGACATATAAATGAATCAGAAATTCGTTTTTAAAAAAACTTTAAAATAATTATATACGGTAAAAAAATAGTAACAAATTGGTCTGTTTGATTTATAAAGTGTTGTAGTATTTAGTGGAATATGTAGGCTTTAGTCGCCAAGCGATTAGCCCCATAATATACATGTTTATATTATTTACAAAAATTTATCTAATGAATAAATAAAAAATAAATAAATATCATCACGCAATTCCCAATACAGGGGTAGACAGAGATGTAGACAATTAAGTCCCTTCCACCGAAGATATTTTCGGGACAACGTGACAGGTCCGTCGCCGTCTTTATGTCCAAGCTAACGATATATCTATCTATAAGTATCTAATAATTACACTTAATTAGGATCGTTCTTTGAGACACTTTTTCTCAGTCTCAGTAGAATCAGTAGACTTTCTATAGGTTAAGTAAAGAAGAAGTAAAATATGGAAGCTCATTTGAAATTTAATTTGTTTTTCTTATGTATTTATTATATTTTCTCGTCTGATTGGGTTTTTATACATATAAAAATAAAAATTCATAAAATAAAGTAAATAAAGTATTATAAAATATATACGTAATAGATCCTAATACATAAAAATAATAAATAAATATTAAGACCCAACCAGACGGAAGCCCTCGACAGGGGAGACCAGACGGCCGAGGGTTAGGGCGACAGGGAGAGAAACCGGCGGACGATGCGGGCAGTATCGAGGAGCACCGCTTTCTGCATTTGAGGTCGGAGCGGTCCGTCACGAAGTCCCAGTCGCCTCAGATGTTCAGAGAGGCTGACTGGGATTAACCCATTCGCAGAAACAACTATAGGAATAATTGCAGCGGGCACACCACCCCACATGTCGGTCACCTCGTGAGCCAGGTCCAGATATTTCAACATTTTGTCTGTTTCGGCTTTCACGAGGTTCTCGTCATATGGGATGGTAATGTCCATTAAAAATATCCTTGACTGTGCCCGGTCCATCAACACGATATCAGGCTTATTTGCCAGAATCGGCCTGTCCGTGATGATAGTCCGATCTCAATAGAGCCTGGCGCGGTCATTTTCGACCACGAAAATGTTATTATTATTATTATTTAAAAGTAGTTATGTATTTTTTTTAAAAACGTAACTTTTCATTCATGGACTCTGGTAACACAGGTGTCAGTGGTAGATATGTCAGTGTCAAGCGTCAGTTTGAATTGAGGTTTATTGATTAGTTTTCGGTAATTTATTATGTTATAAAATTGAGATGAGTTTAAATAATTAAGTATTTTGCTATTATTTATTTTCTGAGTGTCGTTTTATTTGCTCAGAGCATATCTTATCGCTTGACATTTGGTCACGTTACGTAAACTGTGCGAATTGATTGTGTTCGAGTAAGACGAATTTTAAAATGATTTTTTTTCGTGTAAATACAATAAAGACGCGTGCAATCTTTCCAATTATATCAAGAAAAATGCATTTACTTAAGAATCAGGCCTATATTAATGGCCAGTGGGTGAACGCAAAGAGTAATTCTGTATTTCCGGTATTTAACCCTGCGGATGATAATCAAATAACAATGGTGCCGGATATGGATATTCATGATACACAGATAGCGATCGAAGTGGCTTCAAAAGCCTTCAAAACGTGGAAAGATACAACACCAAAAGAACGCTCCTATATACTAAGAAAATGGTATGATTTGTGTCAAAAAAATACTGCTCATTTATCTGAAATCATTACAGCTGAATCAGGAAAACCACTTGCGGAAGCAATTGGAGAAGTTGGGTACGGTAATTCATTTTTAGAATGGTTTGCTGATACTGCAAGACATTTGAATGGTGAAGTGCTGTGCAGTCCATGGCCAAATAAGCAGGTGATAGTGACTCGACAGCCTGTTGGAGTTGTATCTGTAATAACACCATGGAATTTCCCATTTGCAATGATCACACGTAAAGTAGGTGCTTTGATGGCTGCAGGATGTACATGTGTGATTAAACCTTCAGAGGATACTCCTTTAGCAGCCTTAGCTGCTGTTGAACTAGCTGAGCAAGCTGGAGTACCAAAAGGTGTTATTAATGTCGTAACAACAAGTAGAAAAAATGCTGCAAGTGTTGGTAAATTAATGTGTGAGGATCCAAAAATTCGATGTATTTCTTTCACGGGTTCTACGCATGTTGGTAAGATTCTTTATGGAATGGCAGCAAAAGGAGTAAAGAGGGTAGCATTGGAGTTGGGAGGAAATGCCCCTTTTATAGTGTTTCCAAGTGCTGACATAGAGAGGGCTTTTGAACAAGCAATGCTCGCTAAATTTAGAAATAATGGTCAAGCTTGCGTTGGTGCAAACAGATTCCTGGTTCATGAAGATGTGTATGACAAATTTGTAGAAGGTTTTAAGAACTGTATTGGCCAGAAATGTGTGCTAGGTCCAGGCACAAAAGAGGGCATAACTTGTGGACCTTTAATAAATGAAATGCAAGCTAAAAAAGTTTCAGGTTTGGTGGAGGATGCAGTTCAGAAGGGTGCCAAGTCTTTGCTTGGTGGCAAATTTGCAACTGATCTTGGCAATAAATTCTATGAATCAACTTTATTGATTGATGTAAAGCCTGACATGTCAATTTATACAGAAGAGATATTTGGACCTGTTGCTGTGTGTCTTAAATTTAAAACTGAAGATGAAGTCTTAAAAATAGCAAATAGCACAAATAGTGGGCTAGCGTCATATGTTTTTACTAGAGACCTAGGGCAGGCATTTAGAATGTCTCAAAAGCTAGAATTTGGGATGGTTGCTATAAATGATGGTATTCTTTCAGCTGCAGAACCACCATTTGGAGGAATTAAAGAGTCAGGAATTGGTAGAGAGGGTAGTAAACATGGTGTTGAAGAGTATACTGACATTAAGTATACTCTTTTTTCAGGTTTAGATAAATAAATGCTGTTTTAATTATTATTATTACAATTATTTTAATAAGTTTTAGTGAAAAGTGAGTTAAAAGGATCCAATTGTCTAGACCCCTGTCTATTCAACCCAATATAAATAAAAAAATGAATAAATACATATATAGATAGGTATAACACCACATACATTGTACCGATCCCAATGTAAGAAGCTAAAGTACTTGAGGTATGGGAATCGGAAATATTGAATGCACAACAAACACCCAGACCCGAGAAAATGTAGCAAAAGTGTTTTTTCTACATTGACCTGTCCGAGCATCGAACCCGGGACCTCGAGATCGCGACACCTTGAAAACTGGTGGCACACTTGTCCACAGAGGTCATCAATATTGGAAAAATTTGTAAATAATATAGTATGACATAAAAAACAAAAAATGTTTTCTGAGTAAAATAAAATGTAAAAACAAATTCGTATATAAGGTAATGTAATTTTTTAAATTTTTTTGGGACCTTTCTATCTAAATAATTATATTTATTCTAGAAATGCCTTATTGTATCCTTTTAGTGGATTACTGTTATTTAAGACATATTACTTTTTTAAAAGTTTAAGTTTGGCAAATCCGGAAAGAGGTTGTTTGATATCTCTGCAATTCTGCACTTCATCTGCACTACACACTAATTTGTTATATTATTTAAAAAGAATGCATTTAAAACAATATAAATATCGTTTCCAAACAATATTGTTTTAATTAGTTAAATATCTGAATAGATTGAGTTTCATATGCAATATAGTGAACTGGAATTAAATTACTTTAAAGTTGCTATACCTTCTTACATTTATGCAGTTTATATTCATATTTAAAAAAATATGACATACCATGGAAAAAAGGAATTGGTATCATATATCATGCTAATGGTCATTCAAGTCTTCCAATATGATGTGATGTTAAGTATTAAACCACTCAATATTATCTTATAAGATAGTATATACACACAATTATGTTAGGAATGATAATAATTGCATTTAAGATTTTGTTATAAAAATATGTTTAACTTATATTAATATGTTAAGTAATTTTATTTCTATGTAAAATTTATAATTGTATTTAAGTAATTTTATTAATTATTGTTTTGTTCCAAATAAATTATATTTTATAGTTTCTAGAGATTGTTATTTTACCTTGTCTATTACAATAAGGGTGATTATTAAAGAGTTGTCTAACATCCTCTATAGTCCGGATTTTTCAAATAAGAGTGTCTTGTAATACGACAAATTACAGATCATAATGATAAAATTCTACTTGAACTACAAATCATACTATATATCGACAAGTATGTCGAATTTATTAATTTAAGAACATTATAGAAAGCTTACGTTTTATTATGTTTTATTATTGGGTTTTTGACAGTGGTTTAGCTTTTGTTGTTGCATGAAGGGGCGATAGAAGTCACGATAGCCGAGTTGTTGGGTGGTCGGAATTTCGAGTCGAGAGACCCGAGTTCGATCCCCAGGTGGCAGTACCAATGAGTTTTTCAAAAACTTATGTACGAATTTCATCGTTGGCTTGGACATAAAGGCGGCGACGGGCTCACCACCTGTTACGTTGTCGGAAAATATCTTCGGTGGAAGGTGGGTCAAAGGGACTTAATTGTCTAGACTTAACCTATGTCTACCCCTGTATTGGGAATTGCGTGAAGATATTTATATTTTATATTTATCATGAAGGAGCCGGCTTGACCGGGGAAGTACCTCGACCTCACAGAATACCGGCGTGAAGTAGAAGTCTAACAAACTTCTACGTTTCGTCTGGTGAGTGCAGGTAACTGGAGTCCCCCCCCCCAATTCGGGGGGGGGGGGGGGGGGCACTCTAAGGGAGGCAACGCATCTGCTATGCCTCTGGTATTGCGGATGTTCATGGACGGCGGTAATCACTTACCATCACGTGAGCCACCTGCTCGTTTGCCTCCCTTTTGTATATAAATATAAAAAAATAATTGAATTTAACCTTTTTATGATTGTCGTTTAGATGAAATCATAGTTTCGGGCTACTTAAAAATCATATTTTTTTAAATTTTTTACAGTATTTAAAAGATATTAATGTGATGTAGAATTAGGTACTTTCAGTATCCAACTTTGTAGTTTGCTAGCTTTGAATTTTATGCCCCCAATGTTTTTTTCTTGTGAGACAAACGGTGAGTACTTAGTCATAGTTATAGTTCTAGCATAGTATGAATTTAAGCATTTTCAGCGGCCACAGACCTTAAATCTGTAAATTGCACCCGCATGAAGGTTGCGTCGCCCGACTGGCTAGCTCTGCTTTGACCTGCTTTTGAAATCCTTTTTAGTGGATTGCGATGGCAAAGCAATAAACAATCTATCTAATAGTAATTGGAAGGATACTGCAGCTCATGGACAGCATTAATCTCCAAAGAAGGTTACAAATGCGTTACCCTCTAAGTTCGAGACGAGATTCAATGTAAAAACTATATCTTTTAAACTGGAATACAACTATTACACTAGAGTACTAAAACTAAAATATTCTTGAACTGAAAAACTTTTTACTTATTAATTAATATAGCGGGATGCTTATTATGTATTATCAAATAAGTAATTCCTGTACTAATAATATAAACAAGAAAATTATGTTTTTATTTTATTTTTGTTTGTATTAGAATAAAACTACTGTTCCGATTTCAAAAATCTTTATTCCTTGGATGGACCACTTATCTGGAGGAACCGTGCCACGTGACATCAAGTCAATAAAGTATGCACAATTTTGCAAAAACCGGGAAAAAATTCCCTTCTGAGATCTTTCGTGGTGGACGCTGACTAAATACTTACAGTTACTCGAAGATAATGTAATGGATTGTTTCTTTTAAAAGCTCTACAAAAAAGTCCGCGATAGGATATATAACCACAATAAACATATTTGTATTGAAATCACTAATTGAAAATATCACGGGATAATATATTGTTTTATATATTTGAAGGCTAGTGATTGAGGATAGTTGTTCTTTTACAGAATTCAAGAAGTGGATGACAGCTTCTTTGAAAAATTCGGATCAATCCTGAAACAAGTTTCGCAAAGGGCGGCTCTCGAAGAGTCTACCCCACTAGCTCCATTAAAAGAGGTAGAGGAGCAAGATGGTGAACAGAGAGAAGTGACAGATTTACAAGGAGAGCGAGGTCCAGAGCGAGATTCTGATAGTGGTAATGAGACTCTATTGGACACTGATTCCGAACCTGAGGACCCCGAAAAAATAGACTTCTATGTTGAAGCTATTGGCTGGAATGTAAGTAATTTTTTATACTGTATTAGTACTATCGTGTCAGTAGATGACGCTACTTAATATTGACAAAGATGACACCTTATATAGCATATTAAACTTGCTAAAGCTAATAATAAAATATAGGCCAAATAGTAAGAGGTCAATGAGGATTATGGTGTACGATGTGATAAATGACTTAGTACAACGAAATTGCAAGAAGTAGGTATGCAAGTAGTTACATATTATGTTGATTGCTTGATTTACGATAGATTAAGTTTTCTGAAAGTTTATGTGGTAACAAAACAATTATAAAGGTAAAAGTGCTTTTTTTATGGGGCAGGCCGAAGCACCCTTGTGTTTGCTTCCGTATGTGATTTCATTAATAAGTATTTTTAAATGTACGGATGTTTACTAGGAGCTTCAGAAATAAATCTTTCATCGTTATTTGAAAATTAGGATACAAGAGCTTACTTCAAACCACGCCGTATTGCTTTTCTGTACATAAATTTACGAGTTGATCAGATTAATTTTATATTTTTTCTGTACGATTTGAACTAGACATTGAGTATTTATGGAAATTGGGTCGCGTTTTATGTGACTCCACGGCAGCGAATGTCTTGACATTTCTTTAGTGCATTGTGGCATTCTTCCAAGAATATATATAAAAAATTAGAAGTCTTCGATTTTTAACATCGTTGTCATTCCACCATAGACCATAGATTTAATTTATTTTCGTCTTCGATATGCTTGCCAGGTGGATTAATAATTGGCTGGTTGAAACGCCATGTATCTCATTGCATATCTGCTTCTCCATATTTCTGCTTGGATATGTATTCCACCATCTACTAGAAGCCGTCTTTTTCACGCCTTTTCCTTAGTTGGCTCTTACAACAACTACGTAAAGAAAAGCCTATTCTTAGGCTGATACCACCATCGAAATATTAATGTACTATAAATGAGCAATCTCTTAAAATTTTTGTAAGATAACTATTTAAAGTTGCGGCGGGTCTACCTCTTATTTGATGGCTTATCGCCAGTGACACTGTTACTTTCCCATGCTACTTTACTTTAACTAGTTTTACTTTAAATAGCTATGCTTTTACAAGATTTTACAATGGTCTAAGTTATATTTACAATTAGTTCATTGTCACCTTCTTTTGTTAAAATATAAAATATAAGGTATTCAATGGTCGATTCATAAAAAAGACATAATAACATTATTGACTGCTGCTTTAAATTCTATTGCTTGCTTGAAAATTTATATATGACGCATTATATTTGACAGATTTTTGTAACGTTATATACTTAGTAATTTTCATATGTAAGAAGAGATTCACAATATGGCAGGTTTGAAAGATGACCTCATCACAAAAAATGATAAGAGCGTGCTTCGATGGTTTGAGCGAATGAGTGAAGACCGAATGGCGAGAAAAATAAATAGTGCGAAAGTTAATATTAAAAGATGTCGAGGTAGGTCGAGACTAACTATCGAAGACCATGTGAGCAAATTGCTCGCAGAGGGGAGGATCCAGAGTACTCGGATACCTAGACGTGCATGTATGAAGAAGATGATGAATTTGGAAGAAACGAAAGAGGTATGTAAGGTGCGTGACACTTGGCGATCTGTTCTTTCTGACTACTCCGCCAGGGACTGTGCGTGAAGATAAGTAAATAAGTAAGTAAGTTAAAGGTAATATACTAACTATAAATATAATATTTTGTAATTTTTTGTCATTTATTTTATTCTTATTTAAAACTTAAAAAGTGTTATATTTTATTGAGTTTTAAACAAAATCTCAAGGATTAAACACCTTTTATAATTTTGAGTTTCGTTTAGTAATGATACCTGTTTCATTTGATTTTTTGAATATTTTTTTTCTGACGAAATGAAAATGTCAATATTAAATGTTCATTGAAATAATCTTTAAAATAAATGTTAAATTACAACAAAAGTAACCTGCGGGTTATTGATATAAATTTTATGTATTGAATAATCGAGGCACATACTTTAACCTAATGCATAGATTACGCACGTATGCTGGATATAATCAACTCGCAGGCATATGTACGATTTAATAAATCCAATAACTAAACAGCGGCGTTGTTATAATCGGTAATATAAATTCTTATTTTATTTTTCTGGTGCCGATTACGCCTAGTAGTTTGTGATTTAATAATAATCATAAAATTATATAAAATAATCTAAAGATTTATTCTTTTTTGTTTACTTTTTGATAATTATTTGAATGATAAGTATTCCTTGCGTAAGTAAATTCAATACACATAAGAAATCCATTCAAATGTTGGAAGAAAGTGTTTAAACCTTTAAGCCATTCTGGCTTGAAGGCCTTAAGAAGGAAGGAACAAAAAAAAGTTAAGGCTAATAAAAAAATATTCTTTTTATTAGAAACAGTTTCTTATTTAGTCGAGCTTTGTATAAATCTCGTTACTTCATAAGAAACAATGTTTCCATCTTCAAAGTCACATTAGCCGTAGTGTTAATAGGGTTGCGTTAATAAAATCGCTATCTAACTCTACTCACTCGCTGCACGCGTAAACTTTGATGGTTAATAAAATAAATCGATCAACACACGCGTGCGTCTGGTTTTGAACCTAAGACCGTGGTTTCCGCATACGCTGCTCAAGCCTCTCTATTATAGAGTAAACATTGATTTTATCTGACCACATCTTAATGATTTACTAATTCAGGAGATTTTGTTTAAGACGTTAAGCGAGACGTATAATATTGAGTGCATAGATTAACTATATATTTTTCGTAGATTATCTTTTAATCATAGATGTATTATGAGAAATTAGTAAGGATGGTGATACTTGGCGATCTGTTTCCCTTACTAACGCGTCGGGGATGATGCATGCAGATAAGTAATAATAATAATAAGAGTTGTATTCAAAATATGGGTTTCCAAAGAAAATACGTTCTGGGAATCTAGGGAGATTTTATGCAATTGGGTTGTAAAATGAGCTCGCTGTCTCCCTAATAGTGAATGGCTACTTACAGCGTAGTGCCGTCTTAACGCCTAGGACTAGACAGAATGCCTCAATGCCTAGGCAGAAAATATGTCTGTCATATTACACATACTTTTATTATTTATGGAATCCACGGGACTAGAACTATTAATTGCAACTACAGAAAATTTAAGCCATGATATACAAGGTGAGGTAATATATTTGTCATTTATGTAAATTTAACGTAAATAAAAAAAAACACATATTAATAATATATAAAACATTAGATGGAAATTTTTTAATTATAATTGTTAATTTTTCACAAAAAATATTAAATATTACTATAAATAATTTGTCGTTAAAGCTAACCATCAACTGTTATCGATCTTGAATTGATGAAATTTGATGTTTGTCGTTAAATTTAGTAAAGTAAGAAGTATCATTTATTTGCCACATAAATCAATTAGTCCCATGGTATGAATTATTAATAAAAATTATTTATGCCTTGAGAGTCTTCTTTTACGTAGAATTAATAAACAATTATTGATTAAAAAATATATACATCATACATTATATATTGATACCCCAAACTTCCAAGTGTGTTCAAGCATTTAAAAGTTATGGTGGAATACATTAACTTTAAAAATAGGGTACTCATGTACCTACTGACAGAAATGTCGCATTTACAGCTTTCTGACATGTTTCCTAACCTTCTAAACGAAGAATTTGAATAACCCTTTTAATATCATTTATTTAATTCAATGTAATATATGTATATAGTAACCATTTTGCTTTACTTTTAAATTGATTTTCCTGTACGTGTAGCCCCATAAATCGTTCATTTTCCATTACCAAAGTTATAACTAGAGATAAAGATTAGCACTTCACTGTTATTGCAACATGAAATATGTATAGTGTACAATGTACATCTATTAAGCATCTTTTGTAGCATATTAATAAAATTGAGAAACAATTGCGAAATGGATAAACATTAACTACGTAAACACTAGGTTTTGTTTTGTTTTTAGGATTGCGTACTAGTAATGCTATAATAGATTAATTTTCGAATGGTTAAATAAGTATATAAAATGAACCAAAATCCGTTGCATTCGTCCATAGTTTTGCGAAATATAGGGCCTTAGATAATGCATATGTAATGCAATTAATTTTTAAATGTAGTAAATACGCTTTCTTGTTCATTATGTTTTTACCCCTACTGGTATTATTTATTAACCAAAGAGTACCTAAAATTCTATTAAACTACCTAAAATTCTATTTAGTTATGATTAAAAAAGTTAGGAATCAGAAATTTCCTTTTACTAAAAGATTTTATTTATATTTTTGAACATCCGAAAATTTTTCATCAATTACAGCTTAAAGGATGTACTTAACGTTGTAAATATCTCCAAGTGCCTCGAAGTAGCAAAATAAAAATTGGAGTATGTTTTTCATTATTTGGTCGAGTTAACATTGGTCTCCGTTGGCGGCGCCTTGCGAAAATAGAATCTGGCGGCAATACCGGCCGAGTCTCGAGTCCCGGTCGGGCATGCCAGTGCACCGGGAGCCGCGCACCTCATTCATTTCTGTTCGGAGAAACGTCTGCCGAATAAATTCTACATCTCGTTCGATCTGTTACCGTCTTCGAAGCAGACATGACGGCGGTGGTGTATTTTATTAATGTACTGTTATAGTGAAGTAATAATCAACAGTTGCCTGTGATTCATGGTGGGAAATATGAATGGAATGGGTACTTTGAGGACCAAGTTCAGGGGCGTGAAGAAGGAACTGCTTGAGAGGCAGACCAGTATGCTCATCCAATCTATGACCGTACGTTGATTCTTTTAAAATGATACATCTATATCTACGTACACCTATTAATATTTAGATATTGTAATATATTACCTGATACATATATGATTTGTTGTTTAGCTCTTTAGGCAATATATTCAATAGCGATTGCACCGATAAAGATGATCTTTCAATCAGTGACGATATAATAATTAGTGGATTCAGTTGCTTCTTGCGCATTTGTTTGGGGTGCATAACTGATCTATGTATCTGTAAAAATCTTTACCGCTGGACACAATAATAGTTTTATGTCAGGTAACAGTGACACAAACGTAACTGAGGTCATAATTTAAAAATAAACCGCCAAATTAGCATTAAGTTCGTTTAGTTTCACAACTAAATCTTGTTTTATACTGAATAAAACTACAACGGCGTTGTTTAATAAATATGCTCCACTAACAGACGGAGGAATACGTTTGGTATTTCTTGTTCAACAAGTTCTTCGACTTCCTTTACTATTCGCTTGTGTTTTATCACTGCCGCTTTGATTAAAATCGATGTTAGTTACAGTACACTCTTTTCGTTCTAATAAATAAACACAAACAGGTCTGTACACAGAAGCGCCTAATCGAAAACATCAAATCGATATGAAGCCCACGGCGGCGCACTAATCCAAGTAGTTGTGTTTGATATAACCTATAGGCTTGTACACCTCTATGAACAGTCATTAAGCTTACAGTTTGTTTGAGTGTGTTCCGGTCGTATCGTGGTAACGAATAACAACCCTCCGATTGACTGAGCTCAGTCCGTCCAAACTTGGAGCTTAACCATAGGCTACATTGCATTACGGAAAATCAGTGAAAATAATAATTACTTGCAGCCTCTGGTCCATGAAATTTTTATATTACTATGAATCATCGGTATGTATAAATTGCATCGATATTTTATTATATTAGGTTGTTATGATAAAGTAACGATCAGAAATTAGTTATTTCCGTAGAAATTCACTGCAACAATTACAATTTTATTTTAGTCTTTTAAAGTCTGTTTTGTAGACATTAAAAAGTCATTTTTATTTTTTGTAAATTATATATTTTATCAATAAAAAAACTGTAAGTTAGAATAAAGGACAGTAGTTGACAGTCAGTACTAAACAGTACAACAAACAGCTTAATTATGTACGATGTATTTAAGCTGTTGGTTGTAAATTAAATTTGGAGACGTGGAAATTTTTAACTTACCAAGAAAAAAAGTTGACTAAATAACTAGATAGATAGATAGATAGATAGATAATTTTTATTGTACATAGTCTTATAGAATTAATTATTACAATTTCGGAAACCTTAAAACTACAAACGGTGGTCATATCGCTTTAAGCGATTAAATAGGATAGGTGCAATTTTAATACAATAATAATAATTTATAAATAGTGTGCAAGGAAAGTAGTGTTATTTGCATCTTAGTCTGTAACAAGACACTGTTCATTCTATTTCTCATATAATATTTAAATTTATTAGCTTTATTTTCATTTGAAGAAAAGTTTAATTATATTATTATACGTTTGTTCTCATTTTCATTATTATAGCAGGACGACCTATTTCAAAGCATTAGGCGGTTAGCTTTTAGCTTTATCTGCTTATGCATCGGCCTAAGACCTACTAGATTACTGTGAACGCAAGTCCGATGCATAAAATATAGAATTAAGTAAATGAAATATTTTCAAGAAATCAATCGAAATATTCGGGATTTAAATCCGCGACCTCTGCTGCACTTAGCCCTGTAACTCAACCGCATCAGTTTCAATTTCTCGCGTCGATTGGTACGGTCACGGGTTCGAATCCCACCCATGTTAGTGGGTGACATGATTTAAAAAGTTAACGCAGGTCTCATGATTCGAATTCCGATCACCCAACAATTTGGATGGAATAATATGGATTTTTTTAAATTATTCTTGCTTATTTAGTTCAATCGTGGCTTTGGTTCTCAGAATAATATTATATTTCACGCAAACACCAATTATGTAGTGAATGGCGTGTAACTTTCTATCGCTCGCTAATGTCGCTTTTTTCAATGTTTCCTTTCGGCCGTTATGTTGGTTAAAGACGCTGTCGCGTTCTGGTAGAATTTGTGTTTTTGTAAAAAAAATTAAGATTTTTAAAGTAATTAACTTTAAAAATCTTAATTTTTTTTACAAGCCACGATTTTTTAAAAATTAAGAAGTATACTGTTAGTGTCAAATAACATTACTAGTATTCTTATTAACCACTCCAACTTAGCTACAATGCTTGTGTATGGAGTGGTTTATGGCAATAGTCGAATTGCGAGCCCGAACCTGCGATATATTTCGCAGTCCGCGCCATTAGGCCATTAAGATATTGACGCTTAAATTAATTAATTTGACCTTTTTTATCGTATATACCGTTTATGCACAAAGTTCAAGCGCAATGCAGTTTCCGGTAGCCGTTTACTTTACTATGACAATAAACTAGTCCCGGGCTCACATTGCTGGTGTATACATAAAGTGTAATTGTTTTTCCCACTGTACGTTGCATGTTCAAGACGCTAGCTCAAGAAGGGAAAATAAGGGAATTCTATATTATGTTTTCTTTTATATTTGAAATTTGAAATTCTCGTATATCCATCCAAATATAAACAGCAACCTAATTGTTACTCCAACTAGATTGAAATAGAGCGGGGCAGTTTATCATTTGTAAACATAAGAAAACTACTGCAATTTTATTTATTTTGTGCAAGATAATACGAGTATAAAATTCCACGCGGACAAAGTTGCAGGCAATATTTAATATAATAAAAAAATATCTTCACGCACTTCCCAATACAGGGGTAGATAGAGGTCGAGTCCAGACAAATAAGTCCCTTCGACCCACATTCCACCGAAGATATTTTCGGGCAACGTGACAGGTGGTGAGCCCGTTGCCGTCTTTATGTCCAAGCCAACGATATTCGTACATAAGTTTTTGAAAAACCCATTGGTACGAGTCTACCAACTGGGGATCGAACTCGGGTCTATTGACTCGAAATTCCGACCACCCAACCACTCGGCTATCGTGACTTTTATATATAATATATTTAATATAAAATATTTAAAATTAAATTTAAAAATTAAATTTTAATAACAGTACAAATATACGCTTTTGAAACTATACGAATTATATTGTTGTACGAAATTACTTGAAAGCGTGATTACCTATATTCTAGATGTTGATCAGTCCTACCCTATCCCTTAGGTATTAAGCTGGTTCAAGACTGATGGACAACTTTTCTAATCTATTAATAATTAACCTGATGTCGGCTTTGGTATGGATAGTATAATACTATTAAAATAAAATTTATTTGTATGTATTATTTGTATGTATGTTTTTGACTTTAACGTGTTTATAACGACTTGTATGTTTATTTATTTCTAAATCTCGTAACTCCATTTTCAATCAGTGCAGACTATTTACTTGTAATATTGATTTTATTTTTTTTTGCTTTCGACGAAAGACAGTGACTTCCCTTCCTTCCTCTAGATATTATTAAATCTAGCTATATTTGAGGCATGGGAGTATTTGCAGGATAACCTGTGTGTAAATAACTGTTATATTAAATAATATATAAAAAAAGTTTATAATTTATTTATTATTTAAAAATGATTCTATGTTATATAATCACAACATTATTGGCACCATTCCAATTCTAAGGCAGATTGGGATGTTGATGCTTTATAAATTTTCAGAATATAGTACCTTCAGACAACGACGTGCTTGTGACATACATTTCACTGAAACTTATTTGGGACGAACTGGTCAGCCTCTGGCTGTAACCTAAAATTATTATTTCCAAAAAAAAATCTTTAATATTGTACTATTAATGAATTATGTTTTCTATTTCTTAATGTATTCTTCTCAGGTCGACGAACTTTACCTGGAAATTCTCTATGAGATTTTGCACAATGTCGGCGGATGCGACATGGGTTGCGAGGTGGGGCAGCAGACTATGCTGTCCTACGTGCAGGAAGCCTTTAAAATTGCCAATGAAAAACACACACAGCTATTAACAAAAGCAGAAGCCAAAGAACCGCCCGAATTAATGTTGAACGTAGAGGTCGTGGAAGCTAAGGATCTGGTGCCTAAAGACCCAAATGGACTTAGTGATCCTTTTGTAACGATATATTTAATGTCGAATTCCTCACAACGGTATAACACTTCTGTGAAGTCGGGCACTCTTAATCCACAATGGGAGGAACATTTTTCATTGTAAGTATTTTAAGGTTTAAGTGTGGAGCATTTTTCATATTACATTTTTAATATTCAGAACTCCCACGCATGGTATTCTCTGACAAAGTATCCATAATCACTTTTCTATTTTTAAGCTTAAGAATTTTTACTGTGAATAATAAATATAGGAATGAGTTCATGTATTATGTGAACCAAAGGGTGATCTAGATCATTTTTTATCTTCACGTATTTCCCAATACTGGGGTAGCCAGAAGTCTATACAACTTTTCCTTTATAAAAATATTAATGATATTTACAAACAACTACTATTACAACTACTATTAAAAGTTTATACGTCATCACTACAAGCGTAAAATTGCAATCTCAATCCTTACTCTCGCGTGCATTGCAGTAATACAGTAGTAATATTTATGATTTCAGGCCAATGCCAGCGAATCTACACGAAGACTCTTTGATATTAGAAGTATGGTAGGTATCTTTACTTTTATTATAAATAATTATTTTATATCTTTGCCTTACCTTACAATTAATAGACATTTATTTCCATTTTTAGTTATATTATTCCTAGGGTTTTAAAATGGTATAGTATACTAATTATTAAGGCACTATACTATTGTTGATAGTGCCAGCATTCGAAGAAATATAGATCAGTATTTCATTCCTACTAAGTTCAATCGTTTCCATTGAGCGCTTTTATTTATAAGGACTATGAATGTTTGTAACCGAAGCGTTGTAGTATTATGGGAAGATGTTGTGTATATTAATACGAAATCTTTTTACGTGTGGGTAAAAAGATGTTACCAATCACTTGCCAAAAAATATAACAATTTTATTAATAATGTATTAAGATGAGGGAAGAAAAAATCAGGTTACGTAAAAATATATGCATTACAGCAGTTGAATGTTCAGTGTTATTAGACTGGCAAACGGTCCTCGTAATGATAGCGAGTCACTATCATCAGTTCATATTTTTTAAAGCTTTCCTGTGCCTTACGAGTATAATAATGCGTCACTACGAACTATTAACTTGTACTGTTATTCTACTTAACACTTCCAAAAAAAAAAAAATCCGTGGCGTTGTACACTTTTACTATTGAGATAATACGGTTTGATTTGCCATTTATCTACAAATGCATTGCAATTATTTTAATTTATTACAGGGATTTCGATCCCGCAGAAACGGTCAAAGAGAAAATGACTAAAATATTTGAAGTAAAAGGCGTAAAGGGTCTCCGTAAGTTGATGAAAGAAATAGCCATCACTGCATCTACTGGAAAACATGACAACGAACTTATTGGAACTTCTAATATTCCGCTAAAAGTAAGTACACTTCGATTAATACCGTTACTGTTTTTAGTTAAACATTCAGCCAGAAATGAAGAGCTTATTTGTATTTATTCTATTTACTTTTAAATTCTTGTCTAATTGGATTACAATTTAAAAGTTCAGAGTAGTAGTAGTTTGAGTAGGAGTAGTAGTGTTTATACTTTATTTTATATTATTATTTTTAGATTAATAATTCACTTACACTATTATTTATAAATGCCTTAAAAAAGTAAAATTTAAATACTATTTCCGAACTTTTTAAAATGTCTAGCTGTCTAGACAAAGTACTTCCGACCCACCTTCTACCGAAGACTTTGAGGACAACGTGACAGGCGGTGAGCCTGTCGCCGTCTTTATGTTCAAGCCAACGATAAAAATCGTACATAAGTTCTTGAAAAAAACCTATTGGTACGAGCCTGCTACTTTACGATCGATCTCGGGTCTCTTGACCCAAATTCTGATTACTACTAACGACTCGGCTATCGTGACTATTTCATTTTAAATAATGAAGTTCTTTATTGGATGGAATCTTACTAAAGTTATAGTATCTTATATTTCTCTTCTGAGTACTTCAATAAAATAAAAATTAATAATATAAAACAAGTAGCGCACAATCTAAAAGAACTATATTTTAATTGTCCATATTACAGGACAATTAAAATACTTTAAATACAAATTAAATGTTATAAATAATAATAAATAAATAAATAAATATCTTCACGCAATTCCCAATACAGGGGTAGACAGAGGTCAAGTCTAGACAATTAAGTCCCTTTGACCCACCTTCCACCGAAGATATTTTCGGGACAACGTGACAGGTGGTGAGCCCGTCGCCGCCTTTATGTCCAAGCCAACGATGAAATTCGTACATAAGTTTTTGAAAAACTTATTGGTACTGCCACCTGGGGATCGAACTCGGGTCTCTCGACTCGAAATTCCGACCACCCAACAACTCGGCTATCGTTACTTTTGATTAAATGTTATAAATTAAATATTAACATTATTTTATTAGTGATTAATAAATAATTGCAAATTAAGTGTTTTTCTATTTACCAGAGCCATTTTGCGAGGAAGCTAACATGTTTATAATTAAAAAATAACAAAACTTATTTTTCGCAGTCAATCCCAGCTGGTGGAATGACAATGTGGTTTAATCTGAGTAAAAAGAGCAAGCTCAGGCGGCAGGGTGTAGTTAAACTGCGACTTAACTTCTCTTCGGAGAAGAACTCGCAAGTAGCCGCACAGGAACATCGACATCTACTGAGAATACTCCTTCTCCACGAACTTGAGAGCTCTAAGGTGAGAAGATAATTTTAAATAAATTGTATTCTACTTTTTTGAACATGTAAGTGACTTAAATAAATAATAAATACATATATAGATAGGGACAACATCACATACATTTCTCCGATCCCAATATAAGAAGCTATTGCGAATTAAGAAGCGATCCCAATATAAATTAAGCACAATATAAGTACTTGAGGTATCGGGATCGGAAATAATGAAGCCACCACAAAAATACAGACCCGAGAAAATGTAGAAATTGTGATTTTTCTACATAGACCCGTCCGCGATTCGAACCTGGGACCTCGAGATGGCGACTCCTTGAAAACCAGTGTTTACGCCACTCGTCCACGGAGGTCGTTTAAAAATCACTTGAAGCGGATTTAACACGAATGCGTGAATCCCGCCACGCCCTAGCGTATATATGCACTTTTTTATTGTGATACCAACTGGGTAGCCCACAAACAAATTAAGCCACATTTAATACAGTAATTATAGTTAATTATGTTTATAGTATCTTGGTTATTTCTGTTTCCAAAACATAAGCCCTTCCGGTATTTACTTCGAGATTAGAGCCAATGTTTGTGACCCTATTTATTTCTTTACATGAAAAAAAAATAATTTAATGATAAGGTCTTCCGAACAAGCCAATTAGAAGTTTGTTAATTTTTATAGACTCTGTCGCATATGCAATTTAATAAATAAAATCGTAACAATGTTTCTGCAATGATTTCAGGTTGCACCATATTGGTGGTGCGGCAACTTTAGCGCGCCTGCTGAAGCAATCCTTACCCAGCACGTGGCTCAAAGTGGCTTATGCCCAACAGACAACTACCTGGCACAGTGGGTGGTGTTCTGCGCAGTCACCGCCGACCACCCGCTCAGCTTCACACTCTTCAACCAGCTGCTCGACAAGATTACGAAGCCTTTACAATCTAGTAATTTATTGAAAGTTTAAAAATCGTATTCTCATATGTAATACGGCCAAAGAATATGCCACGCCCTTACCTTCGTTGGTGGTCGTAAGAGCCGGAACAAAATAACTAATAAAGGAAAATTTAACAGACCGGTAACGGTGTACTGTGATCGCCAATCCGCCTGCCAAGCGTGGCGATTATGGCAAACCATCCCATGCGGGAGAGACTTATGTCCTGCAGTGGACTTTTAGAGGCCCTTACGTATTTATGTATAAATTTTATCAGAGAAAGACTGCCAAAAATTACGAAAACGTATAATAGTAGCTTAACTGTATAATCCAACATTGATTCATGAATGGACAGTTAGGTCTATTCGCATTCATTTGTATAATTCTGCTGGGGCTAGCTCGTACCCTCCGTACCAAGGATGTATACCTCTTGTATGGTAGCGTAAAAACATCATGATCTCTTATGACCGAACATCCTCTATTGGCTACAGAATCTAGGTAACCACAACAGCAATTCGCAATATTTTATTTCTTCTCATGTATGTACAGAAGATTCATAAAAACATGCAGCTACTTGAACCTGGATAGGGCTAAGCAATATTTTATAAATATTATATTAAAACTAAATTTATAGTATATATATAATTATTCGTAAAGATATTTAGTTAAAGTGAACATACTTCGGCACTACACTGAACTCGGTGTACTGTTTTTGAGTAAATTTATCCACAGGACGTGTGAACAATGACGTGCAGTACTCGTAGATTCCAAACAGCGTGATTTACTTCCATTCACATTTTAGTAAACATTTGAGCAATCATATTCGCTCTGACTCGGTCTGTGGTCACGTTCGATGTTAGCAATGTGTTTAAAGTCTGACGTTACTATTATTTTAGGGTTTCTGATCTTTGATGACAATTTATGAAAATATTGATCTTATGAATCGATTCGGATAGTGGTATCTTATCTCTAAAATTCCAGAAAAAATTGATGTTTTGAAAATAGATTTTTTATTGGATGTCTTGAACGAAAAGAAATTTTGCTGTCCGATTTAGAATTTATCAGTATTCTTTCCTTTTAGAGATACTGTTCATTATCCAATAAATCGTACTAAAATAGCAAAACCTTCATACAGTCGAAAATATTCGCATTTGTTTTTTTGGAGTGCATATGTTGGCATTGATATACATTGTTCTGATCTGTTCTACTCGTCGAGTAACACGAAAATCAGTAGTACCGGGTTTCAAAAAACAATCTTGATTATTATATAGAATGGCTCGATTAAATATCGGGAACCCTATTTTGTAAACTGAGTCTTTAAACTCTTCCACTGATCAAAGTGGAATTTCATTAAATTTTTCTACTGGAGGAGTTGCTGTTCGAGTTCTGATATATTCTTATCTGGCACTAAAATGATTCACTTACTTATATGAATAAAATATAAACAAATGATGAATGCCATATATTAAGGCACCCAATAAAACTATCTCAACCGCAGCTTATGTTATTAAGACAAATTCCGTAATAATATTTCAAAATACAAAATACTTTTACAACTTGGGTATCTACACCCAACTTACCTATAATAGTATTTTTAACTAATTCTAAAATCAATATGTTTCCAGGACTAGTGAATGAAGAGGACGTAAAGCTTTTTTGGGACGGTGCGAAGAAATTACTTCCGACGTGTTACAGTCACATAAGAAAATTAAGGAAGAAAACCGCCGGTGACAAAACTGTCATGAAAACACTTCGAGAAGTCTTAAAGATCCTTTACCGACTTTCTATTCTTGATGGCCCTGACTCGATAGATTTGTTCCCTGTCAATCTGTATGGATGGTTGAGGGATAATGATGATGGCACCAAGTTGACTATAACCGAGGTTCTGAACCAAGCTGCAGTGCAAGGTGCATCAGATTGGTTCGTCCATATATTGGATAATAACGAATGTAAAGACAAAACGGAGGATTCGCGATTGCAACATTTAATAAGGGTGATACAATTGGTGCGTTCAGATTTGCAACGGGCTGTAGAATATTTTGATAGAGTATTTGTTGAGTAAGTAGTTTTTCTTTATTTTGCCGATAGCAAGCGAGTATTACCACTCCTTTTCTTTCCATTGGTTTCGAAAGTAGCGACTAAGTGAAAAGCCAATGTAATAAGTGCAAGTAGCAATCTGGCCACCGATATAAGTCGGGATACCATCTCGAAAAATACCAGACTTAGATAAAACAGTCTGGTGATGGCGTGGCAAATCCTTGGTACAGGTGAGCCCACAGAGAGTGATTAGTGAGCTTTTACAGGCCGTTAAGTAATTAAGAGGAGATTCATATCTTACCATCTAATTAGATGATGAAATGATATACGGTCCTGTTGTCCCATATCCTCAAAATTATTTTATGTACAATAATATAATCAAAAACTTTAAACGAAGTAAAACAAATAATATTGTTTCAGGGTAATGAGTTTCCCATACTCAAAAGTGCTGTACGGTGTATACGAAAATAAAATCGCTTCACTTGTTGAGCCAGAAGTGATACAAGTATGTAAGAGTCTGAGACGACTACAGTACAACGAAGGTTCAACAAATAGTGTGTACCTAGCAGGTGGGCTTAACGGCGAAACTGGACTCGGCGCCCCACAAGTGGACCATGAACCTTTAGCTATGGGAACTACTCTATTCGAATTGTATCTCGCTTTACAAAGATTTTTGGCGTAAGTATTAGTTTTTTTTTGAGTAACATTTTCCATGCTCACCGTGCTGTCACGCGACCTCCGTTGAAACACGTGTCGAAAGGATTAAATTTTCTAGACCTCAGACCAATCCAGTACTGAGCAAATGAGTGAAGATGAAGAAATATGTTTTTCATTGCTAACATTGTTCCTCTAAAAATGTGTAGGGCGTTTCCTTTGCTATGTTGATTATTTCATAAATATTATTTAGCAATCCGCTGATGGAAATTTCCCTAACAAAGTTGGTCATATTTACTATAAAAAATATTTTGGTTTAGGATTATAGTGCTGTCATTGTTATAATGTGTAATGCTTATTGGAATTCAGAATATCCAAATCAATCACAGATTACCTTTAAATTTTACCAATTATACTAATAAATAAAAATCAATTTCCACTTATGGGATTCGAATTTTTTTTATTTGTTATTATTTAATTAAAATAAGAATTTTTTTTTTAAATAAGATTTTGCTATGACATGTTTCAAAGTTTCCCAATCGGTCATTGATCGCGTCTCATGTTATATATTGCACTTACTCATACATCACTCAATATTAAGTTCTCTTTATATTCATGTTTCACGCAAACATTTTGTTAAGAAAATATTATAATTTGAAATGTCTATACAGTTCCTACTTAAGTTTGCTATGTTCTATCTTTTGGTGTGAAAAGAACCGATTTAGCCCTTTTGACACGTGAAAACCTTACATTCCAGTCTCGGCCAAGGCTTGAACGAAAGCGAGTGGCACACCTATGCAATTTCAAAATTTCACGCGTGGTTTTATGGCGGAGTCGCACAATGGCTGGACATTGCCGCCTACAAAGCACTCACGCGGATAGAAAAGGCCGTTGATTTGGATAATCTGATGCCCGTCGACACTAATGTTAAGTATAGCAGTTCCGGAGTGGATACACTCGCAATTTTCTATCAGATCAAGATATTCTGGCAACAACTCGCCTGGCCAGATGTTGAGGGATGCTACACGTTCGTTGCTAAGATAGTTGATGTGAGTATTTTATTTATTTTTTATTGTTAACCTTTGCTTGCTGGAACAAATTCCATTAACATAAGAAACCAATTTGTATTTTGCAGCAATAAGCAATTGTTTCGTTGAAATGAGGTTGCGTTGATAATGTAAATTAGATATAAGTTGGCGCGTATAACAATTTTATGTCTTAGCTGGTATATGACAAAATTTGTACCTCAGAAGCCTGTGTTAAAGGGTGGAGCTTCTTCATAGGATATGTTAATGGATGCAATTGGAAATGTTGTATTAAGAATTTTGTTACTAGACTTTTTCATCTTTAATATTTTTAAGTCACGATAGCCGAGTGGTTGGGTGGTCGGAATTTCGAGTCAATAGACCCGAGTTCGATCCCCAGTTGGTAGGCTCGTACCAATGAGTTTTTCAAAAACTTATGTACGAATATCGTTGGCTTGGACATAAAGGCGGCGATGGGCTCACCACCTGTCACGTTGTCCCGAAAATATCTTCGGTGAAAGGTGGGTCGAAGGGACTTAATTGTCTAGACTCGACCTCTGTCTACCCCTGTATTGGGAATTGCGTGAAGATATTTTTGTATTTTATTTTTTATAATATTTTTAAGACAATAATATTTCCAATTCTGACTTCCGACTTCATTCTCACTCACGTTTTTTTTTTTGATATGCTGCACTCCTTCAGCATAGCCTCGTTAATAAGGACTAAAACCCTCATCCATTCCTTTGTGGAGGTTTGGTATTATCATTACCATACCTTTATCTTTATAGGACATTTGCCGATGCTGTGTGTTTTATTCGGATAAAATGTCGGGTCGGGTAGACAACGTGGGTATGATAAGCACGGTGTACGAGGAGCGCTTCGAAGTGACGACTGAATGGTGTGTCGCCATCAACAACATTGACTACGTGCGACAGAGCCTGCAGCCTTTTGTGCGCGAGCTGGGCATGGACGAGATCATAGAGAGGATGTGCGAGGCGAGGTCGCCGTTAGAAGCGCAAAGGTAGGTAATTCTTAACTTTAAAAAAAGTTCCATAGTAAAGACTATAAGCTATCCAGATGATATGCTGTGGGTGCAGTTATGAAGAAATTTTCTCGTGTACACGACAAAATTTTATTTGCGAACGAAGCAGAGCTTAATAATGTAAATTATTATAAGTACAATGTACCGTCGGTACACAATAAGAATACTTATTAAAATACTAATTTGTCAATGGTAACCTTTCCGTTGCATTATTAGAATTCCCTTATACTTCCGTATAAAGTAGCCATTGTACTACCTAGGGCCATTGTCAAAATTAATTGTAATGGGTTAATGTTCAAGCTATTACGATATAACAAAGTGTTTTATGTATACCATGTGTATGAAAAATAGCGGCAAAGATAAATAGAAAGGAAAATCAATGAAGAAAAAAGCACTGAATATGATGTAGGACAATGTTAAGGTAGTAGTTTTGAAGAAACAGGGAAATTAATGGAACTTTGAGTTCCAACTTTATAATCACCATTTAAGACTCTCAAGTCCAATGCTGAATTTCTTTGCAATGTTATGCACTTTTTTGTGGAAGTCTGTGGCCACAGGTGACTCGAGACTGTGTTTTGTGGCAACCTTTTATGACGATTATTAATCGGCAGCGGGCTTGTGCCATGCTCTGATGATGAGGATGGTGTAGGAATGGTAATTTATTAATGTCGCTAATACGATTTGTTGTTTGTTTAAGTGATATTGTACAATTTCAGATGTAAGGAAACGCTACAAAACGTTATGGCAAATGCAATCGATACAGTGAAAAACAAAATTGTGGATCTGTTAGAAATAATGGTGAAAAAGGTATGGTATATTTTTTTAATAAATGTTTTTTATTATTGAGACTTATTTATAACCTTTGTAATTTATAAACTTTTCCTGTAGTATGAAAGTAAGCTATACAATAATACTGTTTAGATCCATTAGTGTCACATCTCAATGGAAAAATCACTTTAGTATTTTGAGTTATTAGCTAGTTATCGACCAAAAATATACGGTTTAAGGGTAAGACAGAAAAAGAAAACTATTATACAATATTGTTGTTGATTTGCAGATGATGCCCTCTGTCACCCGTTTTCTGATAGAAGGAGCAGAATTATTGCACCAAGATTGCTCCAGTATGGATCGAGTCATGCGATACTTAGAAGCCAATCTTGATACTCTCTACCAACATCTAAATAACGAGAATTTTTCTAGAACATTGGACATCGTTTGGGAACAACTAGGAGAAGTTTTATATGAATTAATTCAGGCGAATCTTGAGGTAGTACATAATTTGTAAAAATTTTATTATTTTTTGTAACTTACCACTCACAACTTACTAAAGAGAATCATTAAACAACAACACACCCCATTTCATAATTGAATCAAGGCTTCATTTATAACGTAAATATAGATACAGTGAAGTTAATAAGATGCAAGAATTCCAAAAATTAATCAAATAACTTGAAATAACCTTTGTTTTTACAATGCAGGTTTTGAAAGCGACAAAATTTGAAGTGTTGACGCGACAGCTAGTTGAGCTATCGTTGTTTCGTATTCATCGTACATACATTACCTGAAAATGATATTGCGGTTAAAGCAAACGAAAGAATAAAGCCTTGGATTTTATATATATCTGCTATTCATAACTATTACCATTTTTACTATGTGCAGTAACATAGTAATGTTTAAAAATCGTAACAATTTGATATAGCGTTTTAATTTAGGCTTTTATATTCCCTGGATCCGTTTTCTAAACTAACCTTGGACTACTACTAACTAACTTATTTTAAAATTTGTAGAAAGAAAAAGTAGACATTGCCACTCGTATCCGCTTAATTAGGCGTAGATATTTTGGCAAAAACAGAGTATGCCCCTACGTTGTATTATTTCGGGTAATTAATGTTGCATTTCCTAAATGCACGCTGACGGAACAATCTAGAAACACGCACAATATTACATTTACACTGGCAATGTTTTATTTATCTTTATTTATTGTTGATTTGTTGTTGTTTTAATAGCACCGAAGGGCAAAGATAACTCGCTATATCAACCCGAGACGCTTGAACAAGTCGGCCGCCGCCCACTTGGACGCGGTAATCATACCTATCATTATAGACAGCACCTTGTAAATGTTGAATATCAATGTGGTCATGTTGCCCGTGCAATGTTTCATGTTGCTTCCTGTGGCAGCTGTTTTATTGTCATTAAATATGCTATATAAATATACTATTTACTAGCCTGGTGAAATATGAAAAATATGCCAACGTCTAGATAATTATGAGCTTAATTTATATCCGTTATAGGATATAAGGTCATCAGAATTACAATTTAACTGGATAGAAGCTAAGCAGACACAAAAGTCGAAAACTTTAAATTTACAGACAGCATTTGTGAAGAAAATTAACCTGTCTTGATTTATCTACAATTTTAATATCAAAAAGATGATATTAATATGAACATAAAAATCTATTATTTGTCTATAACTAAACATATCCGTTTGTATGTAAAAGTATTACATATAAAAGAAAAAGCATAAAATGCATCTCTACATAATATTGTGCAAAAGCTTTGTAAAATAGTATGTATATAGGTATGTATGTAAATACAATCATTGAAAGAATATGAAAATATGTCGGTTGTTACAGGGTACCTACTTGCTTCTAGATAGATTAGTTGCAGAAATGTTTGTTTTGAACGTTGTAAAATAAATATGTTCTATGTCCGCTTACTGTTTAATTTAAATATTGAAAATAAGGTCAATTTATCTTTTTTTACCAAATGTTTGTCCCATCCCAGCTTTATGTAGTTGTGTTTAAAATGTCACTTCCAATTTAATTTATTGACATACAAATATAATTTATATTATAGTTAATATGCATATTGTTATTATTGCATAACCGCATTTGACAAGGGTTGATGATTGTTTGAATAGAAAAAATATTGTTACTATTAAAATATAGCGTTAGTTAATTTAGTATTAAATTAGCATTCGAGTTTGCATGTTTTGCATGATATAGCATATATTTATATTATTTTTTTATATTCATTTTATGAATTTTGCTTTTTGCACATCCATTAAAATGGTCGGTAACACAAATCACAGAAAACAGTTTATTTTAAGGGAAATGGTTCATAGAGTTTTTTTCATTCTTATTTAAATTCCAAAAGGGATTTTTCATTCTAATCGACCTATCGATGTATTTTGATAGTCACGATAGCCGAGTGGTTGGGTGATCGGAATTCGAGTCGTGAGACCCGAGTTCGATCCCAGGTGGCAGGCTCGTACCAATGGGTTTTTTCAAAACATATGTACGATTCGTATCGTTGGCTTGCAAACAAAGTCGGCGACGGGCTCACCACCTGTCACGTTGTCCCGAAAATATCTTCGGTGGAAGGTGAGTTGAAAGGACTTAATTGTCTAGACCTCTGTCTACCCCACTATTAGGAATGGCATGAAGATATTTATTATTATTACTATTACTGTAATAGATTTAAAATAAAAATGACGAATTCAATTATATTTCGTTGATTAATGTCTCGCATATCTCTCTTAGATATCTGTTTCTGTTCTTAGATATCTGTTTCTGTTCTTAGATGTCTGTTTCTGTTCTTAGATATCTGTTTCTGTTCTTAGATATCTGTTTCTGTTCTTAGATATCTGTTTCTGTTCTTAGATATCTGTTTCTGTTCTTAGATATCTGTTTCTGTTCTTAGATGTCTGTTTCTGTTCTTAGATATCTGTTTCTGTTCTTAGATATCTGTTTCTGTTCTAGATATCTGTTTCTTGTTCTTAGATATCTGTTTCTGTTCTTAGATATCTGTTTCTGTTCTTAGATATCTGTTTCTGTTCTTAGATATCTGTTTCTGTTCTTAGATATCTGTTTCTGTTCTTAGATATCTGTTTCTGTTCTTAGATATCTGTTTCTGTTCTTAGATATCTGTTTCTGTTCTTAGATATCTGTTTCTGATCTTAGATGTCTGTTTCTGTTTTAATTATTTTATTACATTTTATAATTAATTAATGATTATAATTACTATAAAAGTCCCAAAATGTAAATTTTTCAAACTAGTAAATATATTTTATTCTTATATTTCATTTAATTTTTACATCTTATTTATATAGTGTTTTGCAAATGGGTATATTAAATAACTTCTATGGTTTGTGATTTCAATGACAGAGTATCATGGTACCTGGGCCCATTAGTAGTTTATTTATTCTGTAAAAATACATATAACTTGTAACTAACTTTACAGAAACGCCGTCCACCTTCTTTCTTTTCGAATCTTCACGAGTGTTTAAAGATAATGGTTCGGTCTTTCCGACAAGATAATAAAGAAATATATACATCTGAAACTCTCAAACGCGTTGAGTATTTGTTGAAGATTCACGGCATGGAAACTAGGGATTTAATTCATCAGTATCATCTGGAGAGGTGGCAAGAACAACAGGCAATAACTGAACCCAAGATGGGCGTGCTCACTGTAAGAGCTCAGTTTATTGAAGATCATTTGAAAATTGAAATTATGAATGCGAGAAACTTGACGCCCACGGACTCTAATGGTGAGTATTTATATTATACAGTAAAATATATCTTCACGCAATTCCCAATACAGGGGTAGACAGAGGTCTAGTCTAGACAATTAAGTCCCTTTGACCCACCTTCCACCTAAGATATTTTCGGGACAACGTGACAGGTGGTGAGCCCGTCGCCATAGTCGCCATATTATACAGTATATTTGAAATAAAAAAAATGTATTTTTAAAATATAAATAACAAGAACTCGAGGGTTCTCGGGTCTTTGTTTCCTTGATGACTAATCTGTGCATTGACAATCTTTCAGAATTAGGTAAATCTGTTGGATAGACTGTGTTGGAACTGAATCGATTTCACAAATTGTCTTAATATATAGATTAAAATGTAATTTGCTTAAAGGGAAAAGTTTCCCTGAAGTAATAATACAATTTAACAAAAATTTAACAGTTCAACAAAAATGTAAATTGCATTTCTTTAATTCTAAAACAGGAATTCAAAGTCAATAATCAATTCCTTTGACAACAACATAGTATTCATCGTTTCTGTATTTTACACCACAACTCATACGACAATGATAAACAACTGTTATTTTTTTGTGTTTTTTTTTTATGTTTATTTATAAGTTACTCTAGTTTCGTCTTTAAGTTTGTTAATTTTTTTTATCATTATTAATTCACTAATTTCGTGGTGTATTATGAGCAATGTGCAATAAATATTTCTTTCTTTCTGGTAAACACCATGTAATATCAATAAGGCAAGGCATACTGAAGGGGTGTACTGAATGCATTAGGCTTTTGTAGTAGTAAAATTGGCTTGCCTTCCACATAGTCTCGATAGCCGAGTGGGTGGGTGGTCGGAATTTCGAGTCAAGAGACCCGAGTTCGATCGAATTATATATTCGTACATAAGTTTTTGAAAAACCCATTGGTACGAGCCTAACACATGGGGATCGAACTCGGGTCTCTTGACTCGAAATTCCGACCACCCACCCTCTCGGCTATCGTGACTATGGCTTGGACATAAAGACGGCGACGGGCTTACCACCTGTCACCTTGTCCCGAAAATATCTTTGGTGGAAGGTGGGTCAAAGGGACTTAATTGTCTAGACTAGACCCCTGTCTACTCCTGTATGGGGAATTTCGTGAAGATATTTATTCATTTATTTATTTTATTCCACATAACACTCGTTTGAGCTGTAATCATTGCTGTCACTTAAGGATGTTTATAAATTATTATTTGTTTTAGGTTTATGTGATTCGTATGTGCGTGTAGCGTTATTGCCTGAAGACTTGTTCACGAACGTTGTAAAGCCCAAGACACAAACACACAGCAAGAATCTTTTCCCACTCTACGATGAAATGTTCCTCATGTAAGTTTTTAATTTAACAAAAAGAAGCTATTTTTCACGGATTCTTCGAAGAAAGCTAGAACAAAGAAAAGCTATTAAGGTATAGAAGATTAGATATTATTATTTTTTAAAAATTTCTTCGAAGGTAAGGAATTGTCTAGATCTCTTTTTACCCCAGTATTGGGAATATGCGAGAAGATAGTAAATAATTATTAAATAACATATAATAATAAGATTCATATTTCTTTGATAATAGTAATTAGTCAATAAAAAATTTTTGGTACCGAAATCTGCTGGCAGTTTATTCTTACCACCATTGCATTAAATTTAATACGATATGTAGTAGGTTTTATATACTATTTCTAGTCTGTACTGGTTTTATTATGAATGCGAAAGAAATTCTGTATCTCTTTATACTTGTACATGTAGAGCTCGCAGAGTAGAGTACAAATCCACAAGTTTTTCAAAGGATTTTTTGAACGGATCTCGATAACATTAAATGGGATTATGCAGTATGCATAAACCGATAAATCACATAGAGTATGATTGATTTATCATTTAACGGAATATTTTTATGAAATTTAGAAAACTAATTAAAAAACTACGCGAAAAAAAAAGCAGCGCGGGTAAACGCTCTTTGTTAATAAAAGCTTAATTAATGTGACGGGGTTGATTTGTTCGCAGTAAATTAACAGATGAGCAGCGTCGCCTCACGGACGGCCTTCTGCACTTTGTAGTCAAGGACAAGGACATGTTTAGCGTGAGCAACACGTTCGTGGGCGAGGCGTACCTGCACTTCAGCGAAGTGCCCGAGACCCCGGCACCAATCAGCAGCCTCTCTCAGCAGCATTTGCCACTGAGTAGGCCTGATAGTATTGGTGCGTGAAATTTTGCAGCTTGATATGATACGTAAGAAAAATGGACACAGTTGTTTATTTATTTGTTTTTTCAGATGGTGACGCAATCAAAGCTCTGGAATCTAGGCAAGGTGACAAACAAGCGAGGGAGTTCCTTAAAAAACAGAGACAGAAAATGCCGGGTAAACAATTCTTCTCACTCGGTTGATACATAAATGTTAAAGGCAAAAATTACCCAAATTTCCTTCAAGGTGCTATTTTCACAAAGAATACATAGTAAAGGACATTTTTTTATTTTTTTTTTGATTATATTTAACAGTTTTGAATTGAAATTACATCGTGTACATAGTTTTTCTGAATCAATGAAAATTTTAATTTCTTGTGATGCACAAGAACATAACCCCTTTTTATGAAGTCCTGTGTGTATTGATGTGCCGGATACTCTAGAAACTGAATTCGGATCGAATTACCTTTCTATTCGAACTTGAAATGGAATTAATTAGCAATATCATCGCTTGGCTTTACTTTAATGTAATTGGAAATACAATCTATTCATCTACAATATTATTTGTAGCTTAAAGTTAGCCGTAAATTTGAATTTGAATTTTAGGATTTATAACAATTTTTTGAGATTATACAATTTGATCATTGTAGAAACAATTGCTGTTTTAAAATTCTCTATAGTTTTTATATTAACTGACGTTTGTAATGCATAAATTGATACGCTTTAAATCAAACTGATGTATGAATCGTGACGTTTGTAACTATTTAGTATTTGATATATTATGCATTCTTATTTCTTGATTTTTATACACTTATACATGAATTTGAATACTCGTTTGAATCACTAATATCAACGTCGCAATAAATGTAACGTCCTCATTTCCTCGTCATTGAATAATATTGTTTTAGAATTATATAAGAATGGAGATATTGTAAAACTATTTATGATGGTTGTTGACCAACCGAAAATGTGATGAACAATTTTATTGTACTACCGCAAGCAGGTGTTTCTGTTGCATTCTATCTCATAAGGTTTATATTGGTATACGTTTTGCATGTACTTGAAATTAAATGTATAACGATAAAAATGTGAATGTGTGCGAATTGCTATTAATAAAACTGCTGTGTTCTGTGATAGAGAGAAGTGCCTTATGAAATAATTTGTATTTGTAGGTAACAGGCAGACATTAATTTACATTATTTTTTGTCATTTATTTGATCACCAGTTTTATTTTGCCAGTTGTTTTTGTATTTATTAGGATATATTGTAAGTGAAGAGTATAACATCCGTTTCTTGTCTTTATTTATTTATTAAATTTTCATAATAAATAAAAAGGAGAATTAATTTATAGTACCATATGTTTTATTGATATAATATAATTTATGGAGAAGAGGGAAAGCAGAGGGTTAGGTTTAATTGCTTTCTCACCGGACGAAACATAAGCATAAGGTTGCGAGACTGTGGTCAAGCCCGGTCCAGGCGCCCAATACAGAGGTGGTTAATGTATCCCCGACTCAGTTTTCAAGCTAACGATACTATATATTTACATGGATAAATATTTATATACACTTTTAAACATCATCGCCATTCAAAATCATAAGAAGTCACGATAGCCGAGTGGTTGGGTGGTCGGAATTTCGAGTCAAGAGACCCGAGTTCGATCCCCAGGTGGTAGGCTCGTACCAATGGGTTTTTCAAAAACTTATGTACGAATTATATCGTTGGCTTGGATATAAAGGCGGCGACGGGCTAACCACCTGTCACGTTGTCTCGTAAATATCGTCAATATTGGGAATTGCGTGAAGATTATTAACGAAAAACTTCGTTTCACTTTCTGCTTCTGCAGAATACTTTGTTAGTGACGCTGTATACAAATATGCAATATATCACATATTTGCACATGAAGGAACAATGTGGTATGTATTATTTATATATTTCGAATCATCATTAAAAAATCTTCAGACCATTTCAAATACTGGGGTAGACAGAGGTCTAGGCAATTAAGTCCTTTTGACTCACCTTTCACGGAAGACATTTTTTGGGACGCGTGGAAGGTGGTAAGCCTGTCGCCTTCTTTATGTCCATGCCAACGACAAAAATCGTATATAAGTTTTTGAAAAACTATGATAC
This sequence comes from Sericinus montela, assembly GCA_029286605.1. Classification (NCBI taxonomy): domain Eukaryota; kingdom Metazoa; phylum Arthropoda; class Insecta; order Lepidoptera; family Papilionidae; genus Sericinus; species Sericinus montela. The sequence goes on along the minus strand of JAGSMR010000031.1, from coordinate 4,552,566 downwards.
GAGCCTTCTACCTGAGGATAGGCATATGAGGAGAGACTGGCAGCGCACGCGATGCCCCACATTGAAAACTTCTCTGAACGAGCAAACGGCGAGGGTTAGGGAGGCCATCCAACAGCACTCCGCCGAGAGCTGGACCGACCACGTCGGTAGAATGGAAGGGGATTGGCCGGCGATCCACAAACTCTGCCATTGAAGGAACTTACTCGACCATTGAATCATAAGGATGGCACCCTACGCTTCAAAGCAGAAGACCGGGCAGAAGTGTTCGCAGATTACCTGGAAAACCAGTTTCAGCCCTTTCCGTCCTCAAACCAGAGCCACACGAACTCAGTGGTAGAACACCTTCGAGCCAATCTGGACGGGTCGGTAGACGAAGAAGAAGTCATCAGCTGGTAAGATATCTCTCCGGGATTGGTAGGGTGCAAGATTTGCCAGGCAGGAATCAAGAAGCCACCAGGCGCGGATAGCGTGACGAACATCGCGCTGAGACATTTCCTCCGAAAACTATCACAGCCTACGCACGGCTGTTCAATGGCATCCTGCGCACGGGGCAGTTCCCCACAGCCTGGACACTGGGGCGTATTATCATGCTCCCCAAGCCTAGAAAGAATTGCCTAGAGACGTCGAGATACCCGCCTATTTCGCTGCTTCTCGAACATCTCGATGGTGTTCGAGAAGCTGCTACAACTGCTACAACGCATACAACCCTGCCTGAAGCTGAGGACGGAACAGTTTGGCTTCAGGGCCGAACACTCAACCACCCTTCAGCTCACACGAGTTCTGCCCTATGCCACGGTCGGTCGCAACAAGCGTGAAACCACTGCCGCCACATTCCTGGACATTCGACGGGGTGTGACATAGCGGTCTTCTGCTCAAACTAACCAGGAAGGAAATTCTTTGCCGCTACATACAGGTGGTGGCCTCGTTCCTACAAGACAAGTGGTTCCAGGTGGCCGTTCAAGGAGCGTTGCCCCTGCCTCGCCACATTGCCGCAGGAGTACCGCAAGGCAGCTATCGCCGGCTTGATACGCTATTTTTACCGACGACATACCGAACCCCGATCACTCCCTGCTTGCGCTGTACGCCTACGATGTGGCGTATCTAACAAGGTCGATGAATGCAGCGCATGCAGTGGCTAAGTTGCAACTTACCTTGGTTCTCCTACCCAAATGACTCACCGACTGGAGGTTGTCGGTGAATGTAGGCAAAACGCAGGCCATCCTTCTGGGACATAGTTTATGATTGCCACCTGGACTGAAACTTCAAGGACAGGACATAGCTTGGTCGAGCACTGTCAAATACCTGGGAGTGACCATCGACCGCAGACTCAGCCTCCTAATAATAATTATTTTATCTGTTCTAAAAGTTAAAATATTTTGCAGTTGCATACATAATGTTATAACCACTTTATTTAATTCAACTTCGCGCGAGAGACTTCTACTTTGAAGTGGAGCTATTCAAACCAAAAACACTGCGGGAATATCAACATGCCTTTTACGCTGGGAATTATTTCATTCCACATATTACGTTGAAGTTAATTCATGAATGAAATAGGTCGTACAATTTATTTCAAATTACGACTGAATCTAGAAAAGAGTCGAGTAGTATTACGATGGAACATTTGTGTTATATATATATCTGCCGTGTGGTTAACAATGTAGGGAGAGAAATGTGCTGCGTAAGAATATACGAGTAGTGTATTCTTACGCTGTAACCACACCTTAACCTTTCATCCTCTGTGTTTCGTTAAGTGAATAAGGCAAAGCCGGAAATGCAGTCGGGATTTCGGAAGAACCATAGCACCACGACGGCCCTAGCCCAACTAGCTGACGATGTACTAACCGCTCAAGATGAAGGAAAAGGCACAACACTAGTATTACTAGATTTTTCTCGTGCATTTGACTGTATAAATATTTCCCTTCTCTTATCAAAGCTTCATTACTATGGATTCAGTAGCAGCGCTATACAATGGTTCGATAGTTATTTTAAAAACCGACTACAAACTGTAGAACTGAGCGATGACCGAGGAACATTAATACGTTCGCAATCAAAAAATATCAAAGCCAGTGCGCCCCAGGGATCAATACTGGCTCCAATATTGTTTTCAGTGTACAGTGCCGACTTAGTAAAAAACATTAAGCACTGTAAATTTCATTTATACGCAGATGATTTGCAAGTCTATATGGCATGTAATCCGCGTGATACTCAAGAAGTCGTTAATAAAATCAACGAAGACCTCGAAAGTATAGCCGCGTGGTGCGACTCAAACTGCCTTGTACTAAACGGAACTAAATCTAAACTACTAATTATGGGTTCTAAAAATCAATTAAAAAATATATCAGAAAGAGGGGCAGGCATCCAAATTCGAGGGGAAGTCGTAGAACGTGTAAATGAGATTCGCAATCTGGGCTTACTAATGGATGACAAATTACAGTTTGAGAAACACATACTAAGTACTAGCAGAAACTGCTTTTATAGACTTAAGGTTCTTTATCAAATAAGGGAGTTTTTAAATACGGATATTCGGGTAAAATTGTGTGACACTCTTGTCCTTTCAAAATTTAATTATATGGACATTGTATATGGCCCGAGACTTTTAGCGCGGTCGCGACGTCTAGTGCAACGTGTTCAAAATGCATGTGCCAGATTTAGTTTTACAATACCGCCCCGCACGCACGTCACCCTTTACATTAACAATGCCAAAATGTTAAAAATGGAATATCGTCGAAAACTGCACATGGCAACTCTCCTATTCGGGGTATTAAAAAATAAAACACCTCCTTATCTTGCTGACAAACTCATATGGTCACGTGATATAAAAACTTACAATACGCGCACCAGAGGGAATACTCTCGTCGTGCCTCGTCACCGCACTCACGCTTTCCGAGAAAGTTTCAAATACGCCGCATCCAAGTGCTGGAACGACATACCGCCTCCTTTGCGAAATCTGAAAGCAATACATACATTTAAAAATAAATACAGAACACAATTACTGCAAAGTCAGATTAACTTTGATCAAAGTTCATAAAGCTTTGCACAATTACGTACCTCATCGTCATAGATTTTTAACAACGCAGCATTAAAATCGTCCTCTTGAATGCGGCTTTTGTTTTGTCTTGTTATATTCTTTATATTCTTCAATAATTACATATATTTTTTTTTTACAAATTATCTGGTCACTGTTATATAGCACTATATAGTATTTTAACAATTTCCCTTTTGTAGTATATAGTCCTTTATAGTATTTTAATAATTTCCCTTTTGTAGTGTTCGTATTGCCCTTCTAAGAGCATTTGAATGCATAATTTTGTCAGCATAATTTTGTGTTTAAAAGATTATGAGTATACATATAGCACTGATTTCGGCGAGTCACTAGTTGGACACACTGAAAATCAGCGCCATGGAAAAAAAAAATTCATGGCATTATGCTGAGTGTGGTCCAGTTCCCAGATGACGCCTTGACACATACGAGTATAGGTATTGTTTAGTTTGTAATATGTAGTATGTTGTAATTTGTATTGTAAATCCAAGTGTTATTTGTAAATTATGTGTTTTTTTTTATGTTTTCTCTGATGGCGTCACTTTGGAGAATAAACCTTTCTTTCTTTCTTTGAAAATACATTTGGGTAGCGACAGATGGCAGGATAACCATTTCGAACCGGAAAGTACCGGATAATATCAAGTGGAACAGTACCGAGCAGTAGCGTCTCGGGAGCGAGGTATCTGGAACTGCAGTTGCCAATCTATATATAGATTATAGCAAATTCTCCCTTACAGAGGAATCGTATGTCTTGAATGGACTTTTACAGGCAGTGTGTTATATATACATTCATTTTTGAATTCCTTAACGTTATACTGTAATTATTACATTTTGATGTTATACATGCATACCTACAGTTACTTGTGATATAAATAATATCGCTGATTTTTCAATAATTTCAATTGTTTAAAAGTTAAGTATGAATAGTGACCAGGGAAATGAGGCATTATGAGTATACGTTTATACTACATTTATATCCTTTAAGATATAAATTTATTATGTAGTTACGTTGCCCTAAGTTAGTTGTGTAGTTGTAAAATTATCAATTTTTATATATTATTGAAAAATCAGCGTTATAATTTATATGACAAGTAACTTTAGGTACGTATCTATAACATCAAAATGTAATAATTACAGTATAACGATAAAGAATTCTAAAATGTTTTATATGTCATTACGTTTGTCACACATGTGTGGTCGATAATGGTAACTTTCTAAATACTTATATAACTTAATAATAATAACTTTTTTTAATAATTTATTAATAACAAGAATTCAGAAAGTTCGAGTGTTTTGAGCGTAGTCCTTACACACAACGCGGCCCTCACGTCAATGGCACTTATAGTTTTAATATTGCATTACGGCAAATTAATTACACAAGACGCCGGTAGCAGACGGGAGTTTTCAAAGGAACGATATTATTGCTTCATGCATAGTAATAACAAGTGCTAGAACATGCGCAGTTAATATACATGCCCGTTGTAAGTTACGATACGATAAAAATTGAAATTCATTATTTGCATGCCTTGGTGTCGGTAGAGCCATTCTCCACCTTTTCGTGAGTGTCGTAAGAGGAGATTAAGAAAAGTTCGGAAAATAGAAATGACAACCGACAGATATAGGCTCAATTAATCACATTACAAAGTGTCTGGTACCGGACCGCTTATAAAACGTGGTCACGATACCGTTTCCCAATCGAGATGATTATTGGCTAATATTTCTTATGGGAGAGGCCTCTAAATAAGTAAGCAGAACAAAGATTTTTTTATCATTAATTGTATGAAAAAAGTTGAATTCTCGTTGTATTTCTCACAATGAAAAAACTCTAAATAAAAATATTAAAGTGTTAAATTGATCGATACTTAAATTGGAAATAAGGCAAAAATAATAAACCACTTACAAATAATTATTATGCATATAAATCAGATACATCATTTACCAAAAATTATTCAATTTATTATAATGTATCATTCAAAGCTTAAGAGCTTTTTCTGATGGTTTCTGATTTCATTTACAGCGCATTATTATTCCTCACAACGCCTTTACATGTCTTAACAAGTGTCGAAAAAGTTACCTGTAGTTCATAATGACCAATACCTTCGTCATCGTCTTTTCATACCATTGTCATTCAAAATTAAGAACCGATTAATTTAAACGTCGCCGTACAAAGATCCAATCACATGTGACGGTGAGTGGTGGAAACATGGTACTGTATAAAACGGTGGCGGCGTCTTTCATGTGTCTCCCTTCGCTTTGATCGCACCGCTCCGACAATCCGCCCGACTACTTATCGGTTCAGATTTATTATTCGGAGGCTGCGGAGGCCTCAGGGAATCGCGGATTGTTCTTACTATACGATAGCTACAAACTTATACTCAACATTTTTGTTGATATTACCAAAAAATAATGTAAGTCGAAAGAGTCTGTTTTAATCGCTATCCCAGAATTGGTTTATGTTATGGTCATTATTTTATTACATTGTTTACCATTATTTTTTTATCATTAATTGTATGAAAAAGTTGAATTCTCGTTGTATTTCTCACAATGAAAAACTCTAAATAAAAATATTAAAGTGTTAAATTGATCGATACTTAAATTGGAAATAAGGCAAAGCTTTGAAAATACATTTGGGTAGCGACAGATGGCAGGATAACCATTTCGAACCGGAAAGTACCGGATAATATCAAGTGGAACAGTACTGAGCAGTAGCGTCTCGGGAGCGAGGTATCTGGAACTGCAGTTGCCAATCTATATATAGATTATAGCAAATTCTCCCTTACAGAGGAATCGTATGTCTTGAATGGACTTTTACAGGCAGTGTGTTATATATACATTCATTTTTGAATTCCTTAACGTTATACTGTAATTATTACATTTTGATGTTATACATACCTACAGTTACTTGTGATATAAATAATATCGCTGATTTTTCAATAATTTCAATTGTTTAAAAGTTAAGTATGAATAGTGACCAGGAAATGAGGCATTATGAGTATACATATAGCACTGATTTCGGCGAGTCACTAGTTGGACACACTGAAAATCAGCGCCATGGAAAAAAAAAATTCATGGCATTATGCTGAGTGTGGTCCAGTTCCCAGATGACGCCTTGACACATACGAGTATAGGTATTGTTTAGTTTGTAATATGTAGTATGTTGTAATTTGTATTGTAAATCCAAGTGTTATTTGTAAATTATGTGTTTTTTTTTATGTTTTCTCTGATGGCGTCACTTTGGAGAATAAACCTTTCTTTCTTTCTTTGAAAATACATTTGGGTAGCGACAGATGGCAGGATAACCATTTCGAACCGGAAAGTACCGGATAATATCAAGTGGAACAGTACCGAGCAGTAGCGTCTCGGGAGCGAGGTATCTGGAACTGCAGTTGCCAATCTATATATAGATTATAGCAAATTCTCCCTTACAGAGGAATCGTATGTCTTGAATGGACTTTTACAGGCAGTGTGTTATATATACATTCATTTTTGAATTCCTTAACGTTATACTGTAATTATTACATTTTGATGTTATACATGCATACCTACAGTTACTTGTGATATAAATAATATCGCTGATTTTTCAATAATTTCAATTGTTTAAAAGTTAAGTATGAATAGTGACCAGGAAATGAGGCATTATGAGTATATTGTTTATACTACATTTATATCCTTAAAGATATAAATTTATTATGTAGTTACGTTGCCCTAAGTTAGTTGTGTAGTTGTAAAATTATCAATTTTTATATATTATTGAAAATCAGCGTTATAATTTATATGACAAGTAACTTTAGGTACGTATCTATAACATCAAATGTAATAATTACAGTATAACGTTAAAGAATTCTAAAATGTTTTATATGTCATTACGTTTGTCACACATGTGTGGTCGATAATGGTAACTTTCTAAATACTTATATAACTTAATAATAATAACTTTTTTAATAATTTATTAATAACAAGAATTCAGAAAGTTCGAGTGTTTTGAGCGTAGTCCTTACACACAACGCGGCCTCACGTCAATGGCACTTATAGTTTTAATATTGCATTACGGCAAATTAATTACACAAGACGCCGGTAGCAGACGGGAGTTTTCAAAGGAACGATATTATTGCTTCATGCATAGTAATAACAAGTGCTAGAACATGCGCAGTTAACATACATGCCCGTTGTAAGTTACGATACGATAAAAATTGAAATTCATTATTTGCATGCCTTGGTGTCGGTAGAGCCATTCTCCACCTTTTCGTGAGTGTCGTAAGAGGAGATTAAGAAAAGTTCGGAAAATAGAAATGACAACCGACAGATATAGGCTCAATTAATCACATTACAAAGTGTCTGGTACCGGACCGCTTATAAAACGTGGTCACGATACCGTTTCCCAATCGAGATGATTATTGGCTAATATTTCCTTATGGGAGAGGCCTCTAAATAAGTAAGCAGAACAAAGATTTTTTTATCATTAATTGTATGAAAAAAGTTGAATTCTCGTTGTATTTCTCACAATGAAAAAACTCTAAATAAAAATATTAAAGTGTTAAATTGATCGATACTTAAATTGGAAATAAGGCAAAAATAATAAACCACTTACAAATAATTATTATGCATATAAATCAGATACATCATTTACCAAAAATTATTCAATTTATTATAATGTATCATTCAAAGCTTAAGAGCTTTTTCTGATGGTTTCTGATTTCCCATTTACAGCGCATTATTATTCCTCACAACGCCTTTTACATGTCTTAACAAGTGTCGAAAAAAGTTACCCGTAGTTCACAATGACCGTACCTTCGTCATCGTCTTTTCATATCATTGTCATTCAAAATTAAGAACCGATTAATTTAAACGTCGCCGTACAAAGATCCAATCACATGTGACGGTGAGTGGTGGAAACATGGTACTGTATAAAACGGTGGCGGCGTCTTTCATGTGTCTCCCTTCGCTTTGATCGCACCGCTCCGACAATCCGCCCGACTACTTATCGGTTCAGATTTATTATTCGGAGGCTGCGGAGGCCTCAGGGAATCGCGGATTGTTCTTACTATACGATAGCTACAAACTTATACTCAACATTTTTGTTGATATTACCAAAAAATAATGTAAGTCGAAAGAGTCTGTTTTAATCGCTATCCCAGAATTGGTTTATGTTATGGTCATTATTTTATTACATTGTTTACCATTATTTTTTATTATTTCTTTTGTGGGAGAAGGTGGCAAACACGAATTGCTACCATAGTTTGAAAGATGGCTAGTAAACAATATATCAAAAAGATTTAGTTCTTCTTGTCTTGTTGAATTTATAATAAAAAGTAAACAACATTCAAATAAAAGTAGACGGGAGCAACGTTTATATTATATTAATATTACTATTTATAACATGCGATACCTATACATATCGCATCCATCTATGTCTTAAGCGCCTATCAGACGTTCCCTTTCAGAGTTTACCCATGAACTGTCACTTGCAAAAGTGATTGTATTTGTCTTGGTGGCTGTCGACCGATGGCGGTATAACTTTTAAAAATTAAAGATAGAAAAGGGTGCAAAGGTATTAAATACTGTACTACACTTATCTCTATACACTAATCTCTACAACAATCTATAATCAAATAATACATTTGCAATTAACATTTCGCTGTAGTGTACATTTACGATATCTGCAATGGTCCTATATTTTTTGCTTCTATCAACGCGGACCCCGGTAGCGCTTTGAGAGCTTCTGTAAAAAAGAAGATCGTATTTTACACTCAAGAAGATCGTATCATACACGGAATATTATACACTCCAGAGCAATGAATCTGGGTCACTTAAACAAACCTCGGAATCTTAATTATAAATCTCGAAAACTGAAAATGCTTACTTAATGATTATTTCATTAAGTAAGCATTTTCAGTTTTCGAGCATTCTGTTTAGTAAACAGTTAAATACTCCTTAAATTGAGGTATTAAAATTTCTTAAGAGTAGTTTCTGTAAGGTTATGTTATAAAAAAACAAATTTGAAAAAGGGAGACTTTTGAAGATGGAATAGCGAAATTACTGCATTTGAAGTTGCTTTTGTTTCTAATCTGTCATTTAAGTGAGTATATAAACCATATTGATAGTGTTCAATATTTATTATTCAACCTGTAATCATGTCGCTTAAAACTAAAGAATCCAGAATCCACACAATGCTGGAAACACTGCACTATAATTGAAGTGCTGGAAGCACAATAATGGTTTAGGATGCGGACTGCGAAACATGACGTCGCAGGTTCGGACCCCGCCATTCGACTATTGACGTAAACCAACTCCAGACACAAGCATTGTAGCTTAATTGGAGTGGTTAACAGGAATACTAGTAATGTTATTCGGCATTGCTAGTATTCTTAAAAATGCTGGATACCGGCCGGAGTCAGCGCGATACAGCCACGACTGTCGACGTGTCGCTGTCAACAGTAAGAAGAGAAGAGTTCTCCGACGTAACGTGGAAAGTGGCTCTTACCTACGTAGACCGGGAACATGCAGAACTAGGTGTACCGCAGCACGAGAAGATCGATACTTGATGAACATCATGCTTCGTAATCGCTTTCTCACAGAAACTGGACTTACAAATCAGTTTCGACGCCTCGGATGAAGTAACCCAAGCGAATGGACAGTAATACGAAGACTTGCTGAAGCTAACTTGAAACCACTTAGACTTGCAAATGGTCCTAAACTGCAAATGCCCAGAACCATTTAAATTGGACTATACAAGATTGGTCGAAAGTTATGTTCTCCGACGAATCAATATTTACGCTTTACAAGCACTATGGGCGACACAGAGTATATAGAAGACCAGAGGAAAGATTCTAGCAAGCATGCATAGACGAAACAGTTGCCTACGGTGGTGGGTCTGTACTTGTGTCGGCCGAAATTTCATCTGAGAGTCGCACAGAACTGGTGTTCATAGAAAACTGCTCTTCAACTAGCGTAAGATATGATAACACTTTGGGCCAATTTGGTGGTATAGTATTTGGTTTTATGGTCAATTTGGGTGAGGATGCTATTTTTGTGCATGACAATCCCCGACCTCATACAGGTTTCATTGCGCACACGAGATGAACATTACTCGTATGTAGTAGCCAGCACGCTGCCCGGATATCAACTCGATCGAGCATGCATGGGACGAGCTAGGGACATGCGTAAAATTACGAAACCCTGTGTTTTTTAATAAATAAAATGATAAAAATATTTAATAAAATAATAATTTTTTAGTAAAATTTTCAATTAAAACTTAGTTTGATTACTTTCATTTTAGGGTATTGTCTATTAAACACCGTTTCTTTTGTTAAGCTAGCGTTCTAAGTGTCCAAGATTTATAGGTTTCTTTAGGTTTTTAGGCCGCATTAATTGCTCTCGAGTACTAAAAAGTAGCTAAAAAGGAAATTAAATGCGCAATTAATAAAAATAACTATATATTGTGCCGTTAGCATGGACATCAGACAGGTCACGTTGTCCCAAGTAAGTTTCGGTGGAAAGTGGGTCGAAAACACTTCATTGTATAAATCTCTGCCTACCCCCGTATGGGAAATTGCGTGAATATATGAAAAAAACCTTTTAGTAGTTTGAATAGGCACCCCGAATAATTTAATTAGAAACGATCAAAAGCCATCATAAAATGATTTTTTCTAATGTTTTTAAATCGCTTTTAAAACGCGGCTCAACTAAATCATAAGGGGATTGATTAATAAGCCGTGAAGATTTTGAATGATCTTAATGGTTAATTCTTCTACTCTGTTTGTGAGCGGCTTTACCTCCTGATTTATTATCCGGATAGCTAGATGCTGTCGATAAAATAAGTTTAATGAGCCGGGACCGTATCATATATCAGAGTCGGCATCATAAAGGTGGGTACCAACTGTCAAAGGGCTCATTGTGGCGGCCTGGCTTTTAGATGGCATTTTTACAGGTAGGCTCATGCTTTGAAGGTTGGCCCTGCCGCCCGACAATTATATTCTACTTAACTCAGCATCCATTGCACAATGCATCCCCCGGTTTTAGTATACTATCGGATCATATATATTATTGTTATAATTATTCTGTTAAAATAAAGCTGTCAATTGATACATAAACTCTTCCTTACTTAAGTACTTACATGGCCTTTACTTAAAATAATTAGTTTCCGCAAATCCTCAATTCGTTCTGTTTTTATTGGGACACTAAATCACAAAACTAAAATTCATAAATAAAATATATATATATATATATATATATATATATATATATATATATATATATATATATATATATATATATATATATATATATATATATATATATATATATATATATATATATATATATATATATATATATATATATATATATATATATATATATATATATATATATATATCTTTAATTTATGAATTTTAGTTTTGTGATTTGAGGTCATGTATATAAGTCCCTTCGACCCACCTTCCACCGAAGATTTTTTTGGTACAACGAGACAGGTGGTGAGCCCGTCGCCGTCTTTATGTCCAAGCCAACGATGAAATTCGTACAAAAGTTTTTGAAAAACTCATTGATACTGCCATCTGGGGATCGAACTCGGGTCTCTCGAATCGAAATTCCGACCACCCAACAACTCGGCTATCGTGACTTTTTACGTGACGTGGGCCGAAAAGAGAAGAGAGAGAAAATTTGCCTGAGATTCTTCTACAAGCACAGCAAGTAGGAATCATGTCTGACGAACATAGTTATCAAACTATTAACATGGAATCATTCAAACATAGTGAATCTAATATTACAGGTAATATAACAATATTTTTGATTTTTTTCTTAATGTATAAGATGTAATGGATTTATTTCTGTGTAAAAGTTGAAATAGGCTTGCCGGAACCATCACCCCGAACTGGTTTCACCTTGTCTTGGCCGTAGGGCTTAGTAACCGTGTCTTGGACACTCACGGTGAACCAAGAAGAACCTACAACTGAGGTGGCTGCTCCAAATGGTCTTGGTTTTCCTACGTCGGATGCGTGTTCGCGAGTTATGGAGAGAGACTTTGCGTCGTTGCCTTTGCACCGACCTCCGTGCCACTGGCGGCGATCACACCGCTGATGCGGCCTAGGTGGGACCATGGGGAGTGTCTATTCTATTAGAGAGAGAGGAGTATTACGAGGCTCCGTTCCCTGCCCACCGTGGCCAAAATATGACCGGCGCCGAAGCTGAAGTCCTTATCCACCGCGGGGTCACGGGTGGACTGATACTCGGTCAACGAACACCCACACGAAGGCATTTATTATTTATTATTTGGTATTTCCCCACGTATTAAAAAAAGGCCGAGACTCACTTCTGAAGACCACGTGAGCGAATCTCGCGCATAAAGGTAGGTCGAGAGTACTCCGATACCTCTACCTGTCAACTGGCAAATGAGAGTTAAGAAAATAATGAATCCGAAAAGAAGCAAATAAATGAGATCTGTTCTCTGGCTAATTCTACTACTGTTAACTATTATAAAAGACAGACATCGCGGCGCATATTTTCCTAGATAATGAAGGTTTCATAAAAAAATTCATAAAATCACGACAAGCTAATCTTGTAACCGTAACATTTCGCGAAGGTCGTAAAATATCCTGATAAAATCACACTGTTAAAAATTTTTAAGATTATTCGGAACATACCATTCGAATTCGATGATAAAATTAACATCAATAAGAAGTCACCTTTCAAACCAAAAATACTAAATCAAATTCAGTATATCTGACCCATCAATACACAGTTCGGTAAATGGTCACTAGCATATTTGTTTGCTTCGGGAGTTAAAATGTAAAAACTATTTTTTTAAAAAAACGTGTCTAGTTTTATTGGCATAATTTCTATTTGGTTGCGGTGGACATAAAGCCAATAATAACTGCGGTTGTTTTTATCGCCTGAATTAATAAACGAGTTATGTATATAATTTTATACCATCCGGTATAATATCAGGGTGAATTATTAGGTACTTCCGCAGTGAAAAGCATAGGAGAAAAATTAACGTAATAAATATACCTTTAAAATGTTTTTGGTTGGCATCTTTAATATGTCGAATAAACTTTTTAACCATAAATTTATAAACCAATAACAGTCATCGTTACGAAAAAATTAAAATTTAGTAACTAATGTTATATTTGATTAACTATGTGTTTTGAACACGTGATCGCGTATAAAGTTCCAAGTGTAGCGTGCCCAAAACTTAAACGAGGTGCAAAATACGGTTAAAATACACACAAACTTCGCCAATCCCAGGGACGCTGTTGACAAGTGAGGGTGCTCGGTCGGCGCCCGCGCTGCTCGCGTGGCCATCTCGTTTGAGTCACGCGCTTCGTAATGCTTGCATAATAATAATGACGGATGCCGATCGCGCGGCGGCGCCTTTGATCCGCGGTGCTTTTGATCTCGCCGCCATAGCCGGTCCCACCGCCCCTGCCGCTCAAACGAGCCGCCCGCTTCTTACCTTTATTCGGTCCGACGCCGCGCATCAAGTTGTTCGGCCCTTCGCCCTCGCTCTAAATTGAGGCTTTATTTTGTAAACAGGGAGTGCTACCGTGCGCGGCAGTGTATAGAGTAAAGACGTCAGTATGGGGTGTGCAAGCTCGAAGGGCGCCACGGCGCATCGAACGCGATGATCGCGCGTCTGCGCACCGACGTTCTCAATTGGACGATAATATGTGTACGCATCTAATTTTTACTATGTGAACGTGTGTTTTTCCGTATGATTTATGTTTATTTTAAAGTTGCTGTGCGTGTTGTTTTGCTCATTTTTAGTGCATAAAAATGAACGAATACATTTTATCACTAAGGTTTTTGGTTTTTCGATTACTTATTTGAAGTGTATGTTGCTAAAATATTTTATATAGCCCTTAGAAATTGCATTGTTTTAAATTTCTCCAAAACATTTCTAGTTAAATTATTGAAAATATTTTCAGAATCGGATTGAATTTACAACTTACTCACAGCCTATAAATGTCCACTGCATGACATAGGCATCGCCCATAAAGAGGATTAGCCGTAATCACCATGCTTGGTAAGCGGATTGGCCTTCCCAATATTAGACACCTTGCACCTCAGACGCTGCTGCCCGTCACCGGTCTTAATCTTGACCTAGTATCATCGGTATGGTTATTCCGGCGCTAGCCTATATTATTTTTAAGACTTTCCCCAGTCATCTTTTACGACACCCACGAGTATAAAGGGGGGTGATTACTTCAAGGCATTAACTTTCAAATACTACTATTATCAATACTACTTGGTAATATACCAATACAATATCATAAATAGTACGGAACTGTAATAGAAAACGGTCCCCCCGTAACCACGAACTGTAAAGCATCCGAAACGTCGGGAAATAAAAATATTTTGTAAAAACTTATTAAAAACGCGAAACAATCCGAAAATAGTTTTATTTTAAATGTGTATTAGAAAATTTTATTTAATTCTAGATTCTACACTGAGTACAATTTTATCAATTTACAATGTCTAATTAATTTATTAGTGAATGTAAAATGGTTGCAATATATCTAGTTATTTAATTATTGCATCGATTATTTTCAAATTCATTCAGAAAAGGTAAAAATTCATGCGGATATTTATTTTATTACAATCTGCTCGAGGCAAACTTAAACTTTGGTCAGATCAGATCAGTTTGGGCACTAACTCAGTAATTTATTTGATTAAATCGAATTAAATTTCGCCCCCCGTCTTACAATTATAGGGATAACTGACACTCAAACACCTTGGCATTATACTCAAAGTGGATGTAATAGCAAAAATTTTGTTAAATAGTTATATATTTATAATAGTAGGTAGGAGTTTATTTTTCTAACATGGTATTTAAATTATTGCATGTAATTCAATCTCATTTCATTCACACAATGTGTTGAATATGAGTCATTTAAATTAATGGTTACGGCTTTATAATGGCACTAATGAATAATTATCGCCTCTGGTAGGTGTTTACTAAGTAATTTATGAATTATGCCTACAATACATTGATTTATTTTTTATTTTACCTCGCTAGCTTCATATTAATGACATGAAATCCTTGTTATTAATTAACAAATGAAATTATGTGAATAAATAACTTCTATTTCAATTCCTTTTTTTTTCAAATTTTCTCATACGTGGTTAGGATATTTACTAGCTCGGCCATGCTTCGCTGTGGCTGTGGCAAATAAAATAAGTAAAATCATTAACCTTTGAAGGAAGCAACGAAAATAATTCATCATAAAACGTTTATCATAGCCATGTACCATATTTTACATAGAATATGCTATTTCATTTTTCCGTGTATGTCGCAGAGCAACTGCAAAGTAATGCAAAGCCACCGACATATGGTGGGTTAACCTTCTTAAAACAAAGCAGGCCAAAACTAAGTTAAACTAATCTAATATCACGCAAGGTGTTTGGTAATGCATTTGCTAATTCGCATGTAGCGTGTGACGATTATAGCTAGTGTTTTAAGTGAGAGGCCTATGAAAGGACACCCTGTTATAAACTTTATATAAAAGCCATTAAAATAAGTTAGATGGCAGTTAGAAACCTTACTAGACGCGATATGAATATAAACATACATATTTACTGTTACTTCTTTGGATAGAAAAATATAAACTAAAATAAATATCAAATCAAAAAATATATACTTTTCTGAATCTGGCAAAATTGCATTATTTTCATATAATTTTTATTACGGTTTTATGTTTCAGATTGTGTTATGTGCTGCGAGTGAAAGTGTAACGACGCGTGATAGTTTGAGGCTGACGTGGTTGACTAACAGTTCGCTGACATGTAACGATGGTACTCCTGTTGGGTACGTATGGCAATTTTTAATGGAAAAACGCAAAAGACCATACAGACCAATGGTACGTGATTACCGATGCCCAAGTACAACTGCAATAAAGAGCTCCAGTTCCATTGCTGAAGTTGTTTGAAGTAGTACTTTTACGAGTAGTAATATTAGTAGATAGTGAGAGAAAAGAAGAGGAGGGTGGAAGTGGGGTTTTCAATCACCGGATGTTATTCCGATGCCACCATTTCTCGCCGGTATTATGCGAGGCCTTGTTAATTAACGGATCTAAACGGACCACATAAAAGGAGCAAAAACTGCTTCTTAACTCTACTACGCTAATAAAAAAATCTATTCAATTTTGCACTTTAAACCGTTGAATGGGTAGTAGACCAAAGTCATCAAAAATTGTCGATGCCTTTTATGAGTTAGATTTCCATAGGAAAAAATAAAGGTAAATTAGTATGACAATACCACAAGCTGATGTGTTTTTCTTTTACTATTTTGAGTTGAATGAGCTCGTAAATCCACAATGTATCTATCACTGAGGCTTTATATATGTTGATCAACACAAACATACGGTTAAATCAAGATGAAAGTGTTAATTTGCTTGTCGCACATGGGTGTAAAATGAGTTTAAAGTTTATCTGAGTTAAGGGATAACGTGAGCCACTTGCTCGTTTGCCCCCCCCCTGCCCCCCCCCCCATTCTAAGAGTATACATAAAAAAAATGACCGCAACATAGGGTAGGAACGTTCAATCCAGGTGAACGCAATAGATCGTAATATACTGTACCGATGCCCGTATCGATCCTTTTGATTTTTTAGATCGGTTCAGTATCGAATCAAGTATTATAAAAATAAAGCATATTGGTTTTTATTGCATCAAAATTAGCAGATTTTCCATCCATTTTCTATACAGATATTTTGGATCACCATGGATACTCTATATCGATCCTATAGTCAAGTATTATTAAAAATAAAACAAGTTATCTTTTATAGCATATACATAAAAAGTTGTTTTAGTAGAGAAAGAAAACATTTTTTTCCATTGGTTAATCTTTGAATGAAAAGGTAGTAATAATAATAATTATGATAGCCCATCTGGGTGGATCTGGATCTAGGCTTTTATTTAAAGTGTGTTTGGCTAACGAGAAGATATATTCAGGGGACACAGACATTGCTGCTACTGACACATTAAATGTTTCCCATACCTTTTCGCGTTGACCAACATTTTCTCGTTGAACAATATTTGGATCAGACTTTCTGTCCTACAAAAGTTCTGACATATGTTGTTTGAAATATGTGTGGAGGCCATGTTGTGCTCTGCCTGCGACAAGTCGTACCACCATTTCGCTATGATATTTCCAGTTAGCGTTTGTTATTTGTTGTGTTTTGTTTTTAACATCTCGGAAATATAATTTGCACTTTCCTCCACTCATCGCTTTTTCTGAACAACGAGCACTATTTTTTGTGTAATCACAGATAAAACAGTTTATGTACGTTGTTGGCAGTTTAAGAGAGTAAAACGTAGTACACAAAAATGAAATTATCTATCATCACAAGTAATCATGCGATTTATACAAATTGGTTCGATTTTTCGATCCGATCCTCATTGTACAAGTATCGACCAACGATTGCATTCAAAGCCATTGTATCGATCCACACAAGTATCGGATCTAACATCCCTACCGCCACAGTTCATCTACAAATAGTTAGAATGCAAGTTTACAGATGCGTTTGTTTTGCCTCCAAGAATTTACGTGGAATCCCTCATTACACCTAATTTCACTGGATTATATCGGAACATACTTACGCAGCTGCTTGGTGAAATTGTTTGCCATTAACTGAAGCGCCTCCTAAGCAGTGTAATAGTATATTTCCTGGTATAAGTTTATTAGCTACCATTATTATGTTTTTCACCACAGACCGTGGTAGTAATAGCCGAATTGTTGGGTGGTCGGAATTTCGAGTCGAGAGACCCGAGTTCGATCCCCAGGTGGCAGTACCAATGAGTTTTTCAAAAACTTATGTACGAATTTCATCGTTGGCTTGGACATAAAGGCGGCGATGGGCTCACCACCTGTCACGTTGTCCCGAAAATATCTTCGGTGGAAGGTGGGTCAAAGGGACTTAATTGTCTAGACTTGACCTCTGTCTACACCTGTATTGGGAATTGCGTGAAGATATTTATTTATTTATTATTTTATTTTACCGTGGTAGTATCGACTTAATAATGTGCCACCCCTTTCTTCTTGTGGGTGTCTTTTAATCCACTAGCCGAGCAAAGCGATTGTGGCAAACCCACTCACGGAATAAAGTCAACTGTTAAAAATTGCCCATGTTCAACAGTGGACTATTACTATTTTAGACAGTAAATTTTTTAAGATGTATGTTATTTGCATTTCAGGTACTATTTTCGACGCGGCAGCAATAATAAACACTGGGTTGTATATTTGGAAGGAGGTGGATATTGCTGGGACATGGCGTCTTGCGATGCCCGTTGGAGAAAGCGTCCAGGACTCATGTCATCGACGCGATGGCCTCGCGCACGTCGTGCTCCAGCTTTACTTTCCGCCGATCCTGCCATTAACCCTTTATGGCATGCGTCAAATCATGTTTTGTTGCCTTATTGTTCAAGTGACATGTGGGTTGGTACTAGGATTAAGCCAAAAGTGAACAGTAGTTTTGCATTTTCCGGCCGCCTGATAGTGAGTTCAGTTCTTAATGAGCTTCTTCACATTGGACTGGCCGGTCGCTTATTATTAATCGGATCGAGTGCCGGCGGAGCCGGAGTCATGCTTAATGCTGATGCGACAAGAAGAACACTTCGATCGCATGGTGTTCGCGTTGCTGCTATCGCCGACTCCGGTTGGTTTTTAGACAGACCAGCGAAAGCGAGACGCTCATACTCTACAGATGCTGTCGCGAAATTAGGTCACTCATTTTGGCGTGGATCACCGCCGACATCTTGTGTGCGAGAGTACCCCAACCAGCCGTGGTTATGTTATTTCGGATATCGTTTATATCCTCACATTCGTACCCCATTATTTGTTTTTCAATACCTTTTTGATTCCGCACAACTGACCGCGGAAGGTGTAAGGGCACCACGAACTCGTGCGCAATGGGATGCTGTACACCAGACGGGTGCGGCTCTGCGTTCGAGTTTGAAATCTGTGAGAGCAACTTTTGCACCAGCTTGTATTGCTCACGGTGCATTAGCTCGGCCGGAGTGGCTAGCGATTAATGTATCAGGTGTACCATTACCACGGGCGATATTTTGTTGGGAAAGGCGGTTCGAGATGGGAGCCAATCATGATAGAGCACGCTGTGCACCACGACGACTCATTGAGAGGTGTTCATGGCCGCAGTGCAACGGTTCGTGTCCGCGGTTGCGGGATCCACGTACAGGAGAAGAGGTTGCTCTTGCGGCATTATTACAAAGTTTTGGCTTGGACGTTCGTGGAGCAGCTGCTGCAATGGGACTCGATGCTAGACAACTAGCGCGAATGAGTCGCGCGGAACTTTTGCCACTTCTAGCACCCCATACGTGACATTATCTGTTATAAGTTTGTGTGCCTACTGCACAGTGAATCTACCTCATTTTTTGTTACAAGTACAAGTATTTTTAATGTTAGACGCTATTTATTATTACCGATACAGTGGTATCTTAATTTAAATAAAAAGAAGATACATATATAACTAGGTTCTTATTTATTTACCCTTTGGTGTCGATAACAAAACAAAATTACACTTAAAAGTAATACAGACCGTCCAAGGTTGTAATTTACATATGTACAAAATTGATCCTTGTCTTGGAACGCGTGACTAGTTCAATGCTATTTATAAAACACTTATAGAATATCTCAGTGTTGTGTCCTTTATGCGTTAATGGAATGTATGGCAGTGGAACGTTAACGCCGGATGTGCCTGATCATTAT
Organism: Sericinus montela; assembly: GCA_029286605.1. NCBI lineage: Eukaryota > Metazoa > Arthropoda > Insecta > Lepidoptera > Papilionidae > Sericinus > Sericinus montela. The sequence continues at coordinate 4,532,805 of JAGSMR010000031.1, read as the reverse complement.
TCAACTAGATAAATCAGTGTGGTAAGAATAGATGACGATGCGGTTTGGAGCGGTCCCGACGTGGAAGCCTAGGATAGCGACGGATTGCTAACGAAGCGTGACCTCGGTTTGACTTATTTACTCGGAGACCTCCTTTTCGGTGGCGGCGAGTGCCTAATCGTCATAATCGAGCTCCTCGTTCAGAGTTCAGAGCTATTGAAATGTCGATGACATCGTTAGCAAGGAAGAAATCAGTCGAGATAATATTAGCTTGTTGTCGCCAACGGGTCGCAAGACGTGCGGTTACATTGCGGTTGACGGAGTCAGCGTTTATACGTAGCGAGCCTCGGAGTAACAGAATGTCGAGTACACTAGGAGTAGTCTGCGCCATAGCAGAGTGTAGCGGTGACCGCGAGGTAGGTTGTGGTGACACGCTAATAGCTTGGTCTAAGTACTGGAATAGTTCTGTCGGACTGTTCGTGTTTGCCCATAGATGAGGTAGAAGCGGCCACAACCAAGTATTATCTGGAAAAAATCGAATGAAATAAAAAATAAAATATCTTCACGCAATTCCCAATACAGGGGTAGACAGAGATCTAGTCTAGACAATTAAGTCCCTTTGACCCACCTTCCACCGAAGATATTTTCGGGACAACTTGACAGGTGGTGAGCCCGTCGCCGTCTTTATGTCCAAGCCAACGATATGATTCGTACATACGTTTTTGAAAAACCCATTGGTACCAGCCTGCCACCTGGGGATCGAACTCGGGTCTCTCGACTCGTAATCCCGACCACCCAACCACTCGGCTATCGTGAGTTTTTTGAAATATGTAATACTCATTGTTATTGAAAGCGGTAGCAAAAGTTGTCATAAATTTCTTGGAATTTCTTAACATTAATGAATCATTAATAGTCCACTGGTAGATAAATCTATCCTATATAGGCTATCCCACAAGAATGATTTGTCATAAATGTCACGTTCTACAAGTGAGTTTGCGATCTCAGACCTCTCGCACCTCAGAGGCCCTTCACCTGCTTACCTTTAAAATAAAAATAAAATAAATATCTTCGTGCAATTCCCAATACAGGTTTAGACAGAGGTCTTCCTTCCACCGACGACATTTTTGGGACAACGTGACAGGTGGTGAGCCCATCGCCGTCTTTATATCCAAGCCAACAATGTAATTCGTACATAAGTTTTTGAAAAACTCATTGGTACTGCCCACCTGGGGATCGAACTCGGGTCTCTTGACTCGAAATTCCGACCACCCAACAACTCGGCTATCCTGACTTTTTACCTTTCGTTTAATAATAGAAGAAATGGTCTAACAGAAGATTTTGCGATTTTCATCTTACCCTTAGCGGCACAAATTAAGAGGAGATGGCAGATTCTAACGTCGATACTACAGGCATATTGAATATTCACAATAATGTAAAGATATATATTGTTTATAAATTATAAGCAGTTTATAAGTTATAATGTAGGGTGGCAACATTCTTACAGCGTTACCAAAAGGCTAATATATAAATAATATATAAATATATAAATAAGGCATAATATATAAATAAGCAAAAAGATTCGTACATAATGTTCACAAAGTACATATAATACATATTGGAGATATAGAGGTGTGTTTTGTATACCGCACAAGACAACGCATTTCATAAAAATCGATAAGCTCTGAACAAACAATTGAAGTAATTCACAGTAACTGATAAGGAGATGAGAATGATATTTCATTCAACTAGTACCATGTATTTATCAGATACTAACTCATAAGAAAGGTTAAAGCAATATAAAATAATTGCTGCTTTAAGCAGCATTAAAGGAAAGCCGACAAGAGAATAAATTTTAAATTACATTATTTTCAAACACATTATATTTTTTTTGTTTGAAACCCAATTTCGATGAATTTTTAATGGCAATCAAGAAATTAATGTCATTAAGATTAAGATTACAAAATTAAAAATAAAAGTTTTCAAGATATTATGACTGGGATTATTAGGTAATTAAAAACTTCAATTTAAATATGTTAATCCTTAATTATCTTTAATTATTTATAATCTAATTATCTTTAAAAATTATGATAACGAAAAATCCGATGGCTGAGATACCATAATCGGTTTTTTAAATTACGCCACAGATTTAGATTACTTATTTGATTTTATTTAATCTTTTTTGCGATTCCTTATAGGCCATAAGAGGTGGGCTTAATGCCTATAGGCATTTAATCCCAATCGACCTATTTTTATGCGTTATATATAGTTTTAAAACTTACTAATATATTATTCTGTTTTTTTATAGAATAGGGAGGCAAACGAGTCGTTGGCTCACGTAATGGTAAGCGATTACCGCCGCCCATGAACACCTGCAATACCATTTTTATACATATATGGAGAGGGTTGTGTCATGCACTGCACTTCTGTACGAATTTATTGATGAATCAATTCCAAAAAAGACACCGCTTTCTAACCTCGGTGAATATACACTAAACTGAAATAAGGAAGACTAAAATACTTCATTTTTTAAAAACTAGTCTTTAAATACTACAAGTATTTATCTCTTAACAAGTAAAGAGTATACATTATAATGTGAATCTGTTTTTAACATTAAAATGTTCCTAGATTAAAATGTTCCTGTTTTTGAAAGCGAAATGGCAAGGCATTATATATTTATTCAGTTCTTTTTGTTTCTCAGTTGTGCCACTTCTATGGCAATATTTTCTTTAAATGCATGTGGTAACTTTCGGACTTAAATTAAGAATGATGTTTTGGTGGTACAGGGGACCAGAATTTAAACTGAAATAATGATATATTGAATTAAGCGCCTACTACAAAAGCAATAGCCATTAGGAACCGCTAATGTATAACAAACTACTGATTCCATGCAAATCACGTCGGTGTGTATGAAACTATTTTAATTTAGAACGTGTTTCATCCGCAATACAAAAACGGATGCATAAAACCAATAGGCTAAAGTAAAGTGATGAATTATCAAGAGTACTCATTTATTTATTATCTTTCTTTATGACGACGATGACGATTCAATGTCCCCTGTTACATTGTCCTTAATTGCATCCATCAAAATTGTTTGTAAAAAAAATAATTAAAAACTTTTTATTTAAGATATAATAACTTATTTTTTTTGCAAGCGTGGGACGCAATTTACCAAGCCTTCGCAACAGCAAGAAAATCGTAAAATACTTTATTATCTGTTATATTCGATGTAAATAGTTGGAAGATATTGTGCTATTAATAGTTATTCGTGGAAAAATTGCCACTGTTTGCGTCTTTAAGCGTATATCCCGGCATTGATAAACACATTAATATAAAATTATTCCAAGAAATAAATATAAAGCTTTATAAAGTGCAAGTAAACTTATTCTTAGAACATATAAAAATAAAATAAATAATATCTTCACGCAATTACCAATGCTCGGGTAGACAGAGGTCTAGTCTAGACAATTAAGTCCTTTGATCTACCTTCTACCGAAGAAATTTTCGGGACAACGATATAATTCGTACATAAGTTTTTGAAAAACCCATTAGTACGAGCCTGCCACTTGGGGATCGAACTCAGGTCTCTTGACTCGAAATTCCGACCACTCAACCACTCGGCTATCGTGACTTCGATTGAACGATCAAACATGTATTTTATAAAATATGTGCTGAGTAAGAGAAGTGTTTTCTTTTTCGTTATTTGCAGGGAAGAACACGCACAGATCAGTCAAACATCAATTTTATCAAACATATAGATGTTGCTGTAACACGTGAACTCCATAACTTAAAACTTTGAATGAGAATTACCTGAAACAATTCCATTATCCACGTAGCTAAACAGTAAACGTTTGTCAGTGTCTAGCAAAGACTGAAGCGTGGGTCCTCTAGTGCCGGGATTGGTTGAGAATTGGTGCGCTTGTGCTAAGTGAGGACCAAGCTCTCCTTTTACTATTTCTAACAATCCAGCGTGTACGCTTCTTATTGGGGTACCGTCAGGTTGATAGAACCCCACCGGGAAATGATGTGCATCCAGAAACACGATCTGTCAATAAATAAATTAATATTTAAAAAAGAAGTTGCTCTTAAATTTTTGAGATAAGGCCTTTGCTCAGCCGTGGCTATTTACAGGCTGCTAATTAAGTTCTTATTTTACTAAGTCTAATAGATAGGGCACTAGGTCGAAATTTTCACTATGCACCAATGAAAGCCGACATTTGTAGTAGCGGCACCACTACCTTATGTTATTAACAAAAATTTTAAATGTAGAAATTAATTATTTTTTATTACATTTGTGTCGTGTACTTTTACGTAGGTAGTATTGTTGTTTTTGTGAATCAAATTACAATAAAACACGAAATATACGTTGACTTCAATGCTCGTTTAATGAACGGTCGACACACACTAATTATTTTGCGTTTACCCACACTATCAAACATTACAATCCCTCCACCAATATTGCATAAATAATTAATCTTATTATAGGTAAAACAATAATTAAAACTAAAGAAACAAATTTACATTTAATGTTTTTACTTAGCGCTAGGGTTTCGCGTTGAAGGCAAAGGATAACGGCGGTCCTTGGAGTTGGCCGATTGAATGTTAATGACATTTTCAAGTTCACCATTACTACGTAAGTCAGGTGTTACATTGGAATTTAAATTTTGACCAACTCCTTCCACCCCCCCCCCTTCAGACTCGGAAGAAAGTCGATTTGAACAGTCAGTTTCTGTCACTAAGGGTTCAGTACACTCTAAATATAACCTTCATAATAATCATAACAGCGTATGAAAGTCCACCGCAGGACATAGGGCTCATATCCACTCTCCCGTTCGGGACGGTTTTCCACAATCATCAAGGGTGGCTAGCGGATTGGAGTTTAGAGTACGAGACGTCTTGCACCTTAGACGGTGATGCCCGTCACTGGTTAGAAATGAGGTCGGGTATTTTTCAAGATAATAAGCCCGCCAGCTGTCCACCGATTAAATTTTCAAGGTTTTACCTTAGGCGCCTCTAACAGCACCTATGGGAAGAAAGGTCGTGGTATATTCTTACATACTATATACAACATAGAAATATTTTTTTGTTTCTTCCTAACCTCTTTAGTAATATCCAAAAAAGCCCTTATTTCCTTTAACAATGGCACCAATGGACGTACTCTTATCAGGTTGTGATTCAACCAGTATCTGAAAATAAAACGGTTATTTTTAAAAAGAGGATGCCGGACTGTACTTGGAAATAGAACAGTGCGGCTGTCGTAATTGACGCCTTATGCAACGCCTTATGGCAACGGAAACCGCGCGAGACCGTCCAATTACTTTACCGCACTCCGCGATCATGTAACATCTAAGCATTATTTTCTTAGTGTGCATGTTAAATTAGTTTATTACCTCACAAAATCTGTGATTTAAGAATTATATAAAATGATGTCTTATCATCCAATAGGTCGCATACATTGTGTGACATAATGGCGTATTATCACAGAAGGTTAACCTTTCATGAAGTCCTAATTAATAAAAATAATTGTGCGACAAAGAATTTGAACGCTGTCTAAACTACATATTGCAAATGAATGAATGGAATGTTTATTTGCTAAAAAATAGACGCATAAGCAAACATAATATATAGAAGAAAGAAAAACACAACTTAAAATAACCTTAAAATTAAAATTTAATAAATTTCTTAAACTTGTTAATAGACAGGCTTTGCACATTTACCGGGACTTTGTTGTAGATGCCTATACACCGTCCTAAGAACGAGTTACTTACTCTATGGACTCTAGTAACCTCCTTTTTTTTGCAATTGAAGTAGATGTTTTCCATAGGCATTTCTTTATGAGTTAAATGATTTTATGTTTATTGAATATTTGGCATATTTAAAGCAACCCCTGAATGCGTCAGTTTTATGCTTAACAGTATTTAGGGGAAGTTTCGTTGACCGTGAAGTATGGTCTTGAAAGCTGGTCTCTCTCCATTCTAACTTATTATATAGGTAACAAGGTTTTCCCGTAGTGATCAATTCAAACAGTAGACGGGATAGATGCAATTTTCTTCGGGTTGCCATCTTAACAAGGTCCATACACTGTAGATTTAACTATCACAATAGTTAAATCTAGTCAGTACTAGACTTTCTACTAGTTTCTATTGACATAGCGAAAGCCTTGCCCGGGTATGCCACAAAGCGTTTCTCTCGAAGCTTCCGTCATATGGGCTTCCCGAGAAATTTTACAATTGGGTGGGTCACTAGTTTTATCACAGACCAGAGCATCAAGGTCATAGATGACGGTGCATCCGAGCATGCACCAAGTGTGTGAACGCAGGTATCCCACAAGACTGTGGTGCTATCGCCATCCCTGTTTCTCCTGTACATCAATGATTTGTTATAAATTAGTAGCATTCATTGCTATGCAGATGACAGCACTGGTGATGCCTTATTTACATCGGCATTGGACATCGGCGTTGCCAATATTTCTCGGGAACACGTCGGCGAGTACCGGAACAAACTTGTGTCTGATGTCGAGATTTTGTTGGACAAAATGTCGAACTGGGGCCGACTAAATTTTGTCCAGTTCAACTCTAAAAAGCACAAGTTTGCGCGTTTACCGCTAAAAAGAAATCCTTCGTCGTGTCACCTCATTTTCAGAGCACTCCCCTAGTTGCCTCAGCCAGTATCGGAATCATTGACGGCGACATATCAAGCAACGTTCAGTTTCGCGGTCACTTGGAAGTGAAGGTCAAATTTGCCTCTAAAAGCTTGGCGTGCTCAGTAGAGCACGACAGTACCTCATGCCGGACCACGGCTTGCAACTTTATAAGGCGCAGGTTCGGCCACACATGGAGTACTGTTCTCATCTCATCATTTATTACAAGATGTATTACGTGGAGTGCTCCGAGGAATTATTCGGATTAATCCCAGCCCCTGAATTTCACCACCGTGCATATGGCATAGTCAAAAATTCCATCAACATCACCTTGATGCTTGGCATTCCACCGCAGTGCGTTTTATGCGGAATTTTCTGCTACGCACTTGAAGAAAGAAAGAAAGAAACATTTATTGCCCATTGCACATAATAAACCACGAAATTAGTGAAATTAATATCATGATCTTGTACAAAATAATTCTCATAAATACGATTTCATGCGTAATGGTTAGTATGATTGAAATAATGGTAAAATATAGTTTCATTTAATGTTACACTTACCTATCGTCTTTGTTCGGGTAGAATTCGTAGTAGGCAATTCTGAAGTCCAAGTATCGGATTCCGTGGACTAGTTGAGCCCAAACAGAACGATCCTGACAAAGCACAAAGTTATCCCTTGTGACTGTGCTGATTTCCGTATCAAAGCTCCACGCACCCGCGTTATGGCTGCCCGGTATTGCCAGCTCTCCAATGCGAAGTTTGTTAATTATAACACTGTAAATCATTTAGGAAATATAGATTAGGGAAATATTAGACCGGATGGAACAAAGATTTGGAATTTCATATATATCATACATATTATGCAATAGTCACAGTTTCTAGCTCGACTCAGGAACAGGAGAGAGAGAGAGAGAGAGAGAGAGAGAGAGAGAGAGAGAGAGAGAGAGAGAGAGAGAGAAAGAGAGAGATGTTTTATTTGAGTTTTACTTTTACTGACACTTATGTTACTCATATAGATCTTTGTAAAAAGTATTTAAGTATTTTGTGGTTGTCGAAATAGCAAAGAATTTAGAAATCATTCTTATGACTAAACTATGAACTTGTAAAAATACCAACAAAAGAAGTCAATCTCAACGATCAATCAAAGACATTGTGAAAGACATTGTCTGCTTTGTGATACTATGTGCGTAATAGAAAACCCAATTTAACATATATTCTAGAAACAACAGGATTTCTCAAAATAAGCATTTACTACACACAGAGAATAAAATGGTGGCAAAATCTCTCAACATTTTACTATCTTTTTAACCTAAAACAACAATAAATCCTAAGGCGATTGTTATTATAATAGTTAAATTATTTTGAAGCTACATATTATTGTAGCTTCAAAATAAAGCTTTTGGGATGTTGTTGCGGCTGCCCTGGCGTTACAGCGCGTCCGGTATTTTTGTGGGTTGTCGCGCACAAACACATTTCAGGCAGTAATTCAAAAAAAAAACAGCCTCACTGCAGCGTTTAAGGGGTACCTTCAATAGTATAAGGAAGGAGGCAACTAAGGGAAAGGCCTTGAAATGACAAAGGCTATAGACATATGGCGGGAGAACGATCTCGAAAAATAAACAAACCAAAATTAAACAGACCCTTCGGCGGACAGCTGCGTTTAGGGTGTGAGACCTATTGTACTGCTGTCGCCGATCCGCTTTGCAAAGATGGCGATTATGGCAAATTCTTCTTACAGTAAACGTGTATGTCCTTGTGTCAACTTTTAAAGACAGTTAAGTAAGTATGTATGGTTTTAATTGCGATTGAGACTTTATATGTAATTAACCTATTTAAACTTGAATTACTGCAATGTTTTTAATCTACTTAAAAACAAATGAAGTAAATTACGCGTTGTCTTCCATCCATGTTGGTTGTATCTTCAAGCAGTTGAATGCTTGAATATCAGTGTCACCAGCTCCAGCCCAAGGCCAGAGGCATTGAGGGCCTCTTGCGCCACCACCAGTTGCCCATCCTGCTGGTAATGTGCTTGCCCCAAGAGGTATTTTAGTTGTTATGTGACCTTCGATAGATTTTATTGGATACACTACTAATGCTTTATTCCAACCTGTGGGTCGATGGTTGAAGAGACCGATCTGTGAATGTTAGAATAGTTTATACGTTATTGAAATTCTAAATCTTAAATTGAATAATTTTATTCAAATAACCATGGTTCTTTATATCAATCATGTTTATGTAAAGAATTTATAATTACTACGGTCTATAACCTAAAAATTTATACTCATGTGAAAACTATATGTTCCCTATCCTTTTTTTAATCTCCATCATTTGACTGTTATTTTTTTAAAGTTCTAATTACGAATTTGATCCAAATTGTAATCCAAAATGATAGAAATATAATTTATGAAAATATTCACATGATTGGCAATTTTCGGGGTTTCTTAGGGTACTCATAAAAAAATATTGGGCGGACATATGCGACCCTACGCCGAGTCTGCCAGAGGGGTGAAGAAAATCTGGTTACATTTTACACCTCCAAAATGCAGTCTTATCTGTTTTCCACAAAAAGGATACCCTTTGATGTGTTTTCCGGGGTGAGTCTGTCGAAGTCTCCGGCTACCTAGAGCTTAATGCCATGGAATTGAGTTATAACGTAAATTACGGCGGTAGCATCGATTCTGAGGCTTAAACTGCGGCTAAAAATATGGGCATCTTTAATTAGATACTACAGGCCTGCACAGCTTCTGACACTGTATAAAACTCAGGTCAGTTCCTGCATGGAGTACTGTAGCCACCTGTGGGCTGATAATGCAAAATACCAGCGTTCCACGCCGGACTCAGAGGAACGCAAAGCGAAATGACTGATTAGCGAAAATAATTTGTTGAAACCACTCTTCAAGGCCTTAGTCTCCGTAGGAAAACCACTTGTGTGTCGGTGTTTTACCGACTTTAATTTGGCCATCTCCATCTTAATACAACGATACAAATTCGATTCGCATGGCCAGGAAGTGGAATGCTCTTCTTACACATATGTAACTTGTCGGCATAGTAACAGGTAATTGAATGAAATGTTTCTACTTCACAAATCGTTCCGGGCGCAAGTCATTGTATAGAGACTTCCATTGTTATTAGTTTCATAATGAAACGTTTGAAAGGGCACAATATGAGTTATGACATTTTAAATAAGAATAGAGGTCACCAATAAGAGACTCACAGTTACGGTGTATGTATTTATTTAATATATATATATATATATATATATATACATATATATATATATATATATATATATATATATATATATATATATATACATATATATATATATATATATATATATATATATATATATATATATATATATATATATATATATATATATATATATATATATATATATATAAAGTCACGGCTTCATTTGTGTCTGTATAGTGTTTTTTTATGTTTAAGGTGGTAAACTTACGAGATGCGTCTAGAAAAGTGGATTTTGAAAGAAGCGAAACACTTGGCGATCTGTTCTCACTGGCTACCCCTAGTCAGAGACTATGCGTGAAGATATAAAAAATAATAAAAAGCGAGCTAGAAGTTCCTGATGGATGGAGGCTACCAAAGCCAAAAGACAACAACGTCGTCAGCCCCGTACCTAGGCACCCAGTACCCAGACGATACTTACGATAGATACTACAGGGTAGGAAGCCGTTATCTTTTGAAATATTGCTAATAACAGCGGTCGTTAGAGTAACCATACTTATTAATAATTGCGTGTAAGATCATTCTACAAAAAGTCTTTTCTGTTTAGGAAAAGGGTAGATACATAATTATAACCATCTTACTTGCTTAGGTACGTTTGGACAAGCATAAAAATTCCAGTTTAGTTCTATAGCATCTAGTATCTGCCCTCCACCGGCCAATCTTATCTCAGGCGAATGGACGGTCACCCAAACTCTACCACAAGTAGATTTTTCCACCACTTGTTTTTCTGTTGCTGAAATATACAAAGATATTGAGAAATTTGTGTTTACCAACAATACGAATTGTTGAAAAGAATTCAGATCCCCAGAAATTCATGAGAGTATATTAGTGAAATGAATTAAAATAAAACATTAAAAAAGGTAGTGGTCTAATATTACTATGATTAAAAATTTACAGTGTAGCACAAGTTGTCTCAAATAGTCGCTTTAATAAAACGGAAAGATGATCGCTGAACATTGAACCTTAGACGCTGTAGCCCATCAGCGCATTTCTTAATATTGTTGAGATATGTTTTGAGATGCTAATTTCACTTTAGTCATTCTTTTATTACTTGAAAGGAGTTTGCAGGAGGACAGAATGGTCTTGCTAAGCACGTTTGGTAAACTTATTACTATCGCGTAACATTTACAATTACTGCTGTGTTCCCCTTCGAAAGATGTAGACGTATGTGCATCATCAAAATCTCAGAGGGTATCATAAAAATGACCATCTCTGGCTTCTCTGGATTTGATATTGTATGCAATGTCAAGGCCGTTTTAAAAAATTTACGTAATTACGTATTACGTAAAAGTTTCGTATCGTAGGCTAATTAAATTTGTGTTACGATTAGAAAATTATGTATTTTACTCATAAATAAATTAACAAATTAAGTATCGTTACATGATTTATATAATTTCTCATTTATAAAACATAAAAAGTTAGACGTGATCAACATTTTCTAAAAGACTAAATGATAGTAGGAAAGTAAAATTAAAATTCTAAAAATGCTTGTTAATTTGTTGTTTATACAGTAACATCAATATCATCAAAACCGGGAGGGGTTGGTAATAGAAACATATTGTTAATATACAATAAACAATAAATATTAAACCCAAAACCATCTGCACAATAATAAGTGCGTGCAACCATTCACCGTATAAGTGTTTACTGTTCATCATAAACCACATATTTCTACGTACATACACGTTTTAAATTCCGCACAATTCGACTGGTATTTATTACAGAGTCTGCCGAAGGAGTCCGGAGTGGGATTGCTCTAACTGAAAATGTGGTTACCAAAACTAATTATTTTTTTGGCAATAATACTGACTATGCAAAGGAATTAAGTTGCAAAAAGTCTATCTTCACGCAATTCCCAATACAGGTGACAAAGGTCTAGTTTAGACAATTAAGTCCCTTCGACCAACCTTCCACCGAAGATGTTTTCGGGACAACGTGACAGGTGGTGAGCCCGTCGCCGTCTTTATGCCCAAGCCAACGATATAATTTGTACATAACTTTTTGAAAAACCCATTGATACGAGCCTGTCACCTGGGGATCGAACTCGGATCTCTTGACACGAAATTCCGACCATCCAACCACTCGGCTATCGTGAAAAAAGTCTATTGAAGTAGAAAATATAATAAAAATATAATTCAAATCATATATTGACCGTCCGTCAATTCGTAGTTTATCCATATGGAGTTTTTGTAGCTCTAAAGGCTACAGCAGCTGTTAATTTTTCTATATAAAAAGACATTGCGAACCTTTTTTGAAGTCAGTTAAAAATCAATAGGTGTATTTTATTGCATTATGTAGTAGTATTCATCGGTTACGGAAAAAAGTACTCTTTTAAGATAACTGTCAAAAAATCAATATCCAAATTTGAAAAAATAATTGAGTTATTCTGTGAGCTCCGCGTCACGCAATAAGAACGATTACATAATCGTAATGATATAACAAATGGAGGTAAATGATATGTTAGTCTAAGCGCGTTTGTTCCTTTTACGGATTGGATTGATGTTATGCAAGGAAATCGAGGCGATAGAATGCAACGCCGTAATTTAAATTATACTCAATAAATGCTGATTAAAGTCAATCTGTGGATTATGTTATGCACACAGATTAATTGATTACACGCAAATTAAATTTGGAGTGGTGACGTAAGTTAAGTACGTACGTACGTATTATCCACATATCTCAATGATTAGCACATCGACTGCAAAATTATTGGTCGTCGGTTTGAATTCCAAGTGTAACTTGACATGTGCAAACACAAATTATTTTTTATGTTCATGTTTTAAGCTAAATAATGTGCCTCCTTGTTGTCAGGGCGCATATCCAAGCCGGTCCAACTAGAATAATAACTATTTTAATAAAAAGAACATATTGATGTTGAGCCCGTCGCCGTCTTTATGTCCAAGCCAACTATATAAATCGTACATAGTTTTTTGAAAAAAAAAAAAAAAAACATTGTTCCGATTCAATCACTCTATCACTCGGCTGTCGTGACTAGCGATAATAAATCCTTTATAAGTATATATTTGCTAGTTAGAATTTTATAATTAGAGAATAGTTGGAGACATTAAGGATGTCCAGGATTCAAGTCTATTTACTTATTTTTTATGTAATTTTGGGCTTTACACTGGTAATAAATAATAATATTTGTACTTGTTTATTTGGAAAAAATTTGTAGTATGTATTTATTTGCAGTAGCTTCAATCTAACTTCTTAATATTTAAATAATGCAATCGCGAGAATTATACCTAGTAAACTTCACTGGAGTAGTAGGATTGGAATATTTTTCGCTTACAGCGGTCATTGATTAGAATTAAAAAAAAAACAGTCTTTATATGTTTTCCAAACCCGGTTTCACGTATTAAAATAAAAGAAATTTTATATAAAATTTTAATAATTAAAATAAAATTAATTAAACTTACGTGTGATGGAAGCCCCGAGTACGGTGGCTGCTAGCGTCACCACAACGTACCAAGGAACGGCCATATCGATCGGTGGCCCTCGCGCCACTGACTCGCGAACAGATTTGGCATTCTTTCGCTACAATTGCGACGGCGATGCTACAGTTGATGCTTGTATCCTGTTCGCTAAGCATTGCGCCATTCATTGTACCATTGTCCGCCTTTCTGAACGAAGCGGTTATTGGAATACGTGAAGATAATCGACTGTGTATAACTTTATTGGTGGTTAAGGGATATAGTTCACATTGTAATTATGTCTCCCACGCCAGCACAAGACTTTGCATTGTAGCTGTGTCCATCATTGTAACAGTACCATGAAGTGCATGAAGTTGGATATTATTTTAATAAAAAGAGAAAAAAATGTCATAGTTGTAAGTACTGGTTTTTACGAAGGACTAATCATCCCCTGAAATGCTACTTTTTTATTTAGCACTTAAGGTTGTACTACTCGTCACCATTTTTGTGAAAATGGAAATTTAAATAATTATAATTACACTACACGAGCCATGTCCCACAAATTCCATCCGTAAGCGTTCGCAAGCTTTAAGAAGATCTCTCTTTCAATAGAAGTATAGTTAGTATAGTTTATTCATATACAACGCATAGTTTTGAAATATTTATGATTTATATTGACATTAATTTTTTCGACACAATTGGGGATTCATCTATTGGGGAAGACCAAATTTTAGTATGGTAAACGTTTGTTATCTTGAGTTTTAGACATCTTATGTTTATAGGTTTATTTATATAGGTTTATATATATATATATATATATATATATATATATATATATATATATATATATATATATATATATATATATATATATATATATATATATATATATATATATATATATATATATATATATATATATATATATATATATATATATATATATATATATATATGTATATATATATATATATATATATATATATATATATATATATATATATATATATATATATATATATGTATATATATATATATTATTACTATGCAATCATCAAGCTACCAAGAATCTTAGTTTGGGATTGAGTTATTTATAATTCATTATTAGGTATATCTTTTTATGATCTTTATTCTTTTATTTCCACAAAACACAAATAAAATTGTCAAATATACTACTAATTTTACTACACTATCGTTTGAATACTTCAAGTTTCAGGAAAGTATCTTAGTTATTGTATATTAACTTATTTATAGAATGGTCACCCTATGAGTACCACGTGCATGCCCTCGGATATGACTAATCAATTCTTTATATGGACATCACAACAGATTCACTGTTAATCCGTTTGTCTTAATTCAATAAACTTGAATTGTATACAGGGAGGATGGGAGATATATAGGTGTCCGCTCTGGCCTCTACGCAAGGCCAGAGCGGTCATTGTTGCACTATTTGAAAACATAATTATAGCATATATAAATTGCAAGCCGTGACAACTTAGTTGTCAAGTCGTTCGCTTACTCTTGACCCTCCCCTCTTCGAGCAATTTGCTCACATGGTCTTCGAAAGTTAGTCTCGGTCTACCTCGACACCTTTTAATATTAACTTTCGCGCTATATATTTTCTTCACCATTCGGTCTTCACTTATTCGCTCAACGTGCCCAAACCATCGAAGCACTCATCGTGTAGTAAATGTTTCTATGGAAGGGGTATTTTCAGCAATATTTACTTACTTTGCTGCTGCAGCTTCTCAGTATATAAGTTACTCTATTCGATCGATCATCCATCCGCTTGTTAAGCGTGGCGATTAAATACATTAAATTAGTAAATAAAAATAAAAAAAAGGTAGTAACCAAAAGAAAAATAAAAAAAAAGGTTCATATCATATTTATTTTCATATTATATTTATTTTTAGCAAAATCTTTACTAAAAAAATAACTTATTAATAACGGATGCGCCTGTCATACATTGCAAAAGTTGTAAGTTCTTTGTTTGTAAGGCAACAAAGACATTGGTTTACGTATATGTGACGTTTTAATATTCTTCTTCTGTTGTTCATAATGATAAGCATGGAAGGGACTTAAATTGTTTTTGATTAGTGATAAAAATGTTATGAAGATATCTCAGTAGATACCTTGTAGAATTTATTTCAAAATAACAATAAAAATGTATTTAATCTACTTATTTTATTAAATTTTATTTTAAGGATGTAAAGGGCAAAACCTTCGAACATCAAAGAAGTCGCTGTCATCACTGACGATTAAGATGAGGATTATGTAATGTTCCAAACGGCTCTATGAGTCGCAGTGAAGTCTTTAAAATTTCTAAGAACCCTATTTAAAAAATAAGTAGAAAATTTAGGCAAAATGTGAAATGTAACTCTTTTATTTTTTTATCTGAAAGACTGAAAGATTTTTAGAAAGAAGAAATTTTATGTAAAAATGTATTGGCAAAATGGCTGAAGCGTCATCTCTTCGCTGTTACTGTGATGTCCAATTTTCAATTATTTTATTTGAACCGCATAAAAACAGCTTATATCATTATTTGTTTTAATTATGTGGAATTATCTAGTAATTCCACATTAGATGTTATTGTCAGTGACTACAATAAAAAAACGACAACTTGAAAACATTTTTCCATAAGATCTCGTGACATTTATACTTTAACATTTTACACATTACCATGTAAATTTCTCGTGATAATCTTAAAAATCTCCAACATGGCGGTGGAAGCCGGGCATCAGCTAGCTACTTGATCTTATAAATATAAAATTACTATTTCGGTTTCATTACTTATTGCGGGTCTCTTTCAAATTTGAAGAAATTATCATTTCCATCTGAACGTTTCTCTTTGGCAATGCTGTGAAAAGAAGAAGCTATAGACGGAGCTCGGCTTGGGTTACGTAGTACTGGTTTCTGTAGCTGGAAGAAATTTAGTGAAGCTTTTAGTTCTTTGACTAAAACTTCTTTGTGTGTAACCTGAAAATTGTTTTATGTGGTTTTAAAAATAAAACATATAACATAATAACAAACATTTTAACAGTGGTAGAGCCACGCATCAGCTTTTGTTGTTGCATGAATGGGCCGGCTCGACCGGGGAAGTACCACGACCTCACAGAATACCGGCGTGAAGTAGAAGTCTAACAAACTTCTCAGTTTCGTCTGGTGAGTGCAGGTAACCAGAGGCCCATACACCCCCCTCCCCCAATTCTGGGGGGGGGGGGCACTCTATGGCCAGCAACGCATCTGCTATGCCTCTGGTATTGGGGGTGTTCATGGGCGCCGATAATTACTTACCATCACGTGAGCCACCTGCTCGTTTGTCTCCCATTTCTATATAAAAAAAGTAATCATAAAAGGTTTAGGAAAAAATAAAATATTTCATAAAATTAGGTATTCATAGTATGAATACAGAATCAAATTATAATATACAATTTTTGATTGCCAGTTTGCAATTATTTCATATTGTATAGTGTACACATTTTTAAATAATTTGTTATTAACATTTGCTTCACTGCTGATAAGCCTATTACGAGTATAAATATGGTTGAAATGATTTACAAACAATTTATGAAATTAGGTTGTCATTACGTTTATGTACATGTGAGGACTGTTAGATATAAAGAATAAGATAGATAGATTATAGATATAAATAGAGAAAAAGTTAAAAGAAAAAGGGTACTTTTCTAAATAAAATAATGTCTTCACGTCATGGCCAATATTGGGGTAGACAGAGATCCAGACAATTCAAAAGTCCTTAAAACCCATATTTAACCGTAGACTTTTTTGGAGCGTGACAGGTGAACCGGTCGCCGACCTTATTTCGAAGCCAACAATATAAGACATACATAATGTGAAAAAATTTATTGGTACAAGCTATCTGGGGATCGACTCCCAACGGGGTCCCAACCACTCGACTATCGTGACTACTTTTCTAAACTACTCTTTTCAAAGATTTATCACTCTGTTATCATACATTTATTAAATACCTGTTCTCTTACTACAATGTTTCGAACTTCATTCATGAATTCCGCTGCCGTTATAAACAAAGCTAATATTAAGCCTACAATTAAAACGACGAAAGCTCCAATCAAATTTTTTATTTCTAAGTCACCTTCCACATCATTTTTGTCTTCCTCTTGCTGTAAAAGAAAAGAGTTGTTAAATGGTGGACATTTTTGCACCAATCCAATAACTGCTACATACATTGCACGATTTAGCACCGTATTTGTTCTCCCACCATTTTCTTTTAATTTTATCTAAGGCATTTGATTCTTTTAATGTTAAAATTGCTCTGTTTATATGAGTTCTGAAAGGAGAATCTGGAAGTAATAATTAATTTTAGTAACAATTTTTATTTCGCACATGCTTTTTCGAATTTAAAAATATGTAATTATATTTACTTTATAATAATACTAGCTTTGCTTTTTTATTTTTTTATTTGCTATTATTAGCTCTGATACATTTGTGAACCTAAATATAGATTTGAGACTTGCTGCTTTACATATACTAGTTATTAAGTAATACAGATTATTTGAATTAATTTAAAAGGATTATTATCACTTTAATATGAAAAGGGACATGAAAAGAAGACTTCGAGATGTCAAAATATTAGATTTGTTAGACAATTTCTTTTATTAATAAAGTCATGCTTAAAGTTCGGTCAAACACTGAGTACCAGTTAAAATTATGACTAGTCTAGCCAGAAATACTGTTACATTAAAACTTTTCTTTTTTTCAACTTTTTAATTATTTTAGATTTGGAACACGTATTTTATTTTAAAAACTTCTTCGATTTTGCGCCATTTTACATATTTTATCGTGTTCATTATCAAATTACAATATGGAATGGAGTGCTAAATAACATAGGATTGCAGTGATCGCCTCGCACAACACCGTCGGTCATATTCCAGACACATCAAAAGCTTGGTATCAGCCGTATGTTCGTATATTGTACTATCAACAGATACATTAACACTTCCTCTGTCGAAGACCAGAAAAGATCGGGGTGGCCGCGTGTTGTTAAAACTACAAAGGCTGTTAATGCTGTTAAAGCCAGAATTTGACGAAACCCCATTAGGAAGCAACAAAATCTTATGGCGAGAAATGGCGATTTCGCTAAGTCGTTCTGTCGCGTATTATAACACAAAACCTTAAGCTCGGTGCATATCGTCAATGATATGCCATAAATCAATCTTTACAATTTAAAGGAGTGGATCGACCAAAACGCCTTCTGTCGCGATACGCAGCTGAAAGGTACAGAAATTAAAATTTTTTCTTCTTGCTGAGACTTATAAATACGTAGGTATAAATTTTAATAACATTACATTGCTCTACTAAAAAGAAATAAATTTTCATTTGTAACAGAACTTATGGCCGGACTAGGCATATACAATTATATGTATGGTAGATATAAAACAAAAATACGTTCACATTTGCGTCTGCCTTATGGTGCTTGCGTATTGTGTACATATAATTAGAGTACTTATATTGCTAATATTTAAGAGTAATTCATGATTATCGGTTAATATTGAATACATGTTTTGAGGACTTACTAGCAGGCATAGCAATGCCATAATCTTTGGAATCTAATTCCCCTCCGACTTTTTTCAGATCACAATTTCTTTTTAGCTTATATTCAATTGTTACAGATTCCATAAAAAACGCATATTTCCCTTTACCGTTAATAACTCTCTTCTCACCCTCGTCATTGTTTTTTACTAAAACTACTTTATTGGCGCTCATAGTTTCGTACATTCTTTGATACATTTTATCTTTCGAGTTCTGGAAATTATAAAGTCATTAGAAATTCTCCTTTAAAAAGACAATAGACAAAAGCGCTGTAATTTTATAATCAAAATATTTAGATAAATTTTTAGTCATAAAATATCGCACTAAAAATAAAACGCTATTAGTCCTTTTTGCGTTTATGTCACGTACAAAAAATGGTTACACCATTAAAAAAAAATAGGTGTGCTTAAGAACATAGGATCAAACGACTTTTTTCTTCCAATTAGACAATTAACTTTAGTAAAATCTTCCATGCGTATACAAAACTTTCAAATACTCAATATCTTTAACATAATATCGACTAACCTCGGGTAAACATTTCACCGACTGGGACTGAAGGTAATAACTTTTAGTTGTTTTGGGTATATTCTTTGTAAAGATTTTATTTATTGTGCAATACCTTGAAGAAGCTCAAAGTAGAACCGCCATCCAAAGCACCGTATAGAATTTTATTCTGATTCGCCAAGTCTTCAATGCTATTGATTGGTTCATTTTCGAGGGCGGAAGTCATAGAAGCTGACAACTGGGCTATATAAGTCTGGCAAACAATAACTGCGAAGAACCACCACATTGCACACACCCATCGTGTACCTATAGCTCTGAATAAAAAATGTAAAACTAAATCAGTAGGTACTATACGGCATACATCCTAAAGTCAAAGTCCTAGTAAATTTTGTATTAAACTTAGAAAGGATTTTAGTAAACACCTCATTAAAGATATAAAAAGTTTGTTCGAAACTGCGTCACCTGGACTTAGAAGTATGAAAATGGGTATGTTAGCTGTTGATTATATAATGTAGCAAAACCGTTATTTTTGTTGTTTTTACGCAAGCTAGAAATCAGGCTTTTGATTACCGCATTTACAACTGGCCACGGTTCACGCGGGTGAAGTTGCAGGCCGATGGCTAGTAAATAAAAAGATTTAAGTATTCTGCTCGACCGATTTGTGTCAGGTATAGTGGGGATAAAGGCTATTCAGAGTATGTCAATAGTCAGATACATCTTTAAAAAAATATCTTCACGCAATTCCCAACACAGGGGTAGACAGAGGTTAAGTCTAGACAATCTAGACAATTAAGTCCCTTTGTCCCACCTTCCACCGAAGATATTTTCGGGACAACGTGACAGGTGGTGAGCCCGTCGCCGTCTTTATGTCCAAGCCAACGACGAAATTCGTACATAAGTTTTTGAAAAACTCATTGGTACTGCCACCTGGGTATCGAACTCGGGTCTCTCGACTCGAAATTCCGACCACCCAACAACTCGGCTATCGTGACTTATAAAATATCGTACAATACTGTGTGTATATATAAACCTTTCTTATAATTTATACTTGCGATTGTTGTCACTTGGTGAAATTGCATTGCATTAAAATTCATTGTTGAACACTTGTACACAATTCACTTTATTTAATTATTTATTAATTAACCGACCGGTTTCGCCTTACGGCACCATCAGGGAATTAACAGAGTTTATTATACTATATACTAATATTCAATTTTTATGTTTATACTACCCACAATAAATGAGAAACAACGTATAGTCAAAAAATTATAAGTTAGAAAATACTCAGACAACAATGTTATCATAAATTTACACCATACAATTTGACCAAAGAATAATAATTATAAGACGACCGAAGAAAGATAATCCCTATTATGTCCCTTTGGTCGTTGAGAAGTAT
Source organism: Sericinus montela (assembly GCA_029286605.1). Classification (NCBI taxonomy): domain Eukaryota; kingdom Metazoa; phylum Arthropoda; class Insecta; order Lepidoptera; family Papilionidae; genus Sericinus; species Sericinus montela. Next base: position 4,512,053 of record JAGSMR010000031.1, on the reverse strand, counting down.
AAAAGAATAAATCGATCACCGTTGTTGACATATTTCGTTACATAATTCACATCAATATGACATTTATAAACAATTAAACTCAATCTATTAATTTTGACATACTACAACAATATAATGACATATAATTACAATGACTAATACGTATAATTGTTAACTTAGTATTAAAAGCTGACATGTCTTATTTATTTAATTTATATTTATAAAACATTACTACTGAATTATTTATTCACATTTTTATTTCTTATTTTCCCAAATTTAGAGGCAATGCTTTTGGTATGTTATCCCTAAATTTCTACATACCGCCAGGTAGAAATTTAGGGATAACATTCTACAACGGCCTGTATAAATCCACTAAATGACATCTAACTCTCCTCTACGGGAGAATAGCCATAAGATCAACGTTTGCCAAACGGAATGGTAATCGCGTTACGAAGTCGTATTTTCTTATGCCGTAATCCCACGACACCTTTCTACTTAACAACGTCTAATTATAGATTTTGAAAACACGACCAAAAAGTCTGCGATTGTATATTATATCTTTCTTCTATTGATCACCCATAAAAATTATTGTCAATTGTTATCTTCATGTAACAATCGGCGTGTAAAAAAGCAATTGGTGGTAGATAGGAAAGAGGGTAGAACGATTCTCTTATACAAGAGTACACAACCAACGGTATTCTGTTTAATTTAAACAAAATATTAATAATGATCAATGTATAAATGTACTAATCGTGGCGCCTGCCAGCCCTTTTAGTACGGTATTCCTAGTTCACATATTTATATTTTTCGACGCAAATTTACCTGTATCAAGATTAAACTATAAAATATATATTAAGCTTACTTGGGTAAAATATCGCATCCTTGTGTCATTATCGACCCCATCGTTAGCCATGCGCAGTTTTTGAAATTCCAAATATTTTCCAGTTCTTCCGGATCTTTATCACAGGGTTGTGGATTTTCCCAATCAGCGGGCGAGATTCTGAAAAAAATTTAAAGTGACTGATAAAAATATATTTGTTCTGACCTGACTATCCTTAATTCATTGTTCTAATTTTGTTTATTGTATAGTAGGTGTTAAAAGTTTTTATTTTATAGAATACAAATTTTCGTAATAGTAGTTTCTAAAGTAATTGGATAAATTACCTTGAACACACAAACAGAACAATAGACACAACGCAGTAAGCAGTTGCGATATACATCCATACTTCAAAAGTGTATGGGTTCAAGAAGGAAAACATTCCAGGATCAACTTTTTTCTCTTGGACGTACAGTATACTTATTCCCAAGGACATAAAAGGTACAGAGAAATCAACAACCTTTTTCCTTTCCTCTGTTATTGTTAAATCGCAGACGGCTAAATCAGCTTTCTGTGGACAACGGGTTGGATTGCCTTTAGGTATAGTTTCAGATTCTTTTTAATAGATGCAAAATCTTTTATGCATATTTATAGTTTAGGATATACCCTTATAAAAATATGAGAACAAAAAGATATAGATCTACAGACTCTACGACTATTTACAGACTATAAGGGCAAAAAATCATTAGAGAAAAAGTATCTTTACGCAATTCCCAATACAGGGGTAGACAGAGGTCTAGTCTAGACAATTAAGTCCATTCGACCCACCTTCCACCGAAGATATTTTCGGGAAAACGGGACAGGTGGTGAGCCCGTCTCCGCCTTTATGTCCAAGCCAACGATATAATTCGTACATAAGTTTTTGAAAAACTAATTGGTACGAGCCTGCCACCTGGGGATCGAACTCGGGTCTCTCGACTCCAAATTCCGACCACCCAGCTATCGTGACTTTAATTTAAGTAATTAGAAAAAAAAACTTTAATAAACTAAATTATTAATTGTTACGTCACGTTTTAGTTAAGCTGATATTCTCAAAGGACTGTTAAATATTTCGAGCTAATAACTATCGATCGGGCTTTTGTGATAATCCAGCTCATGCAATTGCAATTCTACACAGCTGCGCACCCATGCCAACGAGGGTTAGGGCGTCCCCCCAAGGCGACGCACACCAGTTCGTCCCCGTTGGTGTGGAATGCAGCGCGCAAAGCGGCGATGGGGGCCGCCACCCGTCACGCACAGCCCGACACGGCGGAAGGTGGAGGACGAAGTGCAGAGTTGGCACGTGGAATGTTAGAGGAGGCATGAGAGATAAGACGAATGAGTTGATTGAAATTATGAAAGAAAGAGAATTAGATGTCGTGTGTTTGTCGGAGACCAAGCGGAAAGGCAGCGGTACTGAAGAGCTCCCTGGCGGGGAGTTAGCTCTATGGTCCGGAGTCTCGGAGAGTGAGAGCGCCTGCCAGAAAGTGGGGGTGCTGCTGTCGTCTCGGTTGGTCGATGTTATGACTGAATATATAAGGTTGTGAACTCGAGACTTCTCTGGGAAAAGGGAGGCAAACGAGCAGGTGGCTCACGTGATGGTAAGTGATTACCACCGCCCATGAACACCCGCAATATCAGAGGCTTAGCAGATATGTTGCTGCCTACCTTAGAGTGCCCCCCTCCCCAATAATTGGGGGAGAAGGGTGTGTGGGCCACCGGTTACCTGCACTCACCAGAAGAAACGCAGAAGTTTGTTAGACTTCTACTTTACGCCGGTATTCTGTGAGGTCGTGGTACTTCCCCGGTCGAGCCCCATCCCATTCCATTCATGCCCGTCCCGTCCCGGCCCATTCATGCAACAACAATAGTTGATGCGTGGCTCTACCACTCTGAATAGAGGTTAGAGTTATAGGTTTGGTTAGAGGAAACGAAAGAATTGTTGTATGTGGTGATTTGAATGGATGGGTTGGTACCGCTCGGCCAGAGTACGAGACGGTGCTTGGAATGTTTGGTGATAAAAGGGTTAACGATGCTGGCAAGCTTATCCTGGCTGTATGCAAGAAAAAGGGTCTTCTTGTGACAAACACTATGTTTAGTCACAAGAAAATCCATATGTATACTAGAACAAGAGAGAATGAGAGAAGTATGATCGATTTATTCCTGGTGGATGACCGACTGCGAAAACATGTGATGGATACGCGAGTGTTCCGGGGTGCTGACCTGGGAACGGATCACTATCTAGTGATTACTAGATTTGGGGGTCTGTTCGCGGGTTGGCGCCACCGGACGGCGATACCAGAACACAGTCGGTCGGTAGCATCCGAAGCTGGAAGCTTCAGGAAGCGGACACAAGGGATAAATATCAAGCAAGGGTAGCCGAAAAGCTGGACATCATCGATGTGATGATAAGAGAAAAGAAAGATCTCCAGACAGTTCACACGAAAGCATTGATTGAGGAAGTGCGTGAAAGGAGTAGAATGGAAGCGGACGAAAGGTTGTCGCACAACTTCAAGGAGAACTCCAAACACTTCTGGAAAGAGGTTGAAAGGACCCGGAGTGGTGCGACAGCCTTAAGAATGAATAAAGTGCTTTCGGGAACCAATGACGTCCTCTCAGAAAAATCGGACGTCATGCAGCGATGAAGCGAATTTTATAGAGAGATGTATGCGTGTGATGATCTTAGTGAGGGATCCGGGGATGACGCCGTGACTGGTACGCCAGACTCGGACCTCGATGATAGTGAGGTCATCAGTATGAAAGAGATTGAATGTGCGATTAGAAGTTTGAAATGTGGTAAGGCTGCGGGACTAGACAGAGTTACTGCTGAAATGGTCAAGTATGGTGAGCCTCGCGTCTGGGACAGCTTTCATCTGCTGTGCAATTTGTGCTGGCGAACGGGGGCTGTTCCGGATGATTGGCGATCCGCGGTCCTTGTGCCCTTATATAAACGTAAAGGTTCACATTATGATTGCGAATGCGATCGGGCGATCAGCTTGACCAGTTTAGCAAGTAAAGTTTACTCGAAGGTTTTGACACGTAGAAAGATTTCTATGGGAGGCACAATGCGGATTTAGACCTGGAACACTTGTTCATACTGTATCTCGACAGCTGCTTACAGAAGCTGAAAGATAGCTGTTTGGGTGTGAAATTGGGTGACATAAAAGTAAATTGTCTGCTGTATGCTGATGATGCAGTGCTTATTGCACCATCAGAGGCAGAACTGCAGGCATTAGTCACGTGTATGAAAGAAGAATGTGAAATTAAGGGTCACCGTTTGAATGCTAATAAAACTAAGGTTCTGGTATTTGAAAGGGACGAAGAAAGAACGAAGTGCGAAATTTGGGTAAATCAGGAATGTCTAGAACAGGTGAATGAAATTGTATACTTGGGGAGTGCATTTAGCAGGGATGGAGATGTGATTTAGATGTGGACAGGCGTGTCGCTGCCGGGAACAAAGTCAATGGTGCCCTGACTGCGTTAGTCTAAAGGCAAGGCGTAATGAAATGTGCACGCCTTGCAATACATAACGCAGTGTTGGTACCAACTTTGTTATACGGCAGCGAAACCTGGATATGCCAGAAGAAGCATAAAAGCAGGTTGAATGCAGTGGAGATGCGATCTATTCGTAAAATGTGCGGCCTTACCATGGCCGATCGAAAGTGAAACGAAGAGATTCGCAATATGGCAGGTTTAAAAGATGCCCTTGTCACAAAAATGGATAAGGGCGTGCTTCGATGGTTTGGGCACGTTGAGCGAATGAGTGAAGACCGAATGGTGAAGGAAATATATAGCGCGAAAGTTAATATTAAAAAGGGTCAAGGTAGGCCGAGACTAATTTTCGAAAACCATGTAAGCAAATTGCTCGAAGAGGGGAGGGTCAAGAGTACTCGGATACCTAGACGTGCATGTATTAAGAAGATGATGAATCTGAAAGAAGGGAAAGAAGTATGAAGGGATCGTGACACTTGGGGATCTGTTCTCTCTGGCTACCCTGTCAGTGATTGTGCGTGAAGATAAGTAAGTATATATATTCAGAGTCACGATAGCCGAGTGGAAGGGTGGTCGGAATTTCGAGTCGAGAGACCCGAGTTCGATCCCCAGGTGGCAGTACCAATGAGTCTTTTCAAAAACCTATGTACAATTCATATCGTTGGCTTGGACATAAAGACGACAAAGATATTTTTTTATATTCATGTAATTCTCACTTAAATATTCTGCAACGTTACATCGTTAAAGATTAAAATAATTTTTATGTGTAAATTTTTCTATGTAAATGAATTTATTATTTCAACAGCTTTGTATTATTAGAGTTATTTTGTTTGTAAATTATAAGTTTGTAAAGTGTAATATTGACAGTTTATTACTATTTTAAAGAATTATTGCACTTACTTTGTCTAACAGATCTCCGATTAAGCCATTCCATTTCTTCTTGTCCTTATCATATTTACCGTATTCGTAATCGGTATCATATTTAAATGAGTAAGTGTAATTATATTTTTCTTTCCTTAATGTTTCAAAAATTTGCTTAACCAAATCGACAGAGAAACCTTCATATTTTTCACCGTCATCTTCTTCACAGTCGTCGGAATCGCATTTTTCTTTTTCATAAAAATACGGTTTGGCCTTGCGAGATATAACCTGAGCATATAATTATTTTAATGTCTATTGATGGTTTTAATGTCTAATGAGGTAAGCTTTAAATATTTTAATTCGTCTTGTATCACAGCCACGTTGGCCGAGTGGTTGGGTGATCGAATTCCTGTCAAGGTGGTAGGCACATACCAATAAGTTTTTCAAAACGAATGTACGATTTGTATCGTTGGCTTGGAGATGAAGAGAGCGACTGGCTCACCACCATTGTCCCAAAAAATGACTTCGGTGAAAGAAGAGTCCAAAAGAATTGTCTGGATATCTGTCTATCCCAGTATTAAAAATAACGTTTTTTTGTCCATTTTTCATAGTCATATTGTTTGTTAAATTAACCGTAAATAAATTATTTGTTTTATATAGTTAGATCTCGTCTATATAACCTTGAAATATTCGCGGTTCCTGGACGTAAAAATGAATTTATTCCCTGCATTAACTTCTATATCGCAGGCGGTGGGGTCTTTAAAGATGAAGATATAGCGACGGCGACAAGAATCCCGAAACGAAACACCGGTGGGCTCCCTAAACCGATTGTGATTAAAATGCATTCATTAGATAAGAAAGATAAACTATTGAGTGCTGTACGTAAAAACAGAGGTGTCAGTACGCGGGATATCGGCTTACCTGGAGATAAACGTCAAATACACATAAATGAGCATCTGACATCATATCACAAAAATATACATATGTGTATATAAATATAAATATTGGGAGACGAAGATTTAGTGCAAAGAACTGGGGTTTCATTATTATTGGACTCGGAACACAAAAATTTTTACTCATCGTGCCGCCAACCATCCAATTCGTATAGAAAAAATCCCACAATTAAAAGCTTTGAAAATACAGAAAAACTAAGCAAGTCCTTACACAATATTCATACTACTCTATTTTTCCTACATTTTTCTATTTAATATTTACAATTCATACACGATAAAGAACATACTAGAAACATAATACACACACATCAATTAAATATCTTATGAATACTATAAACAACTTTGAGGTATTTCATTATAACTACCCTCAGTCTGTTATAATTTATTTTGAGCGCTTAAATAACTACTCAGCATTCAGAATTTAAAATTCAGCAATAATAAACGACACTCGTATACTTTACTTTTATACTTTTATGAAGAAAATTTTTTTTTTAACATAGGTAACGAAAAAAATTTTTTCATTACATATCATGTACTTAGATGGCTTCTTTAATGGTTTATTTTCAAAATTACCTTAATATAAGAGGGAAAACAGTGCAATTTGTCAAAATCTTATTATATCGTGATTAAAACACAACGATCACCCTTAAAACGAATTTTAAATGTATGCAAGCTGAGTACTTAAAAATTCACGAAGAGAAACCTTAAAATGGGATACAGAATTAAATAATAAAACACTCGATGCGTTTGTTGAATTGTTTTATGAAAAGATCTTCTTTTTTAAGTAATCCAAGAGGGGTCCAACTATTTGGGTTTTCAAAATCTCTTATACATATACTTCATGAAAGTACGATAGCCGAGTTCTTGGGTGGTCGGAATTTCGAGTCGAGAGACCCGAGTTCGATCCCCAGGTGGCAGTACCAATGAGTTTTTCAAAAACTTATGTACGAATTTCATCGTTGGCTTGGACATAAAGGCGGCGTCGGGCTCACCACCTGTCACGTTGTCCCGAAAATATCTTCGGTGGAAGGTGGGTCAAAGGGACTTAATTGTTTAGGCTTGACCTCTGTCTACCCCTGTATTGGGAATTGCGTGAAGATATTTATTTATTTATTTATTTATTCATGAAAGAAGTAAATACCATACTTTATGGAAAAAAAACTGTAAATCCGGTTCACTATGATATGATATGTACTCGTCATTAAAAATGCAAAAACAATACCGGTCTAAATACACAAATCAATGTATTATGTAGTTCAATAAAGCCTAAACCAAAATTTCTCTGGAGTTATACTAAAAATTTAAAAACTGATCGCAATATTCCAGCTAAAATATCATACGGTAATGAACTCGCTGAAAACGGTCCGTGGTCTGTAAGTTATTCTTGAAATATTTTAAATCGACTTATGAGTATGTAACTACTGACTGTAGACCGCTGAAATACTACCTATCCTCTAAACTGTATAGGATCCATTGAACTAACACTGGTTAAAAAATTATTTAAAAAAGTCAAAATTAACACAGGTCCTGGCTGCGATGATATTCCGCCTATTTTTATAAGGAATTGTGCTGAACAGTTGGCTTCTCCATTGTGTATATTATTCACTAGATCAATCATTGAGGGATATTTTCCTGATTTGTGGAAACGTGCTTATTTTGTGCAAATACACAAAGGTGGCCCTAAAAATAACTTTATTCAGTATCGGCGGATTTCCATTCTTAATGTATTCAGCAAAATTTTTGAACTGATAGTTCATGACCAAATAAATCATATCATAGCTCGGAGCATACCACCGCTGCAACACGGTTTTATGCATGATCGTTCTGCTGTTTCTAACTTGGTAGAATTTGTGGACACAGTAACACATTTCATGGGCTTCAAGTAGACGCAATACACACTGATTATTCGAAGTGTTTTGACCGACTTCAACCTAACACCATACTCCTGAAACTTCAAAACTTACACACTCCCCTTTTCTTTAACGCGAGTTTATTCAATATAAGGTTACGTTTTAAGTATGTTTCTTTTCTCATGTATGCGGATTAGACTAAAATATTCATGCCCATACACAACACACAACACACACACTGACTGCATTAAACTCCAGGAAGACTTAGACCGACTCGTAGCCTTTTGCACTCAAAATGGTCTTACTCTTAATGTTAAAAAATGTCAAACTCTAACATTTACTAGAAAAAAAAACCAATCTAATACTTCACCAATACACATTGAGTAGACAACTAGTACCACGAAGCTCTCATGTATATGATTTGGATGTAATACTTGACACTAATTTAAATTTTACGCTATACTATGAAACCATCACTTCAAACGCATTTAGAATGATGGGTTTTATGTTTAGAGTTACGAAGGCACTTCCCTCTACTACCGTTTTTATAATTCTTTACTGTGCGTTACATACGCAATAGAAGTCTTTTGGAGTATACGTCCACAGTATCGTCACCCTACTACAATGTATATACTGTGATAGAATCGAGGCTGTTTAAAAAGATTCATGCGTCAACTAAACATGCGGACAACGAAAACGGCAACATGGACTACTTAGATGGTCTTAAAATGACTCTCTAAGAACGCAGGAATATAGCCGATTTAAAGTTTTATACGATTTGCTCCAAGAGTCTTATTTTTTGTACCATCAAGTCGATCCCTCAGAGTAAATTCTTGGACATGTCAGAACTCGAGCAAACTTCAGAAGTTTTCTTTCTCTGAAAGAGTGTATTAAACCTATTAGAAGATAATTTTCAATCGGTTGATATATTCTTTCTTAAGCGTTCGCAATATATATTCGAGATAAAAAAATAATGCAGCAAAACGACATATATGATGGCAGAGGTTAGTTAAGTGTTCAGTAACAGTTCACACACACAAGTACACTGTGTAAGTAAATGGGGTGTGTGGGACACCCCATTTACTTACACAGTTAAATACTGTTTTATGCAATATATTTTTAAATGTCTTAATGCAGTTTAAACAGATATTATTTAATAATATATATTAATGATTTCTTGTATTTACGCGAATACTACACATTTTTAATAAAACGACTTTCGTTTTTTTTTAAAACGCGATAAAATCCGAAAATCGTTTTATTTAAAATCATATTCTTCACTAGGTGGCACTGAAATTTTTTAACACCGGAAAGTCAGAAATATTACCAGCAAAAACTTTTTCTTTTCATAAATCATAGATAGCAAAGATTTCGATTAGAACTCTTTCCTAAGCTGATACAGGACCGTGGAACTTCCTAAAAAAATTAAGAACAATAATAGTTAAATTCTTAATTATAGTTAAATGACAGAACTTTGGTAGGTCCAGATGACGTGCAAAATGACCAGTTTGTTTCAAAATAAGAATATATCTCTGGGCACTAATATGTCTGATGCAGATTCTCTTTAATTCTTTAAACAGCGTCGAGACACAGAATGAACAGCCAGGAAGACACGATACAACTCTGTTTTACGACCGTTTGGACGCTTAACATAGGTGACAGGTATGCCCTTCCCGCACACTGGCTTTGCAGTCACAATAAAGAGACTAGACAGCCTATCCACACCACATCCCGGCATCATGTATACGTCTGATTTTGCCAGGTCATGCCAGTCCTCCAGTTTATCTTCGGCATACTTAGGTGGACTCAATTTGGACTCAGATTGTAATTAGTAAGTAAGTACCGAGGGTAACAACACATAGGTACATAATAAAGTATGAGCCTGTCTTAATATTAGCTTTATAATTAAGTAATATACGTTGCTCCGTAGAAAGCGACAGGCGCTTTAGCTTGCCTCCGGGCAATGAAAGCTCTGATTTCAACCACACTCTGATGACAGTGGTAAAGGGTAGATCCTATTAAATGCTCCTCTGATGATGCCATTGGATGTTCTGACGTCTGCAACACGAACTATATCATCGGGCCCATGATGTATTGCGACAATTCTTCCGAGCCTCCATTTCAAGGGAGGAAGGTTTTCCTCCTTAATTACAACCAACGCTTTCAAGCTAAAGCCATCCTTGCAACCACGCCATTTCACTATTTGCTGCAATTCTGAAACATCCCTTTACTCCAAGGCTCTCAGAAATGCTGGCGCAATTGTTTAATGCGTTGAAATCTGGTTAAAAGAGGAGTACTGTGATACTGTTAGTCCGGTTGTGGCAAAGATATCAACACACGTCCAATCAGGAATTATCCCGGGGTACGTAGAGAGCAATCAGTGGAATCTGAAGACAGCGGAGTAAGTGGCCGTGAATTCAAAATTGCTTCTATGGGGGTGGGTCAATGTGGTGTAAAGTTCCTCATACGTTAAATGACAATTGCCCAACACTCTAAATAAATGCTATTTTGTCGACTTGGTTCCCGCCTTCCAGAGACCACCGAAGTGAGGAGTATATGCCGGAATAAAGTAGAAATTCATGTTTTTATTGGCCATGTACATCAACTTTCACTTAAAGAATTGCTTTTCGAAAATTTGGATAAATACACCTACGTATGGGGTTCCATTATCTGAATAAATATTAACCGACTTACCCCTTCTAGGAATAAATCTGTGCAATGCCTGCAAATAGTTATTACTTGTTAAGTCACCGACCAGCTCCAAATGAATAGCCTGGGTGATGAAACACATGAAAATACAAATATATACTTTAATTATCCGACATCCGCGACCTTGACGCGAAGCACTCATTATGGCGTAATCAACCCCTTCATTTTCAAAAGGAAATCCACCCGGTCAGAGACGCTGCCGTAGCAAGTTGCCCATGAGAGGTGTCAATACCTTACCGTGCATACGATGACAGCGCATACATTTATGAAAACACGCTTTGGTAAGATTTAGACCTCCTATAGGCCAGAAAGTTTCCCTAATGCACGTTAACAGTTGCTGTGGATCAGCATACATTAACCTTTTGTGCTCATGGTCAAATAATAATTTTGTAAAAAATATGATTGGACTGTAATATTATAGGAAAAACAATAATAAAAATTTATTACACTGATAACGGAATAAAACAATTTAATACTTTCTTTATCCACAAAAAACTTATTGATAATAGTAATTTATATTAACAGGAAAAACATAATATTGGATTATTAAAACGAACCCAGTGTTCTTTATTTTATTGATCGGGGAAACAGAATAAGTGAGTTTTGTTGTTTTGCTAAAGAAGTTTTTCAAAATTTTTACAAAAACTCTTAACGTTGAGCCATCTGTAATCAATGACGTTCTAAACAAACGCAATAGTACTAATGCTTTTAATGCAATTGACGGTAGAGGAAAACAAAATCAGAGATTAAAACTAAATCAGAGATCTAGGAAGGAATTCACCGCTATATAGAATTATTCTTTTATATGTAATCTCACTATATAAAAAAATATACTAAGAGAAAGTATTTAAGCGCAGATCTTAATATAAGAAAAATGCACACTTTGTACAATGAGTCAGGCCCAAAAAAAATCAAGAAGCAGCAAATAAGCTCACTTATAAAAGAGTATTTGTTAAGGAATTCAATTTTAAGTTTTTTTTATAAGTGAAAAGGTTGATGAAGAGAAAAAAGGATTATTAGAAGAAAATGATAAAGAGCATATCCAGAGGATAAATGTTTGTAACGCTTAATGGAAAAAGGCAAAGAAAGAGCTATTAATGATCTTAAGTTTCTTTCGGTTTCATTCGATCTGCAGGCTGTTCTTCAAATTCCTCACTGCAAAGTGAGCCTGTTGTGCCCCGAGAATAATTCTCAAAAGCTGAGCTCGTTTAGTTTTACTGTTTATGAAGCAGTTCTGCCCAATAATGCATACTGTTTTCAATGGTCCAAACTGAATGGTAAAAAAGGTAGCTGCGAAATTGGAACAATCTTTTTATATTATTTGACTAAATGTATTGTAGAAAATGTATATAATAAGCGTTTTTTCTGATACTTGCTCAGGTCAAAATAGAAATCAATATATAGCAGCAATTCTTTTGTGGGCTGTTCAGCATTTTGAACATTTACAGATTGTGGAGCAAAAATTTTTAAAATACGGTCGAGTATGTCCGGATTCTAAAATTTTGTTGTGTCGTGTTGTTAAGTGTTTGTTTTGTCAGTGCTATTCAATCACAAAAGAATGAAACATAAGTATATTCGATGCAAAGCTGGATTTCAATAAACTAACGTGCAAGGCGTTAGAAATTACACAATGTTCAACAAAAGAAGATAGTTAAGGAGCCATACAAAACAAAAGAGTTTAAATACCATGAGTTTTATATGAATTAAAAGATCTCTCTGGCTAGATTATTCGCAACAAAGATAAAGACAAGGAAGGAAATAAAGTACTTTGGCTTAAAATCAAACGTTTTCCAACAGAGAAAATAATTTACTCCAATTATAGACTTTTTGACTTTTAATTACAATGATACTACTGGTAAAGAAAGAAAAATTAGAGCTACAGGAACAAAAAGTAAGGAACAGGATGAATTTCAAACTATGTTAAAAAATGTATAAAGAATCATTGCTATAGGCAATGCGAAGCTATCCGAAGCGATAAAAAGGATTTATGAAATTTAGTTTAAAAAATGTAATACCAGAAGAATTGAAACCTTGGTATAAAGATTTGAAGACAGAGTTCAATGGTGGGTAATACCATCGGGAATTAAAGAATTCAATGGAAAGGAAAGTTCGTCCGAATCTGAATGCCAGCCTAGACCAAGCAACTTTTTTTTTCACGAGAACCGATGTTTAGATCTAGTTACTGATGGGCAATATCGGAATGCAATTCAGGTTCATTCGATCCCCACTTTCGCAATGGCATACAAGTAGATGCCAACACGGCCGTGACCCCTTGTCGTATGGCTTTAACACCGTTCAGATCATCACCAACTGTAAGCAGATCATCAACATAGAAATCTTGCATGATGATTTCACATATTTCTTTGCTCTCGCACAATCTAAACCCAGTTATTTGAGGCAACGCCTGGCAAGGTATGGTGCGCTAGCCGTGCCGTATATATGACACCGTCACGTGTTCAAAGGTCTTGACGGAAGCGCAAGGATGATCACGCAAATAATACCTGCTGAAGATGCCAATATGTCATCTGGATGGACAATTATATACCTATACATAATTTCTACATCCTCAGACAAAACATACCTATGCTACTTAAACGCAGAAGGATGGCTAGCAAATCATCCTGGACTACTGGACCGTTTACCTGTATTTCATTCAGGGAGATACCTGACGACGAACAACTTAACCTTAACTTAGTTGTGGCACTACTTTCGCGCAGTACCCCGTGATGAGGTATAAAGTATGTGCCTGTGTCAGAAGAAAGATTTTCACATACAGTCATGTGACCTAATTCCTGGTACTCAAACATTAATTTGTAATACATCTGGCTGATGTTTGGATTATTTTTTAATCTACGTTCTAAAGAAAATAGACAGTGCGTAGCTCGTTTAAATAAAGTACCTAACAGCGCAGGATCTTGCTTGAGTTGTATACGAACGCAAAAACGTCCATCTGCGAGACGAGATGTATTTTTCACAAAATGATCTTTACACGACTTCTCCTCGGGTGAATAATGAGATAATTTGGAGCTAATCTCTTTTAACTGCCAAAAACGAGTAAAATCTACACGAATATCATCTTTGTTATCTCCACTGAAATAGGTTTCAGTTTTACTGAAGTTGCACTTTATGCATTTTGAAAACAATGTATTGTTATACTTATAACTACTAACAGGACCAGAGACTATCCACCCTAACCTGGTCTCTTGCAGTATAGGCTTATCATTGCCTAGCTTAATTCTCTGCGACCCTAACAGATCCCAAAAGAGATCAGCACCGATTAAAATATATATTTCAGGCTTTTAAAATGTAGGGTCAGCTAAGCAAATACTAGAAGGAAGTTTAAGATTAGATAGGTTTAATTCTCGATTTAGGACATGATTGGTAATTAATGGCAAAATTAAACAATTAAGGTCAACAAGTAAAATAACTATCATCTAACTAACTTAAGTGGATACGACACCTTTTACCTACGTGAGGAATCACGTTATTAATACTCGAAATCGATCTATCTATCTCAACATAATCTAAATTCTGTTGTTTCCGCATCTTAACAGTTATAAAACGTGACGTACTATCGTTATCTAATACTGCACGTGCGACGTGCTCGACGTTATTACAATAAAGTATTTTTTTTTGTTTGCTACATCGTAGCGAAAGAAAGAATCGTCTGTTGTTTTATTCGTCGCGAATAAAACAACAGACGATTCTTTCGCTATAATTGAAATATTATTTATTTAATAATATGAAACCGAAGCCGAAACATGATTCTGCATTAATATACGTTTATTATTAAACCTCTCACACAAAACATTCCATGCCACAGAATTGTCACGGCAGAGAACTCAAATGACTGAATGACCATAGCAACAGACCCTTCCAGAGACGCTCGTAAACAATGGAATTTGTTAGGTTCGTCAATCTCGTGATTAGAATGAATAAGGCTATTAAAGGTGTCAACTCCAACAAATTTTCGTACGATCCACTGACTTTTGGCAATTGTATGGTAGGCAACACACAAGCTTATGATTACTTGCATGAGAACACTTGTCACTATGCACTGACTCAAACTTATTATCATAATTGCTCAACATATTTTGTGCTTTAGCTAGGGCTTTATAATATTGCGACTCAAAATATCACAGAGCGATCCTCAGTTAATTGCGACTCAGACTTTTCGACTATACCACATCCTGTTGGTTATACAATAAGTTAATCTTACCCATCCGCAGACGTAATTCTGTCGCGTCATCGCTTTGCAATGGGGCGGCAAGAGAATCTAAATAACTCATGAAAACGGCCTTTGAAACTACCTCGCTTAACAATTCTTTTCCTTCGGTCATTCTGGAAGACGTGAGTATTCGACCTGGAATCTATACAATTAAAAATGTATAGAATTTGACTGTAACTACTTATTGTTTAAGTACCTACGTAACTAAAATACATTAGTATTTAATTGCCAGTAAAACAGCAATAACAAATAAAAATTATAATAATAAGTCTTAACTAGATAAGACCTTCAATTCACCTTCGCATTACTATAATTGTTAATATCAGAATTCTATACGCAAATTAAATAATGTGACTAACTTACATTAGTATATAATAAGCAATATGACATCTAAAATAAACTACAAAAACTATATTTCTAACTCATTTACTGGAAAGTATTAAAATTTGCAAATGTTAATCTCAATGCGATAGGTATAAACTATTAAGATAGACACAGTAATAAAATATAATCAAATCAACTAACCTTATTAGTTTGATGGATTACACGAGATACAATTATCTTAATAAGAGTGTTGGGTGATAGGCAAATCTTAAATCTAGATTTTATAACACCACGTAACTATAGCCTATTGACCGACATCCAAGTTGTCGGTTTTGATCCTCCGAATTAAATTCCAAAGTTTACTCCACTATGTAGATAATTTTATAAAATTACTTTTAGACTCTTAGTTCGTCTTATATTACATCCGGCACGAATGACAATGTTCGGGAGTATAAGGAATTGAAAATAAAGCAACGTGGATGTCAACTTGACGATTGTAATAAGTAAGTACCGATGGTAACGACACATAGGTACACAATAAACTATGAGCTTGTAACATTAGCTTTATAATTAAATACTATATGTTGCTCCGTAGAAAGCGACAGGCGCTTTAACAGTAATAGTACGTGTATCGAGATAGAGTCATCCGTCATATAGTCCCAACTTGCGGCCCTGCGACTTTCACTTATTCCAAAGAACCTAATATAATAAACATAATAATATAATAAACATAATAAATATAATAAACTTCTAGGTATTCGATTTACGAGCGATAATTTACAAAAAAAGGATTAATTTTCAATAATGAAACATTTTTACACATAAAATTATTGTTAATTTTTAAAATAAAATCAATGGAAGTTAATGTAAGATTACTTACGTAAAAATGTTTTCTAGTTTGTTGATTACCAATACTATCAGATTCTGGCCTATCCTCTATGATTTCATCACCGGATGATGATTCCCATTTTCCGATTATTTGTCTTTTCTTAAGGTGTATTTCATTAACGTATAAGGTGTAATTTATTCTTCGGCCGTATTCATCAAATTTTATGTTTCCAGAGACTCCAGTTGTTTGAGTCTAAAATATTTTTTTTAATTTTAAAATACAATTATTGATATTGTTTTAATATCTGCAAACAAGTTCCCAATTTGGTGTAGGCAGAGATCTAGGCAATAAAGTCCTTTCGACCCACTTTATACCGCAACTTATTTGGGACAATGCGGCGAGCTTATCACCTTCTTAAGGATATGAATATTTATCCCGTATTCATATTAATAAATTATTGATATTATTATGAAATAAAATATCTTTACGCCGTACTTAATACAAGGGCAGACAGTGGTCTAGACAGATAAAACCTTTCTACCCACCTGGGGGGAGATCTGTTTTTGACTTTGCCTTTGCATATGATCTGACACAACTAGTTACTTCGCCAATGCGGGTTCCAAATGGCGAAGATCATACATCTTCCCTGCTGGATCTTCTGCTGACCTCTCAACCGGACGGCTATGTGGTCTCCGTTGATACCCATTTGGGTTCAACGGACCACTGCCTGATTCGGAGTAAAGTGCCTATCATGTGCCCATTGCGGTCGCGATATGCAGGCCACCGCCGTGTGTGGCACTGCATTCTGGTCCCTCGCCAAGGTTGTCCAAGGGAATTTCAGTCAGCCATCACTACCATCTCTGCACGGGGAGGACAACTCGCTGGCCCATGACGCAAAAGAGAAAGCCGATCTTCAAGGTTCTCTTTTTGCGTCCAACTCCACTCTCTATGATAGGGGGAACTCACTGCAGCGCTCAGTGCGCAAAGCACTCCTCTACCTAGGCATCCAGAAGTCGAGTGGGCTCGATGGTATCCCCCCTATTGTGCTGAGGATGTGTGCTCCACAGTTGAGAATTGGCACCGATTCTAACGCGTCTTTTTCGGTACTCCTACTCTCAAGGCGTCGCCCTGATGACATGGAAGACAGCTTTGGTGCACCCGGTCCGGGCAACTACAGACCGATCGCCATTACCTCCTTGTTCTCTAAAATAATGGAGTCCATTATTAACTGCCAGCTCTTGAGGTACTTAAAGGAGCACCAGTTGATTAGTGACCGCCAGTACGGCTTCCGTCGGGGTCGCTCAGCTGGTGATCTTCTCGTGTACCTCACTCATCGATGGGTGGAGGCAGTAGAGAGCAAGAGGGAGGCCCTGGCAATTAGTTTGGACATAGCAAAAGCCTTTGATCGGGTGTGGCACAAAGCGCTTCTCTCGAAGCTTCCATCATATGGGCTTCCCGAGAAATTTTGCAATTGGGTCACTAGTTTTCTCACAGACCGGAGCATCAAGGTCGTAGTTGACCGGAGCATGCTCGGACTCCAAGTCTGTGAACGCTGGTGTCCCCAAAGGCTGTGTGTTATCGCCAGCCCTGTTTCTTCTGCATATCAATATTTTGTTACAAATTAGTAGCATTGATTGCTATATAGACGACAGCACTGGTGATGCCCTATTTACCGGCCGTGCCAATATTTCTCGAGAACACGTCTACGAGTACCGGACCAAACCTGTGTCTGATGTCGAGATTTTGTTGGACAAAATCTCGGACTGTTGCCGAATAAATTTAGTCCAGTTCAACCCCAAAAACATACAAGTTCGCGCGTTTACAGCTAAAAAAACCCTTTGTCGTATCACCTCGTTTTGAGAGCACCCTAGTTGCCTCAGCCAGAATCGGAATCCTTAGCGTCGACATATCGAGCAACGTTCAGTTTCGCGGTTACTTGGAAGGGAAGGCCAAATTGGCCTCTAAAAAGCTTGGCGTGCTCAATAGAACACGACAGTACTTCATGCCGGCCCTCTGCTTGCAACTTTATAAGGCGCAGGTTCGGCCACACATGGAGTACTGTTCGCATCTATGGGCGGGGGCACCCCAGTGTCAGTTCCTTCCATTTGACCGTATCTAACAAAGAGCGGCTCGAATCGTCGACGACCATGTTCTATCTCATAGGCTAGGTCCCATTGGCATTGCGAAGAGACCTTGCATCTCTTTGAATTTTTTACATGATTTACTACGGGGAGTGCTTTGAGGAATTGTTCGGATTAATCCCATCCGCTGAATTTCATCATCGCACCTTACGGCATACTCAAAAATTCCTTCAACACCATCTTGATGCTTGGCATACCACCACAGTGCGTTTTTCGCGGAATTTTCTGCCACGCACTTGCAATTCTTCCAGGCGATTCTTCCAGCGATTCTTCAAGGCGAATTCTTCCAGCGATTCAACTTTCAGGTCCCTGGCGATGACATCATTGCGTACAAAGCGACCCGCTCCAACTATAGTACGTAGTGCATGCATGCATGAATATTAATGCCTCTGGTATTGCGGATGTTCATGGGAGGCGGTAATCACTTACCATCGCGTGAGCCACCTGTTCGTTTGCCTCCCTTCCCTATAAAAAAAACCTTACACCGAGGATTTTTTTTGGTACAACGTGACAGGTGGTGAGCCCGTCGCTGTCTTCATGCCCAAGCCAACGATATAATTCGTACTTAAGTTTTTTAAAAAAACCTATTGGTACTAACTAGCTTGCCACCTGAGGATCGAACTCGGGTCTCTTAACTCCGAAACCCGATCACCCAGCCACTCGTATATCGTGACTAACACACCGTGAATATGGAATAAAAAATGATTATCCAAATATTAACCAAATGTTATTCTTCTGGGCGGTAAAGTGCTTTCTTAGTGATATTTGATCAACAACGAAGCTCTTCTCACAATATATTTGAAATATATTATCTTCATTGTGTGTTCCGTCTAGAAATAAAATTATTTAATGTAAAAATAAAACAACAACCAAAAAAAAAACGTTTTCCCTTATATTGCTCACATGCATATTCTGTTATTGAGGTGCCTATTACACCGACACTGGTCTAAGGAGATAGTCAAATATGTAAAATATACATAAATATATTCTAAACATATTGATTCTTATTTAATTTCCACGAAAGTAAATATTATAACACCCAAGTTTTATAACACATTACTTAAAGTAAGATGTAGTTATAGTTACGATAGCCGAGTGGTTCGGTGATCGAGATTCGGAGTCAAGAGACCCGAGTTCGGCCTTAAGTATGAATTATATCGTTGGCTTGGATATCAAGACGGCAACAGGCTCACCACCTGTCACGTTGTCTAAAAAAATAATTCGGTGGAATGTGGGTCGAAAGGACTTCATTGTCTAGACCTCTGTCTAGACCCTGTATTGGGAATGGCGTGAAGATATTTTTTTAAAGTAAGATGCTGACTTAGGGACTGATTATTATATATTAACATAGGGATGATAATTTAGAACAAATATTCATTAAAGTCGTTTTGTATCAATGTTTTTTGAATAATGTAGATTAATATAGACCTCTAAAATTTCTTGTTGTAGTAATGCGCCATATTGCCAGCTTTCCACATCGGAATCGCATGAAAATATCGGTGGTTTTTGTATTGACGTCTTTTTTTCTAAGGTGGTCAGAGCTTTCACCACATGATTTGCAACGTCGTTCATTAGCAATGCTTCAATCTGGAAACGTTCGGTGATAATGGAAGATTAATTGGCACTAATATTTTTCTCAACTGACATAAGTATCTATTGCCAAAGTTTATGTTTATTGTAGTGCTCTTTAGTGGACTCTTTCCCTGTTAAAAGTCCCTACGTTCCGGTTTGAAAGATATACAGAATGTAATTACATTACACATACAGACAATTATACTATACAATTCATCGTAGTCCTTAGTGGTCCATAAAAACCACTAAGGACTACGACGTCTACTTATCCTGTGGTATTTATATTATTTGGAAACGTCTATTAGGTACAGTAACCGCTTACAATTAGGTGGTCCTTTAGTTCTGTTTTACACTTAACCTAACGAAATAGAAAATTTAAAAGTGAACTTAATTCATGAATTCTCAGAACTGTGATAAATTAAGAGCTTATTGTTTCGTTTCTAATTTATTTATGCAAGATTTATACTATTTTTTTACAAGAGTATATGTATATTTTCCCTCTGTCATATAAGACACACTGTTGGCGTTTTCGTAGAAGAGTGACTATAGTTTTACCACGTTGTAATAACTACACTGTGTAATGTATATCGCAACATCTTGCAGAAGTAAACGTAGAGTAAGATAACCATATTCAAAACACCCGGTGAATGCAAGAAGACGATGCAGGTGGTTGTAGAAATGTGATCTACGACAAATTTTGGTAGAAGTAAGCAAACTATTAAACTATACTTACCGGCATGTCGGTTACCGGAGGGGACTCAGTGTTAGTTACCCATCTTTCCACTCTTTGTGCTAAAAAGTGCTGTGCGTCTATCAATTTATCATATTCTGTGATGCTGAGCCAAGTGATATTGGAACGAAAGTCATTGAGTTTTTGAGCTACAGTAGAAGTGTCCATAGTGACAAAAATATAGTGCTGAAAATATACGTACTATAATTTATTCATCTCAATATGATTTTAGAACTATTAATAATTAAATTATTCACTTACCTGGTAAAAATCGTCTAAATTTAACATAGTTACAATATCCATGTACTTGAGAACGTTGTCTACATGACAGTCTACCAAAAATCGCGTTTCTTGACTTTTTTGCAGCTCTTTGAAAATCTAAAAGAATATATTTGCGGAATTGTATCTTAATATTATAATTATTATTTTATTATATATATATTAGGGTTGCCTCTTGTGTGACTCGAACCCGCAACCCTTAACTTCGAAGATAGGGACACTTCCAACTAGGCTGTCGGGTGTCCTATCTTAATATTATAATATTACTCACTTTGTAGTTGTCACCGTCAGGCTCTAGTTTTCGTATCGTGACAGGGTATTTGTCTGTATATTCAGCTAAAATCTTCTGTAATCGGATTAATCCTGGAAACGAAAATTATACAAAATGCTTTAAAATGAAAATAAAAAGTAAGGTAAAGAAGCATTCTTGCTTCTTTACCTTACTTTTAAGGTAAAGAAGCAAGAATGCTTGTTGTTATGAATGAATACTTTTTAAGGTTTCTACCTTCAAATGTCTACTGTTGATTCTAGTCACTGGTACATGAAAGCGCCCTGAACAACATTTTATTATGAAACCTAAAACTGCACGCAGAAGTTGTGGCCTTAACTTATACAAAACTTTAAAAAATATTCATGTCACAACCGGAGATGAGGCTTACTCGACTACTAGCGCCAGTTACCCTCAGAAGCATCGCTTCGTTATGAGATTAACTGACACGTAAACTTTTTTTACTCCTATACGAAATTAAAATTAGCAAGCCTTTTACGGCATGCTACATCTAAGTGTGTCGTGAAGTCTCTGGTACTATGATCACCAATCTCTTCTCAGAGCATGGCATGGCACTATAAATATTCTTTAATACAGCTTCAAGTTCTGCAGTGAAGTTTTATTGCATAGGTTCTAACATATTTAAATTTTTATAATATTTTATAGTTAAGGTAAAGTAAAAAAGGTAGTCATACCCTTTTTTTTTCTTTTACATAACACTTCCTAACTTAATATTATAAATGTGAAAGCGAGTTTGTTTATTACACTTAAGTCATTAAACTTTACACTTAAAGCATTAAACTAGTTTTAAAAGTTCTTTTGCCCATGTTCTATACTATAAAGGCTGTATTTTTTAAATTAGATATCCTTACAAAATATTCAAAAATTTCATTTAAAAGTCAGTCATGAAATCTAATAATTTATTTATCGAAATAAGAATATACATTCGTTTATCGATTGTCATTTTTTAATCTACCATGATTTAGAATGAGGTTCCTCTAACGGAGAAGAAACAGGCGAAAGAAACTCCGTAGGTAATCTCTTTTTTGGTCAATCTCATTCCCAGAGGTTACTGTTATTAATATATTTATGTTTATTATAATAATTATTAAGTCCCGATAAGTGATGGGAGCCGAATTTCGAATCAAGAGAACCGAGTTCGTTCCCCAGATAGCAGGCTTGTACCAATGGGTTTTACAAAAACTTTTGTAAGGATTATATCGTTGGCTTGAATATAAAGATGGCGACGGGCTCACCACCTGTCACGTTGTCCCAAAAATATTTTCGGTGGAGGGTGGGTTAAAGGTGTGGGTCAAAGAAAAGGTGGCTTGGCATATTTACTGGGATTTTATTGTAGAAGCATATTCACTGCCCCATGCACCAGTTACTTACTCTGTAGATTATATCACGTGAACTGCAACTTTATTATTTGTTAGAAAATTTAGGTTGCTATTGAGATCCATTTGATACTATGCGTAGGTAAGTGAAAAAAATTAAGGAGAAACGATATTCCAATAATTAAATATCGGCGGTCATTTCATTGTCTATTTCATCATACTATTGTTATCTCAAAAATCAGTTTCGCATAATTTATTTATTTTTGAGAAATAATCACAGAATTATTTTATTTATTTTCTTATGATAATTATTATGACTTAGACAGATATTTAAAACATCAACACGAGCAAACTGGCTGGTAAAAGCAAGAACATAAAGATGAATTCTCATTTTTTTTGTTTTTTATGGGATAAAAAAAATCTAATTTAGGTATAAATATACATAGTTATAAAATGATTTACCAAAGTCGTCTTCGTAAAGCGCTGCGAAATTTTCCCATTTGTAGTATTTTAACAAAGAGCTATACGCTTTAGATATCTCATCACCAGGTGGAAAAAAGTTGATCGTTAACTTTTTGTAGGCAGGGTCTTCTGTATCTTCGGTTTCTGTATTGTTGTCCATTACAACCGAATCATTTTCCAAATCTATGTCAGGTTCAGGAGGTTGCCAAGCAGCTTGTAAATATGGTAATTTCGAAATAGCACACTGATCGAGGACGGCCGCGTTCTTAAGAGAGCTTTGCGGACCTAATACGGCTATTGCCTGCATTGTGGTAGAGCACACTAAAATTTTAGAAAATATTCTATGAATACAATTTTCAATAAATTTATAAATATAAATATCTTCGAAGATATGTAAATATCTTCACGCAATTCCCAATACAGGGGTAGACAGAGGTCAAGTCTAGACAATTAAGTCCCTTTGACCCACCTTCCACCGAAGATATTTTCGGGACAACGTGACAGGTGATGAGCCCGTCGCCGCCTTTATGTCCAAGCCAACGATAAAATTCGTACATAAGTTTTTGAAAAACTCATTGGTACTGCCACCTGGGGATCGAAGTGGGGTCTCTCGATTCGAAATTCCGACCACCCAACCACTCGGCTATCGATAATTTTAATATTTAAATGTTTCTGTTATGGGATATGTGTAAAAATCACCAATATTATTTCTTTTCGCTGAGAGGAACGCCCAATTACTATATATATATATATATATATATATATATATATATATATATATATATATATATATATATATATATATATATATATATATATATATATATATATATATATATATATATATATATATATATATATATATATATATATATATATATATATATATATATATATATATATATATATATATATATATATATATATATACATATGATGGCGATAGGCTTACCACGCATATACGTTGCCCCCAAAGGGGGCTTCGGTGAAAATTGGGTTGAAAGGATTTCTCTACACCTCTGCCTACCCCAGTAATGGGAAGTTACGGGAAGAAAAATTATAATAACCTTAGAGTAACATTACAAGGTGATTTTCTTATAAAAATTTATTAGAGCAATGAATGACATATATATGGAATTGATTTCGAACTTACAGTCTCTCCATGTTGAAAAGATGTCGGTCCTCGAAGATTGCACAATTATTGGTTCCAATCTATAGTCATCAACACTTGCGTCTTTCATACTATCTTCAAATGCAAGGCGCTGTGTAGCCGCTTGGTGTTGGAAAATCCCGGCTATTAAGAACTTTTTATTTAGTTTTTTTATTATAATAACTTTTTTCTTTGCTAAATTCTATCCAGATTACTTTTGGAGAGTATATAATGAATATGTACAAGTATATTTTCTTACAGGGATTAAAATAAAAACAAAATTTAATATTTTGTAAAATACTCATGTTTTGTTTTTATTTTTTTATACTCTTTTTACTTAATTTTCCTCATCATTAATTGACTCAGATTTTGGTAAGGAGGATTAATCATAATCGCCTCACTTAGCAATGATATTACTATTTTGGGCATCCTTAGGCAGACGCTGCAGCCCGTTGATGGTCTTGATAATTTAGGTTTACCATAATTTAATAGCAAGATGATTGGTAGAGAATGCTATAATACATTGAATTCGACCATTGTTACCTATTATTAGGTGTACCATAAAGATATATAAACAAAACAGTAAATAAATAAATAAATGATCCATGGTGTGGCGAAAGCGTCCATAAAATTCTTGAAATTTGTCGTAACGTTTATTGTAGATAATATAATAGAACCTATTCGCGTCAAAGAATGATGCCCAGAGTAAGTTTCCTTGAAAACCTGTATTATAGGTCATCACTCCCCTTCTTCGGCTTCGTTTATTAATTGGCTATTATTAAATTACACTTTTGAAGTGTTAGGATAATAAAGGTAGAATAGCGTTCAAGTAAGTTATGAGGATATATTTTAGTCCATTTGCGGAATGTGATTGTATTATAGAGTGTTTTGATATATTGTTTATGTATATGTATCTCTATTTGTATATTTGTTAAATTGAAATAATGACATGGCTTTCGGACCATTACTTCAAGACTATGTAAAGAACAACAAATTTTATTTATTTAATATAGATAATATTATTTTTATCTAAGTAGATTTTTACCATTATATCTTTATTTTTGCTACTCACCAATTTGATATGTTATGTCGCGTCTGATCTGCGAATTGCATTCTTGAACAGTAAAATATAGAAGCAATACAAACCACCACATTTTGTTTTCTTTCCTACATAATTTTTACACGGCTCATTTAAACACGAAGATTACAAATTATTTTAATACTTTACTAACTTAATTTTCATTAATAAACAACAAAGACATACATAATGAAAAACATAGATGAAAATAAAAAAAATATCGTAAAGGGTTACTAGTACTTCATTTAGGAAATCTTAGAGTTCACGACGCACTACGAACGCAGTAAATATCTTTGCGTTTCTGCCACATTTATGCTAACGTGACCTAAAATTGCTTTCCAAAAATATTTCAGACGCCGCGAAGGCGGTGCGCTCGCCTCATGCGTGTCTGAAACTATTTTAAATGTTAAAATGTTGTCTCCAAAAACAGTATTATTTCTTTTAATATATCATACTGTGAAATTAAACGCTTTCTCTCGTTTTTCTGTCGGTATGGATTTTACTCTTATCTTTCTATATGATACCAATACTTTATTTAAAACTTTTCTTATCATTTCCAGGTGGTCTGTTTGATTTCCAAACAAGCTCAACGACTGAAGAGGTATTTGAAGTGCTTTTGACTGCTGATTCTTCAAAACCATTTCGCGGACGAATTTTTCATCCAAAAGTTGTTGATACATTTTCTATAGCCCAAGAAAGTAAGTTCAATATATTCTCAAGTTCTTTTTTAAAATTTGTTTAAATATACTGACTAAATATGTTTATGAATCTGACAAATTGTACAGTCTACCTAATTTCGTCTTTTACTGGTTTTTATCTGTGTTTTTGTTTTGTAGTGTCCAATCCCTCCTGTTGTCCACTCCTACTAAACTTCAACGCTTGTGTTTGAAGTTGATCATGACACTAGCAAGGTCTAACCAGCAGTTCGCACTCTTATCTACTTGGAAAATATTTTACTTAGTTATGGTATACATTTTTGAAAACTTTTTTACAGTGTGCACTATCACTTCCAAAGATGCAGTTGTGGCTTTGATTGATGTTCGGCCAACAAATGGAATTTGTGACATTACTTGCTTACTGTGCAATAAATTAAATGTAAGTATAAACTCGTAGTCTTATATAATTGCCGTAAGAACTAACCACCTAAGGATATTCTAGAAGGCACCTAAGATAAAATTTAATTAAGTATATTAAAACCCGCGAAAATAATAGAATACCAAATTTGCAATCAAACTTGTGGAAGATGTTCATAACTTCTCGTCGACCAGGAAACCTGTAAACGGTGAATCTGATTTTCTTGGATCATAGCAAATCTAACATACTCGATTAATTCAACTTTAAAAATAACACAATAAATCCTATAAACAAAATCGTTTTACTAAAAAAAATATCGTTTTAGTTGTCTGACGTCAGATACACAATATACACAAAACATACTCAGACACACAAATACGCATGTCAAAATTATAACATTCCTTTTATTGCTAAAAAAATTGATTTTAAACTTTATGTTTTAAATTTTTTTGCGAATTTACAGCAATTTCGGTTTAAATAAATACAAATACATACATACATCTCGTACACACTCGAGAATAATAAATCCGGGTCACATAAAAAAAGCTATAAATCTCGGAAACTATAAATGAAATAAATTATCTTTAGTAGACAATTCAATACTCCTTTAATTGAGACATCTTCATTGGAAGGTGGGTCGAAAAGACTTCATTATCGAAAACTCTGTTTACCTCTGTCTCTGGGAAGTGCGTGAATATATTTTTTTTCTTTAATTGAGGTATTAAAACTTCTTAGTTACTGCAAGGTTATATCATAAAAAATCAAATTTGGAAAAGGGAGACTTTCGAAGATAAAACTACGAAATTACTGCATTTGATTTTGCTTTTGTTTCTAATCTGTCATTTAAGTGGGTATATAAACCATATTGATAGTGTTCAATATTTATCATTCAACCTCTAATTATGTCGCTTACGACTGAAGAATGCACCAGAATCCTCACAGTGCTGGAAACCGGCCGAAGTCAGCGCGATACAGCCAGGACTGTCGGTGTGTCACTGTCAACAGTACAAAGAGTTCTCCGACGTTACGAGGAAACTGGCTCAAACCTACGTAGGACAGGAACAGGCAGAACTAGGTATACCGCAGAACGAGAAGATCGATACTTGTGGGACACCATGATTAGTAATCGCTTTGTCACTGGAACTGAACTTAGAAATCAGTTTCGAGGCAAGCGAGGAATAAACCCAAGCGCATATACAATAAGACGATGACTTGCTGAAGCTAACTTAAAACCACTTAGATCTGCAAATGGCCCCAAACTGGAGCGTGGTAATCATATTTCAAGAATAAGATAGTGAAGATTGGTTGAAAGTTATGTTCTTCGAAGAATGAACATTTAAGCGCTACAAGCACGATGGAATACTATAGAAGAAGACTATGGACTAAGGACCAGGGGAAAGATTCAAGCAAACATGCATAGAAGAAAATGTTACCTGGGGCAGCAAGGCCACTAGCTTTCCTAACACAGGCAATACAAAATATAAAAATTCTTATTCTTATATATATGAGATTGAGACAAGTTATATTCTGTTACTAGTTTTTAAAATATTTCTAATAACTTGTTTCGTGAATAGTTAGCGGTAGTGAATTCCATAGCTTATCAGACTACAGTAAATGACTTGTTAAAGAATCTCGTTTTGTGATTTGTCACTTTTAAAAATAATTTTCTCGAAGAACGAAGGTCTTCCCCCGGAAGTCCTTTAAAATTTAATTTATACTTTAATTAACGAGGAGTGGAAGGATGAAACAAAACACAGTACAGAATAGAAAGAATGTGCAAATTCCGGCGAATATGAATAGGTAACCAATGGAGATAAGAGCGAAATTCAGATATATGGTCAAATTTGCGCATTCCATATATGATCCGAATAATAGTATTTTGTAGTCTCTCAAGCTTATATAATTGCTTCACAGTTAAATCTGCAAAGCTTGCGTCAGCATAATCAAGAATAGGAAGGAGAAGAGTGTGCAAGCATAACTTTTGTAGGAGTGACCGAAGGCGACGCGAAGAGCTGAGAACCCTAAAAGTTTTCCGACTGACTTCATTTAATTGGCGTGTCCAAGTTCGACAGTGTTGGAGAGTGCTGTCAAGATAAATGCCCAAATTTTTTACAGAATCACAAAAAGGAATTATAATTCCATAACATTAAACATTCATTATTAACAATCAGGAAATCATTCAATTCTCCGGATAAAACCCTGGCTGCCGAAAATAATTGCTTTCGATTTTTGTGGAATAACATGGAGTCCATAAGATTTACTCCACTCGAGATTGAGATTTAGGTCACTATTCATAGCAGTGATGGCTAACGGCAGATTATCAAAAGTAGACTGGGTGAAATTTGGACATCATGCATACATGTGATAGAGAGAAGTTATTTAATAAGTAATGGAATTAATGAAAATGGAAAAGAGTAACGGTGACAACACGCTGCCCTGTAGCACGCCAGCAGTGATATCACGCCAAGAGGAACGGGTTTCATCAAGACGAATACACTGCCGACGGCTGTTTAGATAACTTTGAAACCTATCAATTTCTGATGGGGATAAGTTTAGTGAACGCAAAAGACTGAGCGGTATGTCAAGGTCAACAGTAAAAACGTTGCTGAAATCCAACCGGATAATAACTGTGAGCTGTTTATTATCCATACCCCAAAGAATGTCATTAGTAATTTTGACCAACGCACTAGCCACACTATGCCCAGGACGGATACCGGATTGCAGAGGATTAAACAAGTTGTCTGCAAAGAAAAGTGTTTAGCTGTTAATTGCCCAGTTTTTCAAGGACTTTGGAAAGGAAGTAAAATCGAGATAGGACGAAAATCGGAGTAGTTTATAGGATTTTACTTTTTAGAGAGAGGAATAACGTATGCACTCTTCCTGCCTTCGGGAAATTTAGAGAAGGAAATACATTCATTAAATTTATTATAATTATAACATATAATTTAGAATAATTTGTAATTATATGTACATATATTTATTTCTGTCTTTATTGTATTTATGTGTATTTATAAAATAAAAAAATCTTATAAATAAATTTATATCTTCACGCAACTCCCAATACAGGGGTAGATAGAGGTAAAGTCTAGACAATTTAGTCCCTTTGGCCCATCTTCCACAGAAGATGTTTTAGGGACAACGTGACAGGTGATGAGCCCGTCGCCTTTATGTCCAAGCCAACGATATGATTCGTACATAAGTTTTTGAAAAACCCACCGAGCCCGCCACCCGGGGATCGAACTCGGGTCTTTGGACACGAAATTTCGACCACCCAGCCACTCGGCTATCGTGACTATACATCTTATTATAGTTTTACGTATAGCGAGAGGAAGGTTTTCTGCTCTAGTTGACGAATATATTTGGAGATCGTCTGCAAACAGATGATAGAGAGGAGTTATTTGGAAAGAAAAAGGATGTCTCATCTCCTTGAGGGACGCTGGCATCGACAGAATGCCATGATGAACAATGGTGTTGTTGCAAATGTTCTTCGATTCGAAGATAGGTTAATAGAACGAAGTAGGAGTATACCAAAATTGACCGTGTCGAAAGCGTTGTTATTATTAAATAAAATAAACGACCACGCCTCTCGGACACGGAGGTCGACGACGTGAGGCGTACGCACCGGTTTTCATAGTGTCGCCAGCTCTGAAGTCCCGCGTTCTATTCCCGGACCGGTCAATGCCGAAAAATAGTTTTTTCTAAAATAATATGCTTCTATAATACTCTTTTTTCTTTAATCTAATATTCTCTCGGGTCTGGGTGTTTGTGGTAACTTCGTTGTGCCTGATTCCATAACACAAGTACTTTAGCTACTTATTTTGGGATCAGAGCAATGTATGTGATGTTGTCCCTATCTATCTATATATTTATTATTAAATTATTAAGAAATATTTGAATAAGCACCATTTACTGATGTATTTGAAGGCAGTGCCAAAATCTAAATGCAATAATAGCGATATAAGAGAATAAGTTAATGAAATGTAATTCCATATATTCTATTAATAATTAATAACCAAATATGTAGCATTTAAAAATTAATACATGCAATAGTCAAATATTACAATTTATCAATAATAGGCACAAACATTTTTTATTTTATATAATACTTTTGTAGCTGATAAGACACGTGGCGGCCACATAGCTTAAAATTCTCTGCACTTCACCTATCTTCAATGAAGTAATTTTTTTTGTTTATTAGTCGTTCAGGTTTATTTAACATCCACGTAGCACATGATAAGTTATGTTAAAAAGATGGAGCATGAAAAGATTCTTATGAATATATATGTGCGGTATTAACTGAACATTATTTTGTTCCAGAAGCTTTTTAAAAGTAGACGAAGATCTCGCGAAAGACAGCGAAATAACAATTTCATAATATAATGCCCAATCCTTACATACCTCTTTAGTTTGTATCAGATTCATCATTTTATTTCTATACGCACACCGCTTTATAGTTTTTAGTTTCAGCTGGTTTTCCAAGAAGTCGTCTGGGTCAGTATAATTATTACCACTTGCTGTGTTTTGGTTTGACTGGTATAGATTCCCTTTTGATAACATCAGTAATCTTCTATGATTGAGGCTGCAGATTTTATGCAGTGTTCACTTACCACCACTTGCGCTGCTAACCTATTCCCCCTCCAAAAACGTCAGGGAATCCGAAAATGATGAATAATATATTACATTAAATGAAATATTATATTATTTATATTAAATATTTTTTAGATTTCCCATTTATCAGTAGGGTGGCAACCGACAGATTCCACTGACGAGGACCTCTTTACTTTTTTCTACCATCCACCACCAGAGTTGATTTCTAAAGCATATGCAACGGTAATAAAAGAATTGGAGTGGGACAGATTCACTTTCTTTTATGAAGATGATAGTAGTAAGTAATTACAGTAAAAAACAATTATTCACTTTTATATTCTTAACTTTATTTTTACATTATATTTTATAGTAATTACTTTAATATTACATTTCCGTAGGTTTCATACGACTTCAAGAAGTTATAAATTCTTGGCCATATAAGAATGATCTTATTCAATTCGAAAAATTAGAACCTGACGGAGATAACAGAGAAACCTTCAAAAACGTGTTTGTGGTTCTACGTATTAGTTATCATGTCCTAGATTGTGACGTGAATAATATACAGAAATACATGAAAGAAATTGTTTCGGTTAACAATTCCACACAATATCAGGTATAAATTAGCTAATAATTTTTAACGAAATCTTGGAAAACGATAATTTTATGAACAGATAAGAGTATGTGATTTTAATGAATGATTTTGTTACAGTTCCATAAAAGTGTACGTAAAATTATTTTTGGGATCAAAGTTATCTCATATAGCAAAAATTATTTGTCAAAATTCTTTTACATACTATGTTCCTGAAAGATATCACGAGTTTCGCGGTGTTTATGTGGGCTAATGAGAACATTAATTTGACACTAACTATTCAGCTTTAAGCTCGACAAGAGTGACAAAGAATAATGCTTATTTGTGGCAAATCCATGTCTCTATAGAAGATATTTCCTTTTTTCCTCGGTGGAAATCTATACTTTGAAATCTGATAATATAGTTAGAAAAACCAGGTTTTCAGAATCCTAACCATTGTGCATATTTTAATGTTATATATTCCAAAGCACCAATGTTTTTCTTTTTCAAGTTTTTATTAATATTGCCGTGGTTGAATACGTTTTATGTAATACACGAGGAGTCGTTATGTTTTATGTGTATATAGACATTAACTGGCTTTATAAAAAGGCAAAACTTCTTAACATAGTAACATAGTTTTTTTTTCATTTTTCCAGAGTTTTCTTTTGACAGCACTTGATTCATATTTAATAAAACTAGATGAAATTTCTCAACTTCGCGCAAATGTCTCAACATTGCATTTGACTAAACCGAACGAACCCATTTGGAGAGATTTTGGTATAAATACAAATGAAATATCTATTCCGGTGAGATGTCTTTGGAAGAAAAATCTTCTTTAAAGAAGTTTTTTTTTAAATATTTATATTTTTTAAATATTAGAGCTTGTTTTATATCATTTTATAGCTTGAGACCGCTTTAGCAGCCGATGCTTTAAATCATCTGGAAAAGGCAATCAGAACTATGAGAAAAGAAAGTCTAGAAGTGGATTACATTGAACCACCAAAGTTATGTTTTTCTGTGGATAAAGCTTCGTACCAAGAAAAAGCATGGCCTTATGGTAATAAATTACGAGAAAGCTTGTTACAGGTAATAAACATTATGTACTTGTAGACTTAAAACTTCTTATGCTGTAGTATCCATTGTTGCCATGAAAAAAAGATTTTAAATTAGTAAGAAGAATTTTAAATTAGTAAAAATTATAAACAGCTAGTTTCATACTTTTATTTTAGACTACATTTAAAGGTTCCACGGGAAATATTACTTTTGATGAATATGGAAAACGAACAAATTTCACTTTATATTATTCTAAATTGGATAGTGAAAGTAAATTTGTTCATGTTGGGACTTGGGATTCGAAAACAGACGACATCATCACCATTAACAGTGGAGTTACTGATCGATCTAAAGCAGTAACATCGGAGTCTGTAGTGAGGGTAATTTTTCTGGTTATTGTTATACTTATTGATAATTTAAAAAGAATTTGAGATTTTAGCTTGTCACTTACAGATTGTAACTAAAAAAGGAATGCCGTATTTTGACGTTGTGGATTCTAATGGAACAATGGAATACGTAGGCTATGCTGTTGATCTTATTAATGGTATTTTTAAACATATACGACAACAAAAGGGATATGAAGAAATAAAACATGAATTGTACAAAATAGATGGAAACAGTGTAGGAAATCAAATAGTCGGAACAAAAAAATGGGATGGATTAATCGGAGAGGTCTTAGAGCTAGTTAGTATTTCATATATTCACAATCATAAATTTATAAAGGACATAAGAAGCTACATTTCAACCTTTTTAAAATTGTTTTTCAGAATGCGGAAATGGCTATATGTGACATAACTATTACATCTGATCGAAGCTCTGTAGTCGATTTTTCAACTCCTTTTATGTCGTTAGGCATAAGCATGCTGGTCAGAGAGCGAGAACCTCAACAACCGAATATGTTTTCCTTTATTGAACCTCTAGCTTTGGATGTTTGGCTATATTTGTGTACTATCTATATTATAGTATCATTTATTCTTTTAATATGTGCAAGGTAAGCAATGTCGAATTAGATTTTTTATATTAAAGTTACCTTTACCAATTTGTAGTTATTTCTTTTCAGAATGAGTCAAGATGATTGGGTAAACCCTCACCCTTGCAATCAAAATCCAGAAAACCTGCAAAATATTTGGAGCCTTTACAATTGTATGTGGTTAACGATGGGTTCAATAATGACTCAAGGGTGCGATATATTGCCCAGGTATTTTTACTGTTACGAAAGGTTTTCTTGTATTAGGTTTATGTTATATACCATACTTTTATTGTTTTTATATTTACAGGGCAATCGGGTCACGATGGGTCACTGGTATGTGGTGGTTTTTTGCATTAATAGTAACTGCTTCGTATACTGCCAACATGTCTACATTTCTTAGCAACAGCCGTCGAGATAATGAAATCAAGGATATCAAGGAGCTATCAGAACAAAATGAAATTTCATATGGGGTCTTAATAAATGGATCTACTTACAGCTTTTTTGAAGTATGTATTGAATTGAATTAAAAGAATATTGAGAGTAATATTTTATCAAAATATACTTGATACATTTATGTGCTATTTAGTGAAAAAAAATTTAATGTGCAATTTTATTTATTTTTAAAGCATATAAGTTATGCGGAATTTTTTCTTATTAAATTAAAAAATCAGACACCGGCAGGATTTGAACCCGCGACCTCTGCCACACCGTGGCAACGCTGTTACCTTCTCAAGCTTCTAGCAAACTCTTCAATTGATGCATGTAGGACGCGGTGTCTATTCGGAACGTTCTTCTTATTTCTTTATTCAAAATTGAAAAAACAGGACGACGACGACGATGGATTGCGGGTTCGAATTCCGCCAGAAGCAAACATTTGCTTGATGATTATGAATGTATAAATGTAATTTATTACTATTATGTACTCGTATATTTAAAAATTATTTACAAATGTAATGTTTGTATGCATCGTTGGCTTGGACACTTAAAACGGTGAATGCTCACTGTTTCTTATAATTCAAGATGACTGATATATAAGTTTATATTTATAAGGCTCTGTCTTTAGGCATCAAATGATTCAGTATATCAGAAAATATTTACCGTAATGAAGTCCGCTAAGCCTACAGTTTTTACTAAAAGTAACGATGAAGGAAGAAATCGTGTACTTAGAAGCAAAGGAAATTACGTCTTCTTTATGGAATCTACAGCTATAGAATATTATACGCAACGACACTGTGACTTGAAGATGGTTGGTGGTAAACTTGATTCCAAAGATTATGGCATCGCCTTGCATAAAAGTAAGATTATTATAAGTAGTATTTTAAAGTTACAGTATGGTTTGCTGTATGCATAATTATTTATTATTCTTATATTTTAGATTCGCCTTATAAACGGCTTGTAGATAATGCGATATTAGCTTTACAAGAAACTGGGGAACTTTTAGCGATGAAAAAGAGGTGGTGGGAGAGTAGCGTAAAGGAAGGAAATTGTGAGGTATTTTTTTAAATTAGTAAAATTTATTTATAAAATTTATAATAGAGTTATTTTACACAAAATTATAATTGTTCTATCTAGAAATCTGAAGACGAGAGCGATGATAGCGGATCATTGCAAATGAAGAATACCAGTGGAATTTTTTTAGTCTTAGGATTCGGTGGAATATTGGGATTTATAGTCGCAGTCATCAATTTCTTGTTACATGCACGACAAATCAGTGTCAAGGAAAAGGTAATCAGTCAAGTTATACATGTGAATATTATACTCTTCGCATACAGAATAATTTTTTACAAGGAAACACTAGGAGGTGGTGCGTTTTTATGATAGACTCACATATCAATATTTAAATAAACTAAAGTATATAAATATATATTTTGTTAAAATATCATAATTACACAAAAATTGTAAATAAATACACACAAAACAGAGAAGCTATTTGTTGCTGGTATTGATGTGATAAAGTTTGTGCACGTTGAATTTGGGGTAGAAGTTCATGGCTTCTCTTGAAAGCATTTTTGGAATATTTTGTTTGAAATGGACATGGTTTTAGAATTATTTTGCCGGCTGACCGAGAAACTTTTTATTAGTTACAGTTACGTTATGTTAGTATACATATATACATAAATATTTACGTTATACATTTTATTTCAGGTGACATTCCGAGAGGCTTTATTAAGCGAATGGCGTGCATCCTTCGATCCACGTGCGCTTCATAAGCCAGCTGCACCGCCACGCTCTGCACCACCATCTACCGCGTCACCTTCACCCCATCGCGGGCGGTCACAATCTCGAGCAGTTTCAGTTTTAAGGGCGGCAACGTCTTTTATTAATTTTGATGAGATTTATTAAATTTACTGCTATGTGGTTTTATAGTTTTAATATGTAAAGAATTGGGTGTAATTAGAGCCGATCCGTGTGAAATTAGCGTAAGAATTCCCGTGAATGTAGTAAGAGGTGACTTAAGGAATAGTCTTGACATCGCAGTTGCGTGATAACTATTTAAAAAGACAAATAACGAGATTTATATTATATTATAATATAAGTCACGATAGCCGAGTGGCTGGGTGGTCGGAATTTCGAGTCGAAAGACCCGAGTTCGATCCCCAGGAGGCAGGCTCGTACCAGTGGGTTTTTCAAAAACCTATGTCCGATATATTATATCGTTGGCTTGGACATAAAGGCGGCGACGGGCTCACCAACTGTCACGTTGTCCCAAAAATATCTTCGGTGGAAGGTGGGTCGAAGGGACTTAATTGTCTAGACTAGACCTCTGTTTACCCCTATATTGGGAATTGCGCGAAGATATTTATTTATTACTTATTTAAATAGCGAGATAACCATTTTGAAAAATAACTGACCAAAAAATAAGCAGACTGGTGATGGCACGCAGACAGTCGCAGTCTAGTACTATGATCGCCAATACGATTTTCGAGCGTGGCAATAATGGCAAATACTACTTACAGGAGATGCCTATGTCCTGCAGAGTTTTACAGGCAATTGAATATAAATTAAATTAGAGCAAATATTCAGAGACACGTTATTGGTCTCACTAATGTATAGACTAAAAATCATGTATCATATATTCATCTATTATTTTTTGTATAATTTTATTACGCTAAATAACTTATTTTTGAAAAACATCAAGATGAAATAAATCAACTGCAGAACGTATAACTGAGGATGCTCTTGAAGCGATTGAACCGGATGCTGAAGAAGAAGGCCGTGAATGTACAACTGGTTTCTCTGTTTCCCAGAAACTCAAAGCAAACGTTAGTTCTGCCCAAAATGCTTCCATCTGTGTCATCTGTAAAAACAAGATAACAATATATTAAATTACCTTACTTCGTAACTATTGTAGTCAAACTGCATTATTAAGAATGTTATAATAATACCGGTCACTGACTAATATAAAAAATCTCCGATTTATGTATGTAAAAAGTCTGTTACTTTGTGTAAAATGCATCGGCTGATTTGCAGACGCTACGATCATAACGGTTACGTACGTACACCTAAAGCGCGTTTTTGAGAGGTCAGTACTCACATATATTTGGTCGATTATGAATGCATTCCATAATTGTATGCGTTTCTAGTTAAATTGTGGCCACCATCCGCTACATGATAACCGAGATAGAATTAACGATAGCCGAGTTCGGTCCCAAGGTGGCAGGCATCGTACCAATAGGTTCGTAAAAACTTATGTACGAATTATATCGTTGGCTTAGACATAAAGACGGCGACGGGCGCACCAACTGACACGTTGTCCCGAAAATATCTTCGGCGGAAGGTGGGTCGAAGGGACTTAATTGTCTAGACTAGACCTCTGTTTACCCCTGTATTGAGAATTGCGCGAAGATATTTATTTATTACTTATTTAAATAGCGAGATAACCATTTTGAAAAATAACTGACCAAAAAATAAGCAGACTGGTGATGGCACGCAGACAGTCGCAGTCTAGTACTATGATCGCCAATACGATTTTCGAGCGTGGCAATAATGGCAAATACTACTTACAGGAGATGCCTATGTCCTGCAGAGTTTTACAGGCAATTGAATATAAATTAAATTAGAGCAAATATTCAGAGACATGTTATTGGTCTCACTAATGTATAGACTAAAAATCATGTATCATATATTCATCTATTATTTTTTGTATAATTTTATTACGCTAAATAACTTATTTTTGAAAAACATCAAGATGAAATAAATCAACTGCAGAACGTATAACTGAGGATGCTCTTGAAGCGATTGAACCGGATGCTGAAGAAGAAGGCCGTGAATGTACAACTGGTTTCTCTGTTTCCCAGAAACTCAAAGCAAACGTTAGTTCTGCCCAAAATGCTTCCATCTGTGTCATCTGTAAAAACAAGATAACAATATATTAAATTACCTTACTTCGTAACTATTGTAGTCAAACTGCATTATTAAGAATGTTATAATAATACCGGTCACTGACTAATATAAAAAATCTCCGATTTATGTATGTAAAAAGTCTGTTACTTTGTGTAAAATGCATCGGCTGATTTGCAGACGCTACGATCATAACGGTTACGTACGTACACCTAAAGCGCGTTTTTGAGAGGTCAGTACTCACATATATTTGGTCGATTATGAATGCATTCCATAATTGTATGCGTTTCTAGTTAAATTGTGGCCACCATCCGCTACATGATAACCGAGATAGAATTAACGATAGCCGAGTTCGGTCCCAAGGTGGCAGGCATCGTACCAATAGGTTCGTAAAAAACTTATGTACGAATTATATCGTTGGCTTGGGCATAAAGACGGCGACGGGTTCACCATCTGTCATGTTGTCGCGAAAATATCTTCGGTGAAAGGTGGGTCAAAGGGACTTAATTGTCTAGACTAGACCTCTGTCTACCTCTTTATTGGGAATTGCATGAAGATATTTATTTATTTATTTACTTATTTATCCTCTAAATCATATTTGTACAATTTAATTGTTTAAACTTCTCCACAGTATTAAAATTATTTATATTTAATCAATGTGTTAGCAGTAAGTTTTCTAAAACGATAAAATAATATACAATTTATACAGGATTTCTGAAAAACTAATTTCATACAAACCTTTCACTGTGTTCACTTGAATTGTTTATTTCGGAGTCATATCTTTAACTACTTGGTCAAAATTACTAATAATAAATGTGATACAGAAAAAAATTAGGTTACCTTTTGCTCAATCGCAACATCTCTGACATGCCATAAAAATTCAAAACATCCCATAGCTGCGGCCATTCCGCATCCTATTCCCAGTACTACAAACACTCCACCAACGTTATTTACTCCCAATTCCTCTGCACTAGCTCCTTCTTCTCCAGTTTCTTCTAACTGATATTGAAAATAAGTAACAGATATATAACCGTAAAAATTAAATAAAAGTTTAATATTTTTTTGAATAGTTACAATAACTAATTATATAATATATACAATAGAATGTAAAATACGTACTTCGCAAGCGTCTTCTGCGGGGACTTTCCACCAACGGTTCTTTAGTTCGACTAACTTTCCGCTTTCAGCTAACTTCAATACTGCATTGTCGACTGCTGTACGATATGACGAATCTAAAAAATTGCTCAGTTTCAGGGTATTTTTTAGCGTAGATAGATTGGGCTAACTCTGTTTTTTTATATCTGTTTTTGTAACTCATAGAACACTTTATTTAATTATTATACGTGACGATAGCCGAGTGGTTGAGTGGTCGGAATTTCGAGTCAAGAGATCCGAGTTCAATCCCCAGGTGGCAGGCTCGTACCAATGGGTTTTTAAAAAACTTAAGTACGAATTACATTGTTGGCTTGGACATAACGACTACGACGGACTCACCACCTGGTACGTTGTTCCAAAAATGTCTTCAGTGGAAGGTGGGTCGAAAGGACTTGTCGAAGTGAATGTCTAGACCTCTGTCAACCTCTGTATTGAAAATGGCGTGAAGATATTTATTTATTTATTTACTTATTTATCCTCTAAATCATATTTGTACAATTTAATTGTTTAAACTTCTCCACAGTATTAAAATTATTTATATTTAATCAATGTGTTAGCAGTAAGTTTTCTAAAACGATAAAATAATATACAATTTATACAGGATTTCTGAAAAACAAATTTCATACAAACCTTTCACTGTGTTCACTTGAATTGTTTATTTCGGAGTCATATCTTTAACTACTTGGTCAAAATTACTAATAATAAATGTGATACAGAAAAAAATTAGGTTACCTTTTGCTCAATCGCAACATCTCTGACATGCCATAAAAATTCAAAACATCCCATAGCTGCGGCCATTCCGCATCCTATTCCCAGTACTACAAACACTCCACCAACGTTATTTACTCCCAATTCCTCTGCACTAGCTCCTTCTTCTCCAGTTTCTTCTAACTGATATTGAAAATAAGTAACAGATATATAACCGTAAAAATTAAATAAAAGTTTAATATTTTTTTTGAATAGTTACAATAACTAATTATATAATATATACAATAGAATGTAAAATACGTACTTCGCAAGCGTCTTCTGCGGGGACTTTCCACCAACGGTTCTTTAGTTCGACTAACTTTCCGCTTTCAGCTAACTTCAATACTGCATTGTCGACTGCTGTACGATATGACGAATCTAAAAAATTGCTCAGTTTCAGGGTATTTTTTAGCGTAGATAGATTGGGCTAACTCTGTTTTTTTATATCTGTTTTTGTAACTCATAGAACACTTTATTTAATTATTATACGTGACGATAGCCGAGTGGTTGAGTGGTCGGAATTTCGAGTCAAGAGATCCGAGTTCAATCCCCAGGTGGCAGGCTCGTACCAATGGGTTTTTAAAAAACTTAAGTACGAATTACATTGTTGGCTTGGACATAACGACTACGACGGACTCACCACCTGGTACGTTGTTCCAAAAATGTCTTCGGTGGAAGGTGGGTCGAAAGGACTTGTCGAAGTGAATGTCTAGACCTCTGTCAACCTCTGTATTGAAAATGGCGTGAAGATATTTATTTATTTTTAAGTAGTTGATTTTGTGGTGTTTTGTTAATATGCTAATGAATATATGCAAAGTAAAACAATTTTAAATAGCATTCTCAAGCTTTTGCAAGCTGCATCCTTGCACGTCTAGAAATCCTTCTAAGTACCAGTACTTAGAAGGAATCCTAGTCTTTTCCATTTGTTCCGAAACAATTGAAAATTAGTTAAATTTACATCTCTGATTAGTTTGTGGGAGGTCATGGAAGGCTATGTTTTATATTAAGTTATAAAAAACAAAAATACCATACCAAATGGCATTGCAATACCATATCCTTTCGAATCTAGTGTCGTACCAACTTGCATTAGGTTACAATTCCTCTCTAACTGGTATTCAATTGCAGTCGACTCCATTAGAAAAGCATATTCCCTTTTACTTTTTAAAACTCTTTTTACTCCTTCATCATTATTTTTAACAAAAACTGACGGTCGGGCTGATTCCATTGCACCCCACATTTTTTGGTAAGTTGATACATTGGACCGCTATAAAAATTTTGATTTAAAAATTGTCTCTTTTTATATATATATATATATATATATATATATATATATATATATATATATATATATATATATATATATATATATATATATATATATATATATATATATATATATATATATATATATATATATATATATATATATATATATATAACCACTCCCTTTCTTCCTGAGGATGTCGTAAGAGGCGACTAAGGGAAACAGCCTTAAATATAGTTCAGGCAACCGATAAATGGCGGGATATCCATCTTTTAAAACATCATACCAAAATTATCAGACCGAAGATGGGCAGCAGCGTCTGAGGTGCGCGTGGTCTGGTACTGCGATCGCCAATCCGCTAGCCAAGCGTGGCGATTATGGCAAATCCTCCCTATGGGAGAGGCCTATATCCTGCAGTGGACTTATATGTATGAATACCGAATTGTATGAATATGGTTATGAATGTAATAATAATGTCTGTTACAAATCCCGCTGTCTATTATAAATTATCATGTGCTATCGGCGAAATAATTTACCACTTCCTAGTAAGACATAAATTCTGAATAGAGTTTTCAAAGTTGTAAGTATATCATACATATATTATATTCTCAATAATGAAATCATGTGTGTACTTCTCATTTTCCTAAAATTTCTAAGACTACCATTCCTAGTATATTTTTTAACGAGTAAGTTTTATACTTAGCACCAAATTGGGATTGATATTAGATGAACTACATTTGACGACCTCCGTGGTCTAGTGGCGTACACACCGGTTTTCATGTTGTCGCCAGCTCTGGGGTGGGGTGGGTTTGATTTCCGGTCGAGTCATTGTAGAAAACACTTTCTTTTTTCTTGGGTCTGGGTGTTTGTGGTACCTTCATTATTTCTGATTCAATAATAAAAGTACTTAAAGCTGCTTACTTTGGGATCAGAGTATGTGAATTATTTATTATAATTGAGGATGTTTATTTAAAATACGTACCTTAAAAAATGAGTATGTCGATCCACCTATTACAGTACCATATTTAATTTTGGTTTGCATTGCTAAATCTTCGACACTTTTGATAGAGTCATCCATAGCTGCATTTGTAAGAAAAGCAGCCAAATTGGCAGTATATGAAGAGCACATAATTAACGCGAAGAACCACCACATTCCGCATATCCATCTGGTTGAATAACCTCTATGAAAATTAATAAAAATTAAATAAAAATTATAAATAATAAAAATTATTTAAAATTATTGCGTAAAATAATATTTTGATTTATTTAATGACGTTATTTCATATTACGTTACGTATATATGACGTTATTTTTTATACATGTATTTCCTTCAATGCATTTAGGTCGGCAACGCGCCTCGCTGCTCTGGTGATGTGAGTGCTGCCGGTAACCACTTGCCATTAGCAGGATCGAATGCTCATTTGCTTATCTAGCTAGTTTTTCACCCCAAAGCAACAAGGAAGAAGAAAATATAGAGTTCTTACTTTGGCAATATATCAGAACCTTGTGTCATAATTGATCCAACAGTTAGCCAACAAGAATTTTTAATGTGCCAAATATTTTCTAGTTCTTCAGGAGATTTATCGCAAGGGTGG
The DNA here is from genome assembly GCA_029286605.1 of Sericinus montela. Lineage (NCBI taxonomy): Eukaryota > Metazoa > Arthropoda > Insecta > Lepidoptera > Papilionidae > Sericinus > Sericinus montela. The sequence goes on along the minus strand of JAGSMR010000031.1, from coordinate 4,469,601 downwards.
GGATTCTCCCAATCTTTTGGAGCTAATCTGTAAAAAAGAAATAAAGAAAATACCTAAAATAGTCCACTGTAGAATATAGGTCTCTTCCGTAAGAAAAATTAGACATTATCGATACGATCGGTAGGCGATCCTTCGGCTGAAGTATCGGTCATCTAGCACCATCGATGCTGCCTATTAGCGATCATGCCACTTAGAACACTTTTTCCTTAGACGTCCTATATGACGCCTACTGGAAGAAAGGGTTAATTCTTGCGCCGCTACCGTAGGGCGTATGAACGCATTGATTCGTATTAATAAACTGCATATTACTAGCAACCTGAATATAGGTAGCAATAAGTATATTAAAATGTAAACAACTTCAAGTTTAAACTGAGAAAATGAGAGTAAAAAACAAGTTTTTTAACATAGTTTTTGTCAAATGTTGTTTTTGAAATAGTATCTGTTATGTTTTAAAGTTAATTAGCCGATTTAAAATAGGAGAAGGTTCTATGATCGTCTGTATATACATTTTATGTAAGAAGAAAGAAAAGAAGAGAGAAAGAAAAGAAGAGTTCATCGTCGTCGAAAGTGAAACGTAAATTCTTTTTTAACTGTAAGAGTTTCCCTCCTTCCTCCTTCCTTCCTTCCTTATTTCCTTCTGCTTAGCAGATACGTAGATCGGCATCATCTAGATCACCAACCTACCTTTTTTTATTGTCACGTATTTGCCACTACAGAGGTAGCCAAAGGTCTAAACAATTTAGTCCTTTCGAACCCACATTTCACCGGAGCTTATTTTGAGACAATGTGATAGGTGGTAATCGTACCACCGTCTTTATGTACAAGCTAACGATATGTATTGAACATAAGTTTTCATAAAACCTACCTAACTTCTGGGGATCGAACTCGGATCTCTAGACTCTAATCCGTAAATCGATCACCCAATAATTCGGCTATCGTGTCTTTAAGGGAATATTAAAATAGTAGTATAGTATAAAAAGTAGTATAGTATAGTATTAAAATCTCTAAATATACTTTATAAATATAGTATGTAAAGAGTTACCAATGAATATGTGTGCTAGATTCAAATAAAACAAAACTTAGCGCCGTCTACAAGCACATCATTATGTAGTGACTTTTAGAATATTTGATTTAAATGGTTAAGTAATAAGTTTAACTAAGAAACTTATTATATTTATTTAATATTTGTAATGGGTTATAATAATAGACTTTCTTACATTGACGTATATTCCCAATACTAGGGTAGACAGAGGTCTAGGCAATAAAATCCTTTCACCGAATTATTTAGGATAACGTGACAGGAGGTAAGCCCGTCGCCGTCTTAGTGTCCTAGTTAACGGCACAATAAAGTTTACTTACATACATACATATTTTAAATATACATGACTCGACTACAAACGTTATTATTCAACGAACAAATGTTCGCCCCTAGCAGGATTCGAACTCGCAACCCTTAGTTTCGTGCCCAGGTCATTACCAACTCGTCTATCGAGTCGTTAATTAAATCACATCATTAAAAATTAAAAGAAACGACTGGATTGTCTAGACTAGACCTCTGTCTACCCCTGTATTGTGAATTACGTGATATTTATTTATATATATTTAGGCCTACGTATATTCATGTTAACAAAATATGTTGTAAAATACAATATGTAAAATTACAATATCTTCACCTAAATTTGTCTATATTTATGATTTTATGTATGTCTATGTATTATATTTTGGTTTTATCTCCTTAACTTTATAGGGCCTACCACACGTTTCACCATATCATAGGTTTATTGGAAGAGGGAAGTCCGTTTTTAATGACCTTCTTAGAGGAATGACAATAAACATTAAATAAATTAATAATGTATTACCAGGGCTCATCAAAATAATATAAAAAAAGAAATTTAAATGATCACGAAAAATTATGAGCTGAAATTTGCAATGTACATAAAGGATTGGACAAAACGCTTTTCAGTTATTTAAACAATTTCATATATTTGTTGCTAATTATACGAGTAGGTAATGAAATAAATCATTGCTCGCGTAACCGTTTCAGTAAGGCAGCACTAGGCTACTATTCTCGTAGAAGAAGTAATTATGTTTATTCTCGTACTCAATAACATGCGATTTTTTACGAGTTAAAAAAAATTACGGACACAGATAAAATATAAAAAATGCAGAAACAGTTTTTTTTTACCACATAAAATTAATCAAAATAACGGATGGCATCGAATAATTGTTGAGATATTAACGGATTCATAAGTAACGGAACAGCCGTTAGTCTTCATTGTGTTTGTTAATACGAATGCAAGTATTTGACGTAACTTACCGAGCAAGTATGTGAAGCAAGAGGGAGACCATTAAATAAGCTGCTGCCATATAAATCCAGACATCAACTGAAAATGGCTTTAGAAATGAAAACAATTCTGGAGGCGGTGGGGTTGGTTTGGAATATAAAATGCTTATACCTAAGGTCATAAAAGGAGTTGTGAAATCTACAGAAGACCTTCTTTCATAAGTAATCGTAAGGTCACAAATTGCCAAGTCAGCTTTCTGAAAAATGAAAGTAGTTTCACTGAAGTGATATTTAAGAATACGAAAAAAGAAAATAATTAATAAAAATTGTATACATAGTTAGCTTTAGGGGAGGCCTATGCTCAGCAGTGGACTCTCGATGGGCTGTAAAGAAGAAGATGAAGAAAAAGAAGATGAATTATACATAAATAAAACACACCCTTTCTAAAAGATATCCTATTAAACCATCCCATTCTTTGGTTTCTTTGTTATAAGATCCATATAGGTTTCCTGGAACTATAATAATTTCATAATTCAGATGCATTGACTCTGCCAAAATTTCATGAATCAAATCTTTTGAATATCCTTCATATCTGTCATTCCCTTTTAATTCTTCACCATCTTCCGGTGTTCTTTCAATCAAATATGGAGCTCCAATACGTGTTACAACTCTAAATGTTTTGTTTTGCCATTTTTCAGCTAGAAGATCCGACACCTCTACTGCTGTTCGTATATTTGTAAAACCAGTATCAGGATTCCATTTCGCTATGTTGTTAAATCCACTATTTGATAATTCCATTATTTCCACATTGAAGTAAGTGCGCTCACCAGTTACATTATCTAGTATAATTTGATCTGTTATACCAAATATTGGGTTCTAAAATAAAAATATACAATTACATTTCTTCTCTCAAGAAATAAATAGAGTTCTGAGCACCCTATTATTTTAGGGTTAATAATGCTTTGAAAGTATTTTATTCTAATACTTTTTAATTTGTCTTTGTGTATTAGCCTTTTAAACTGGTAGAGAAAACTACCCGTTTTCACGGCAGTATTCGTGAGTATTCACGTAATTTTACTACACAAAATTAAACGTAAACACTATGTATTTGCCTCGTTTTGCATGTTGAAACTTATTTCCAGAGTTTTTTTTTATGGAAAAGGGAGGCAAACGAGCAGGTGGCTCACGTGATGGTAAGTGATTACCGCCGCCCATGAACACCCGCAATACCAGAGGTATAGCAGATGCGTTACCGGCTTTAGAGTGCCCCCCCCCACTCCCGATTTGGGGGAGGGGGGAGGGTGGGACTCCGGTTACCTGCACTTACCAGACGAAACGCAGAAGTTTGTGAGACTTCTACTTCACGCGGTATTCTGTGAGGTCGTGGTACTTCCCCGGTCGTGCCGGCCCATTCATGAAACAACAAAAGTTGATGCGTGGCTCTACCACTGTAAATTAAAATGTTAAATAAATAAAAAAATTATAAGTTTTATCAAAACCACAATGAAAAACAGCATTAAATTTATAACAGAATTAAAATGCTTACTAAATTGTGATGTAGTAAAAGACTCAAGCAATCACACAGCGTTGTGATCGTCGTCAGGTCGAATTAGGGTAGTTTATATTATTTTAATGTAGTTCATATATTTTGGTTTGGTTGAATGAAAATAACTGTTAAACTAATCTAACAGTAACGTACCGTAAGTATATGATTTAAAAAATCTTCTCCAATTTGCCATTTACTATCAGAGTTACATTGAAATGCTTGAGCTTCTATCTTGAATCCTTCCGGTGCACTTTCTATAGCATCTGTAATTAGTCTTGCTGCATCACTTGCTAATGCAGCTTCTACCTTAAAAATATTTTAAAACATTATAATGACATTGATGTGTATTATTTTAAGATACTTATCTATTTCAAAGACATACTGTTATTTCTTGTGTTGTTCTAGGTATTCGAACGTCAGAAGAATCCCTTGATTTCCAGTCAGCCAAGTAAGACCGGGTCTTTGAGTTAGAATGATCGAAAATACGTAAGCATGTGACATTTGATAATCCATATCGTAGTTCTTCAAGATCCAGCGTGTGAGCATCCAACGACATCAAAACATAACTCTAAAATTTTAAATAAATTTCATTTAATAAATGTTCATACATTTGAATTTAATGTAATATTCATAGTATTTCATACGTCAATTTACGTTATCCGATACAATTTAAAAAAGTAATGTGCCAATATGAATAACATCTTATTCAATTTAACAATGAGAGAACCTTGGAGTCCAATAAATTACCATATAATCTTCAAAAAAATTCACTTCATTTGCTTGACGTAAATAGTCAAGAACTCTATCTGCAGGGCAATCTATAATAACTCTTGTAGCACCAGTAGATTTAACCGCCTTTAACAAAGGTCTGTTATCTTCTCCCGGTTTCAGTCTACGGACAAACCATTTATGTTTTGGATCTGCATGTTTAAGTATCTCTTGAAGTCTTATTAAACCTGTTGATTATTAAATAAATAAATAAATATCTTGACGCCATTCCCAATGCAGGGGTAGACAGAGGTCTAGTATAGTCGAAGGGACTTAATTGTCTATTAAGTCCTTTCGACCCACCTTCCACAGAAGATATTTTGGGACAACGTGACAGGCGGTGAGCCCGTCGCCGTCTTTATGTCCAAGTAAACGATATGAATCGTACATAGGTTTTGAAAAAAACCATTGGTATGAGCCTGCCACCTGGGGATCGAAGTCTGGTCTCTCGGCTCGAATTCCGATCACCGATTCCGACCACTCGGCTATCGTGACGTTAGCCGTTACTGTTGATAAGTGTCAATATATTTAATTACGAAAAAATATGAGTATGGTTTTATTTTTTTTTTTGGCTTCATAACTTTTCCCAAAAGTCTTCTTGGGCTTATATATATATATATATATATATATATATATATATATATATATATATATATATATATATATATATATATATATATATATATATATATATATATATATATATATATATATATATATATGTATATATATATATACATATATATATATATATACACTAGTTAGGAAGCTGGCGAGCAAATTTTCGATGAACCGCTGTGTTGTCAATTGTACTATATTAAGTGTATATGTAAAAAAGATTCAAATGGCCTGCCTTGGAATATTGGAATACCAGGGGCCTGGATGTCTAGATGTGTGCATATAATATAGCACACTTTTTTAACATTTTTTAAATTTTGTCAATAGAGAAGGCAGAGGAAACATGCTGAAGACTATTTTTCTGTAGTCCTTCTCATTGTTTTCAATCAAACAATTCAGGTACGCCAAATTCCCAATTCATATACCGTTTTTCTAAATCATAATAAGAACTGACAAAATACTACAACTGACAGAGGCCTGAATGTCTGCCTCTTCGGTATTTTTCCTTTGCAGAATGATTGCGACCGTCAACCTCAGAGTCAGACATCTAAAAATGCCTTAATACTTCCCTTTTTTAGCAACCTCAACATGAAAATGCAGTGACATAGGACTTTAATTGAGTGGACCAAATCAACTCCTACGGATGTAAACTGCAATCCACTTCCATGTGAAATTTGTGCAAATCATATAGCGAAATTCTCGCCAGCTACCCAGCTACGTGTACACAATGACCAGTAAAAGAACACTGCAATATTCTTCTTATCTTGGCTTGCCATTATCGCAACGCATGGCAAGCGGATTGGCGATTGCAGTACCAGGCACCATTTATCTTAGTCGATCTCGATATGCCCATCAATGTGGTCAATTTTTTACTTAATTATATAAGAAAGAAATGAAGACACTTCTTTCTATTCATATTCTATTCTTATTCATAATAGATCTTTATCCATGAAATTGCCGTTCTGCAGTACTGGCCATTTCAAATCAAAATAATTTTTGTTTGGCTAAGTATTTTAATTTCAATTTAATTTTATTTTAAAAACATGGAATTCTTTTTCCAAAAGTAGTCATTTGTTTATTGATTAGTGTAACATTTTCATCGCATTTCAACCGTATTACCGATATAATTCGCACATAAGTTTTTTTTTTTTTTGAAAAAACCTTTTCGTACGAGCCTGCCACGTGGGGATCGAACTCAGGTCTCTTGACTCGAAATTCTGACCACCCAACCACTCGGCTATCGTGACTTAATTATCCAGATTTATTATCGACTTAAAATTCGAGTAATTATGGAAAATGAGTATCGTCGTGACAACACCGCGGCACAAGCGGCACGCAACATCAACGACGTTTACGGAGCTAACACTACAAACCAACGGAAACTTCGACCTGAAAAATGAACCTCGCGGTCGTCCGAAGACTTTAGTCGACAAAGAATTAATGAGTCGAAGACGAATTAATGGCAATTGTGGAAGCTAAAGACACACAATCTGCGGCTGAATAACGGCTTTAACCGTTAGCGTCAAAATAATATTTGTCCATTTGCGTCAAATTTGCAAGATAAAAAAGCTTGACAAAAGGGTGCCCAACGGACTCAATGTTCGGCACCGCGAAGTACTCGTCGAGACGTGCCTTTCACTGCTCAACAGACATACAAATGAAGGAATTTTGAACTGCACTGTAACCTGCGATGAAAGCTGGATTTTGTTTGAACCACAAGCGCCCAGCAAGTTGGTTGGATTCTGGTTCAGCACCTAAACAATACCCTAAACGTAAACTTACCCCTAGAAAAGTTATGATTACTGTTTGGTGGTCTAGCGCCGGCGTTATTCATCACAGCTTCTTACCAAACGGGATGAGCATTACTGAAGATGTGTACTGTGAAGAACTGAACACAATGATGGAGAAGCTAGCACATCTCCAACCAGCATTGGTTAATCGCTCGTCTCCGCTGCTCTTGCACGACAAAGCGCGACCTCATACTGCACAGCAGACGGTCTCCAAGTTGCAAGAACTGGGGTTGGAAGCTTTCCGTCATCCGCCCTACTCACCAGACCTTGCGCCTAAAGACTACACCTTTTTACAGAATTTGGATAACTTCTTGGCGGGGAAAAATTCAATACCCGAGAGGCAGTACAAAATGCCTTTGAAGAATTGGTTGCCTTCTGTCCAGCTGATTTCTTTAAGAAGGGCATCAATAAACTGCCACTGCGTTGACAAAGATGCATTGATTGCATAGGTGATTACTTCGATTAATACAAATAAAAAATACATGAAAAAAATTTCAAAATCGTTTCAATTTTTTTATTCAAAACAGTAATTTCAACTCTGCGGTCGCTCATCGTAGAGTCTACTCGCTTGAGGATGCCTTGTTTTGAGGCGAAACACGTGTCGCGTTTTCGGTGGTGGTGTGTGTTACCTGGTTTGAGTGTAGTGGTGGTGGTGCATACAGTGGAGTTGGTGCACACGTCTGTGGAATTGGTGCACGCATCTGTGGGAGGGAGGGTGGTGCTGTTCTTCTTCTCTTCGGACCAGGTAGCATATACCTTTTTATATTTTCATGCGGAGGGTTGCGAAGTAATTTTTAAATAACAACTTTACAATGAATTTCCGCAAAGTAACGCCTGAGTCAATTAACTATAGTAATTTCATAGGTAAATTCCTATTTTTAAAATTTATTTGCACGAAAATCTTCAATAGGAATTTTCGTATTATAATAAATTTTAGTTTAAATTGCAGCTTTTTACATCACATGTTAGGATAAATTATAAGATTCCATTTAAATTAGGATCTAACACTAATATTATTATACGAATGTTGCCACTCTTTTTCTTCCCGTGGGTTTCGTAAGAGGCGACTAAGGGAAAGAGCTAGAATATCCTACTGGCAACCGAAAGATGGCATGATAACCATTTCTAAAAATGTCAGACCAAAACAAATAGAACGAAGATGGGCAACAGCATTGTCTGGTACTAGTACTACGTACTGGTACTGCGATCGCCAATTCGCCTGCCTAGCATGGCGATTATGGAGGCCTATGTCCTGCAGTGGAGATTAACAGGCCGTTATGTATTTCTCGGGTCTAGCTGTTTGTGTTGCCTTCGTTGTTTCCGATTCCCATGCCACAAGTACTTTAAGCATCTTACATTGGGATCGGAGCAATGTTTAAAAAAATATATATTATTTACCATGATCATCATCATAGAAAAGTGTATAGCTGCTCCAATCGTTGTATTTAATGTATAAAGCAATAGCTTTCGAGAGCGAAACGGCTTCAGGGAACAAATTGATTCCAGGGGGTGTAGGTCGTTTTAATGCTCTTACAGGAGGTGGCCGCCAAACAGCCTATAAAAAAATTTCAAATATATAAACAAATCAATGAATAGCTACCATACGAGACTCAACCATATTATTCTTAAATGGCGAGATAATTATAACTCGAGGAACACCTAATCATATGTATTATGAAACCGACAATGGTCCTTAATAATTTTAGTCACGATAGCTCAGTGGTTGGATGGTCGGAATATTGAGTCAAGAGACTCCAGTTCGATACCCAGGCGGCAGGCTCGTACCAATGGGTTTTTTAAAAAATTATGTACGAATTATATCGTTGGCTTGGACATAATGACGGCGACGGACTCACTACCAGTCACGTTGTCCCAAAATATATTCGGTGGGAGGTGGGACGAAGGGACTTAATTGTCTAGACTAGACCTCTGTTTACCCCTGTATTGTGAATTGCGTGAAGATATCTGTTATTTATTTATTTATATTTATGATAATGGGCCGATTGCCGCTTCGTTTCTCGACCCATATTCATGATTTTTTTATTAATTAAGCAAGTTTAAAACTTTTACGAAAGTAAGAAAAAGTCACGATAGCGGAGTGGTTGGGTGATCGCAATTCGAGAAGTAAAGAGACCCGAGCTCGATCCACAATCGACGTCAAAGTGGCAGGCTCACCAATAGGTTTTTATTCAAAAACTTACGTACGAATTATATTGTTGGCTTGGATACGAAGACGGCGTCGAGCTCACCACTAGTCTCGCTGTCCCAAAAATGCCTTTGGTGGAATTCGGGTCGCAAGGACTTGATTTAACGAAATTCAAAAGTAACAGTGATTCGTGAAACAAGATCTTATTTATTTATAGTTTATTTGCAGAAAAGTACAAAAAGGCGGACACTTAATTCATTTAGGCATTCTCTTCTCTTATAAATTAAGATCTCAGGGAAGAACCAATAAGAAACTCAGAGGCCCATAATTTTAATGCTACATTATTTTGTTCTTATAGAAATCTAAAATATTCTTTAAATATATCAGGTCTAAACGATGAATCATCCAGAAGATTTAAAAGCGACTTTCGTCTTTACTAGTATACATGCCGTGCTAGAATTAGAGATTCATCTATGGCAAATCTTATTATAAAAGGCCTGTGTTTCAAAGTAGATTTTTACAGGCCGTTATAATGTTTTTATTTTCAATGTGTAATGTTCGCGTAAATGTGTAATGTAAGAAATCCTTACAAAACTTTTATTGGTGCATGAAAAAAAAGAAATTATTACTTTGTTTATCTGAAACTAAATGTAAGTATCATATTTAGAAAAAAACGAATATTGAATGGGTTTGACGATAAAATTGGGCAAATGTTGTTTTCTAGTAAATGGAAGTATATAATTGTGGCAATATACACTTTTTAACTAAATCGATGCTGAAATATACCACTCACTTGAATGTGAGGTACACTGGCAGCTCGGCAGCGTGCTTCGACTGCGGCAGCAGAATTAGCATCAGTTGGTCCAAATATCGCGACTACGCCGCTGGCCAAAAGATCGTATGCTGAAAATTTCAAAATGTTAACTTATTAAGTTACCGTTTCTGTAGATTGATCTAGGCTTTAATATTTACCAATTTAAAAATCAAAACGAAGAATACCGATGACAGTAGATCTAATCTGCGAGAGGTCTGATTATATAGCTGTGTGATTAACGCAAATTTCAGAAAAGGCCAGTATCCTACAGTGGACTTTTATAGGCCGTTAAGTAAGTATAGGTAATGACTTCATTTACCAGCTCGCGAAGCTGCAAAGCTATCCCCGTAGGGTGAATAAATCACTTTCATTGCGTAATGGTAATGTTCACTTTCCATGGACGCTCGTGTAAGCGCAGCAGAGAATGCTACTTCGGTAACGGTGTTTGGTGGAAAGATAGCGCCTGAAAAAATACTTTAACTAAAGAAAATGCAGTTATAAAAATAAATAAATATCTTCACGCAATTCCCAATAATTGTCTAAACTAGACCTCTCTCTACCCCTGGTAGAGACAGGTCTAGTTTAGACAATTAAGTATCTTTGACCCACCTTCCACGGAAGATATGTTCGGGACAATGTGACAGGTGGTGAGCCCGTCGCCGTCTTTATGTCCAAACTAACGATATAATTCGTACATAAGTTTTTGAAAAAACTATTGGTACGAGCCTGCCACCTGGGGATCGAACTCGGGTATCTTAACTCGAAATTCCGACCACCCAACCACTCGGCTATCGTGACTCACTAAATGCACTTATGGTTATTTAAATATATATGTGTTAAACTTCTATTCCGATTATCAAGTCCATTATTGCGGATTTAATTAAAATATCTAAAATCTACACCTTGCAAACTTTTAGAGTTTTTTTAATTATATCTAATTTTGATAACCAATTAATTTCTGGTTTACAATACCAGAAACAGATTTCTTAGAATAATTAATTTTATTGTTAAGCTGCATTCTTTTTGGAAAAGTCCCACCGTAAAGTATAGCCACCGGCTGCATTTTTACGCTAAATGTTTCTCGTTTAAAAATAAAGTTTGACAACTTATTTTTAAACGAGAAAAAACTTGCCTTCTCGTCACTTGGAGCTACGGCAATATTCATTTGTTATATTTACATTAGAAATTACTTGACTTTTGTTACACATCATACAAAGAAATAGGTGTGAGTAATGGCCGGTCTTACTACTGAAAGCAAATATGCTATCAGTACATCTGTATGGATAATAATCCATACAGGTGTTTTAATAAAGTAATAAAGTTACCTTACCTATAGGTATTGTTGTTTTCAATGATTCAAAATTTCTAAAAGCGCATTTGCCGCTTCCTAGAATTGAAGCGAGTAGAAAGAATACTAGCGTTGTCTCTGAAAATTTTTGTTTGTGTTGAAAAAAAAAAAACTAATGTAGTCCACTGTACTATAAAACCAAACGTTTACTTACCATGAACGTGTGCCATGATTTTTATATTTTTTCAGACCCAATATACGATCAACAAAGCATGTTAAGACCTATGTCCATACAAGTTTACCAGTAAAATTTTGTACAAGTAAAAGTTTTTTAATTACTTTACTTCAAGAAGACCAGATGTTCGTTTAGAGACTGGGTCAGTGCATGCCGATCGATGCAAGCGCACCCAACTGATCGCTGCTCCCGGAACCGTTCCAACTTTTTGACGCATGCATTATCTCATGAAGCTGCTTGGCTAAATAAATTACAGTGCACACTTATATTAATAGACGCCTGGACCAATTTTGTAACATTAAAACATGTTACAAAATTGGTCCAGGATTTATACAGAAACTTTCGCTTTATCTGTTAGTAATTGAAATAGAAATCTAAATAGGGTTTAGTAAATATAATTAATATTTACTAAACCCCATTAATTACCTATTTAATTAATTAATTAAAAACCATATTAATATATAAATTTAGTTTTTTAGATGTAAGCAGTCATTATTGCTATCTCGTTGGTGCTCTTTGAAGAATTCAACTACTACAACCAGATACATACTAATTTTTACGATTCTCTTACTCTATAAAACTATAAAAGACTTCTTTTAATCTTCCTCTTTTTAGATTATTCTTTAAAGTTGCAAGGCACCTGGTAAAAGATGGGTTGAAAATGGCTTATTTAGAATAACATATCAGTGCTTAAAAGATTGCCGTCTTGATATAAAAAAATTAATGCACTTGATGTTGACCCACATCCTAAACCTAATCGTCCGGCTTACATCACAACAAAAATTACTAACGGCTTTATCTGCCTAGGAGAGCCACATGCAAGTGGCTCACCTGACGAAGAAGGATAACCAACTAAGCACTTGAGTAACATAAGGCTCGTCCTTAAGAGGAAGAGGATGAAGCCTTAAGAGGAGGAGGAGGAGCCTTCGATTTTCTTTCTCATAGTACGAATCGTAGGAAAACGAAATGTTGGCTGATATTAGTTTATTTGTTTGGGATCTACGTTGCCACAGACAAACACTCTGATACACGTTAAGCCTAAAACACCCATTTTTTTGCGTCAGGGGAGTGTTATTAAAACAAAAAAATCATAACTTTCTTTTATTTATTCATATATAAATATTTTTTATTTCACAATGCCACGAGGATTATCTAGAGTTTTGCGTTCGAGAATAATGTGTATGGGTGATTGTTTTCTATATTTAATAACATCTATTCAAACAATTCTTTATTGCTTCTATTATAGTATATACCTATTATTTTAAGGATAGAAAGATAGTAGTTCTATCCTTAAAATAGTCCTTATTTTTGTCAAGCACCATCGCTGACTTGTAGTACCTAGTACGTAGATACCTAGTCAGCGATGGTGCAAGACGAAAATAACAACGAATTTGAGGACCTCCGTACACATCGAGTGACGGACGAGTTTGAGTTGACGGACACACCGATTTTCAAAGTGTCACCATCTCTGAGGTTTCGGGTTCGATTCGATTAGAAAAACCACTTTTTCTATATTTATCTAGGTGTTTGTGGTGCCTATTTAGTTTCCGTATTTTTTGGTGATGGGAACTGATTACCCCCGCCCATGAACACCCGCAATACCAGAGGCATAGCAGATGCGTTGCCGGCCGGTATTCTGTGAGAACGTGGTACTTCCTCGGCCGAGCCGGCCCATTCATGCAATAACAAAAGCTGATGCGTGGCTCTACCAATGTTTTCATAAAACAAGTGCTTTAGCTGCTCACTTTAGGATCAGAGCAATGTATGTGATGTTGTTTGTCTCTATCTGTGTATGTACTTATAAAAAACATTAATCACAATCTTACAGATATTTTAAATTTTATATAATCACATTTTTTAAGAATTTGATCTATCTGTCTATGGTTTAGGCTTCATGATGTTGTATATTTAGGTTAGTTTTATTATGTCTAATGTCACCGAACGGCAACAAAAATATGACTTCGGCTATTTTATGTTGCAATGACATTATCATAGTTTTTAGTTGGCCTGTCAAATTAAACATGAACCGGTGACTCGAAAATGCCACGGTCATGCGAACGTTTGGCCGACGTCCAGCTTGTTGTTAGTTTTAACTGCAGTCGGTAATGTCATGTTGTTAACAATAATGGATTCTACTTTCTTTTGGAAAAACACTGTTCCATTAGTTCCATAGCTGTGATATGGTGCTAATTATTATAGGTTGTATATCAAAAACCTTTGCAAAGGTTTTTTGACCTGTAATGACATTTGTGTAAAATCGATATTACGGTAGAGAACTTTAGTGTTACTTTATTAGTATTTATTGTATTTACTCTTGACTTGGTAGCTTAGTAGTTAGGACGCTTAATTTGCAGGACGCATGTGACCCAGTTTTGATCCCGGCCGGCATCTCTAAAAATGTGAAAAGCAAGAGAGCCACGATCACGATAGCCGAGAGGTTGGGTGGCGGAATTCGATTCAAGAGTCCTCAGTAACAGGCTGTTAAAATAAGAATATTCAAGTAGTTTCTTATAAGATACGCTATCTGCCAGGTAAAGTCCTGCCAAAATAAGTCTAGCTGTTTTGGAGATTAACCAGAACAGACAGACTTAATGCCAAAAAAAATTGATACTTTAAGTTATGAATACCGTATATATATTTTAATAAGTATTTATTAAATAGCTGTTATTTTGACATAGCAAACAGACACTTCTTTTTTATTTATTTGTAAAAAATAAAATAATATATCTTCAAGCAATTCCCAATACAGGGGTAGACAGAGTACGTACAGACAAAGTGAAAGACAACTGCCCTACGGAACGCCTGCTTCTATATTGCGTACCGCCAAATCGGCCTTCTCAACGGTTATGTAGAAGCTACGCCCTACTAAGAACAATTCTACTCATCGTACGTAGGCAGGTGGATTATCTTCCTTCTGAAGCAGTGCCACACCCTGTAGAAGGCCTTCTCCGTGTCCAGTAGGACCACCAGAAAGCATCGATAGGGGTGTTGTTCGCTAGTATAACACACGGGCGTCAGTGCTTTGAGTTGTGAGCTATGTAGCCGGCCCATGCAGCGTTATGGCTACGACGATCATCCGAGTTCTGCGGCTGTCCTTGTTGCAAATGTTATCACGCAGAGAAAACTTTCTCAGGGAAAACTCCGGGATTCTTTAGAATTCCGGATATGCTAATTTACATGTGCGTAAGAAAGAAAGAAAGCATATATAAAAATTGTTAGGAGTAAGCGAAAGTTTTTGGCATTATTCATTGCAAAAATTGCTACTATAACTATAGCAAGTACAACATAGATAATAGAATCTTGCATTTTATTCTTAAACAAAATTTTGTAGCATATAAATATAAGTCACGATAGCCGAGTTGTTGGGTGGTCGGAATGTCGAGTCGAGAAACCCGAGTTCGATCCCCAGGTGGCAGTACCAATGAGTTTTTCAAAACTTTTGTCCCGAAAATATCTTCGATGGAAGGTGGGTCAAAGGGACTTAATTGTCTAGACTTGACCTCTGTCTACCCCTGTATTGGGAATTGCGTGAAGATATTTATTTTTATGTTATATAAATGTATCTTGTGACTAAATTTGTGTTCTTCGCAGCTTTATTTTTCGCATATGAAAAATAATATTTATTTTCTAAAGATTTACATATCAAAGTAAACATTTCCTTTGTTGAGAGAATATGGAACAGTATTGTCACTCTATAAAATATAGAACACTTTCTTATATGAATAATATACTTATCCCGCATCCTTATCCTTACAAAGTACTTAAATAAACCTTTGTCGCATACTTGCTTTATCGAGACATGCTTTATAGAGGGACGATGCGCCTTTGATCTTGGATCATAGATTTGTTATAAGTTGAATAGGTTCCATAGAATACGTTTTATAATTTAAGGCGCGTTTAAGTTATTTACACTCTACAAAAGTGTTTCTAAGAAATTATGATAATGTTTGTGCGTATAATTAATTAATGTAATGACTAAGTAAATAATGTACGTATTTTTACTAGTCTTCAGCCTAAAAGCTACACCAACGACATCCCCACACTCGAAAGTCGCGTCTGAGAATGGAAGGACGATGTTATGTCGCACTCTACGTGGACGACAGTGCGTACTGCGCGTCGTTCCATCGGACAAACATCGCCGCTAGGAAAATGCAACGACTGTTGAACCTACTACCTGTTAGATAAATGGCGGATGAATATCAACGTCGGGAAGATAGCCGACATTATCACCAATCCCCACGAGCGCGTACCACCCCAACTGGAGTTGAGAGGAGAGAAGATAGAGTGGCAAACCACCTTGATCTATCTTGGTTGCCAGATAGACAAAACTAATATAAATAAATAAGTAAATATCTGCTCGCAATTCCCAATACAGGGGTAGACAGAGGTCTAGTCTATACAATAAAGCCCCTTCGACCCACCTTCCATCGATGATATTTTCGGGACAACGTGACAGGTGTTGAGCCCGTCGCCGTCTTTATGTCCAAGTCAACGATATAATTCCTACATAAGTTTTAGAAAAACCCATTAGTACGAGCATGCTTCCTCGGGATCGTATTCGAGTCTCTCGACTCGAAATTCCGACCACCCAACCATTCGGCTATCGTGACTTTTTTGTAATATACAATTTTGTAATGGAAAACAAAAAATGTAAGGAACAAAAGATAATCAGTCATACGGAAATCTATGGTTTGCCATCTATTACCTTGTTATCCAAGTCACGATAACCGAATTGTTGGGTGGTCGGAATTACGAGTCGAGAGACCCGAGTTCAATCCCCAGGTGGAGTTTTTCAAAAACTTATGTACGAATATCGTTGGCTTGGACATAAAGACAGCGACGGGCTCACCACCTGACACGTTGTCCCGAAAATATCTTCGGGGGAAGGTGGGCCGAAGAGACTTAATCGTCTAGACTAAACCTCTGTCTACCCCTGTATTGGGAATTACTTGAAGATATATAATTTTATTTTTTACATAATAAATAAAAAAGAAGTGCAACAACAACAACAAACAACACCCCTATCGTTGCTTTCTGGTGGTCCTACTGGACACGGAGAAGGCCTTGGACAGGGTGTGGCACTACTTCAGAAGGAAGATAATCCACCTTCCTACGTACGATGAGTAGAATTGTTCCTAGTAGGGCGTTGCTTCTACATAACCGTTGAGAAGGCCGATTTGGCGGTACGCAATATAGAAGCAGGCGTTCCGCAGGGCAGTTGTCTTTCACTTTGTCTGTACGTACTCTGTCTACCCCTGTATTGGGAATTGCTTGAAGATATATTATTTTATTTTTAAAAATAAATAAAAAAGAAGTGTCTGTTTGCTATGCCAAAATAACAGCTATTTTATAAATACTTATGAAAATATATATACGGTATTCATAACTTAAAGTATCAATTTTTTTGGCATTAAGTCTGTCTGTCCAAAACAGCTAGACTTACTTTGGCAGGACTTTACCTGGCAGATAGCGTATCTTATAAGAAACTACTTGAATAATCTTATTTTAACAGCCTGTTACTTGAGGATCGAACTCGGGACTCTTGAATCGAATTCCGCCACCCAACCACTCGGCTATCGTGATCGTGGCTCTCTTGCTTTTTAAATTTTTAGAGGTGCCGGCCTAGATCGAAACTGGATCACATGCGTCCTGCAAATTAAGCGTCCTAACTACTAAGCTACCAAGTCAAGAGTAAATACAATAAATACAAATAAAGTAACTCTAAAGTTCTCTACCGTAATATCGATTTTACACAAATGTCATTACAGGTCAAAAAACCTTTGCAAAGGTTTTTGATATTCAACCTATAATAATTAGCACCATATCACAGCTATGGAACTAATGGAACAGTGTTTTTCCAAAAGAAAGTAGAATCAATTGTTGTTAACAACATGACATTAGCGACTGCAGTTAAAACTAACAACAAGCTGGACGTCGGCCAAACGTTCGCACGACTGTGGCATTTTCGAGTCACCGGTTCATGTTTAATTTGACAGGCCAACTAAAAACTCTGATAATGTCATTGCAACATAAAATAGCCGAAGTCATACTTTTGTTGCCGTTCGGTGACATTACAAATAATAAAACTAACCTAAATTTACAACATAATGAAGCCAGATAGATCAAATTCTTAAAAAATGTGATTATATATAATTTAAAATATCTGTAAGATTGTGATTAATGTTTTTTATAAGTACATACACAGATAGAGACAAACAACATCACATACATTGTTCTGACCCTAAAGTAAGCAGCTAAAGCACTTGTTTTATGAAAACAGTGGTAGAGCCACGCATCAGCTTTTGTTGTTGCATGAATGGGCCGGCTCGGCCGAGGAAGTACCACGTTCTCACAGAATACCGGCGCGAAGTAGAACAAACTTCTGCGTTTCGTCTGGTGAGTGCAGGTAACCGGAGGCCCACACCTTTCTCAAAGGCCGGCAACGCATCTGCTATGCCTCTGGTATTGCGGGTGTTCATGGGCGAGGGTAATCACTTACCTTTACCAAAAAAAATCGGAAACTAAATAGGCACCACATACACCTAGATAAATGAAGAAAAAGTGGTTTTTCTAATCGAATCGAACCCGGAACCTCAGAGGTGGTGACACTTTGAAAATCGGTGTGTCCGTCAACTCAAACTCGTCCGTCACTCGATGTGTACGGAGGTCCTCAAATTCGTTGTTATTTTCGTCTTGCACCATCGCTGACTAGGTATCTACGTACTAGGTACTACAAGTCAGCGATGGTGCTTGACAAAAATAAGGTCCCCGGGCAGAGGTCCCTCTGACCAAAACCCTGACGGACTGGCGTAAGCTCGAGATTTATCTAGAGAATACGAACACCCCAGAGTTAGACAGCATCCCAGATGCCATCTCCTCAAAGGAAATGGCCTTTGCTGCTGTAGACCACCTCACCTCTCATTTAAAGGCCGCCGTCGAAGCATCCTCTAGGCAGGTCAAGGTGGCGAACGATCGCCGCTATGAGCTGCCGGAGGATATTAGACGGCTGCTGAGAGAAAAAAATGCTGCTACGAGAGCATACGATCGACACAGGTCTGACGACAATCGAGTCAGGATGCGCCGCCTCCAGAGGGAGGTCAAGGAGCGCATGGCTGAACTCAGGATTGATAGATGGGACAAACTGATGAAGGATATCTCGCCAACACACAGGGCCTATTGGCAACTGGCGAGGGCTCTGAAGTCAGAAACTGTCTCGTCGATGCCGCCCCTGATCAGCTCCGACGGTCTCACCGTAGCTTTTGAGGATAGGGAAAGGCCGATTGCTTAGCCGACAGCCTAGAGCTTCAATGCTCTCCCAGCTCCCAGCCAACAGATCCGGTCCACCTTCAGAAGGTTGACGCTGAAGTAGCCCGTAGAGCTGCCCTGCCGCCGACGGGTGATCCGCTGCCACCTACCACGTTGGAGGAGGTTCGAGATATAGTCCGGAACCTCAAGACCAAAAAAGCTCCAGGAGCTGATGGTATCTCCAACAAGCTCCTCAAGGCCCTCCCAAACGCCCTTCTCTTGCTCTTAGTAGCAATTTTCAACGCCCTCCTTTCCAGTAGCTCCTTCCCAGACGCCTGGAAGGAGGCTCACGTTATTGGCATCCACAAACCTGGAAAGCCTAAAAACCAGGCCTCGAGTTACCGGCCCATAAGCCTCCTCAGTTCCCTGGGGAAAGTCTATGAACGTGTCATCATCGCTAGACTGAATGACTGCGTCAATTCTCTTAACCTAATTCCCGACGAGCAGTTTGGTTTTCGAGCCAAACACTCTTGTACTCAGCAAGTGCACCGCCTCACGGAGCACATACTGAGAACCTCAACCGACCCAAAGCCATCTCAATGGTGGGGGCCCTATTCTTCGATGTCGCGAAGGCATTTGACAAAGTCTGGCACAACGGCTTAATTTATAAGCTGTATGCTCAAAAAGTGCCAGACAGACTTGTACACATTATACAAGACTACTTGTCAAATCGCACCTTCCGCTTCAAAGTGGAGGGGGTCCTGTCCGACAGCAGACCCATAAGGGCTGGTGTTCCGCAGGGTTCGGTTCTCTCCCCGACCCTATACTCGCTATATACCAGCGATATCCCAAAGACGGCTGGAGTGGAGTTGGCATTATTCGCCGACGACACCACGCTCTTCACCACCGATTCGAGTGAATGCAGGATCTACATCCGTCTCCGGAACGCGATCAGTGTGTTAAGCCACTGGTTTAGGACCTGGAGAATTGATGTGAATTCTGAAAAAAGCCAGGCCGTACTCTTCTCTAGGAAGAGTTCTCCCCGGAAACCTTCGCGCGCAAAGCGCATAGTCCAATCGAAATTCCAAAACCAAATATCAATGTTCAATAAACCCATCCCGTGGGTTAAGAAGGTGAAATACCTAGGGGTCGTTCTAGACCGTAGGTTATCCTTCGAACAGCACATTAAATATGTCAGAGACAAAGCGGCCTTCGTTTCCGGTCGACTTTACAATCTCACAAGCCATCGTAGCAAAATGTCGCTAAGACATAAATTGTTACTATATAGGACCTGTGTTCGGCCGATAATGTCCTATGCGTGTGTCGCGTTCGCGCACGCACCTAGGTCATATCTGAGAACACTCCAAGCCATCCAAAACAAGTTCATGAGGCGTGCTACAAACGCACCCCAATACATGAGGAGCGCAGATCTCCATAGAGATCTCGAGATCCCCACGGTGGCGGCCTTTTTTAAAGAAATATCGTCAAGATATTTCGAAAAAATTAAGGATCACCCAAATCCGTTAGTGGCGGGTCTAGGAAACTACACCCCTTCCCCAATTATCACCCGTTTTGATAGACGGCCAAAGCACGTCTTGATTGATGATGACGACGTCATCACAAAATCAAACAAAAGATTCGGGGCCGCGTCCCCGTAATCTCAACAACACACGAACGCAGTAGGTACACTACACACAGTTCGTAGTCAGAATCGCGGTCCCATGTTTCACGGTTCACACGAGAATGTCTCGGGTAACCGTCCGAAATACGACCCTCTCCCAACACGAGTGGCCCCCGGGGCCTCTCACCCTCCCCCTCTCCCGTATGTCGAAGGTCTTCGCTTCGTTACAGGGTTCGAGTGCGTCACGACGTTGTCTCTTTTCTTCTTTTTACCTGCGGGCCTTCGTTCTCGCAGGTCTCCTCAGATGACGCTGTAAAGGCCTCCGGGCCAACAGCATCCCGTGGATGGTTTTTAGTCGGTATGTTTCTCCTTCTGAGATCCGAGTCCGACACTGTTCGTTTCGGTGGCCTCCCGGTCAGGAAACGTTCGTGCTTAAAGCATTTTCCTCCACGGTTATCAACAAAAAAAAAAAAAAAAAAAAACAAAACAAAAATAAGGACTATTTTAAGGATAGAACTACTATCTAGCAGTTCTATCCTTAAAATAATAGGTATATACTATAATAGAAGCAATAAAGAATTGTTTGAATAGATGTTATTAAATAAAGAAAACAATGACCCATACACATTATTCTCGAATGCAAAACTCTAGATAATCCTCGTGGCATTGTGAATTAAAAATATTTACATATGAATAAATAAAAGAAAGTTATGATTTTTTTTAATAACACTCCCCTGACGCAAAAGAATGGGTGTTTTAAGCTTTCTAAGACCATGTGAGCAAATTGCTTGAAGAGGAAAGGGTCAGGAGTACTCGGACATTTGGACGTGCATGTATGAAGAATATAATGAATCTGAATGAAACGAAAGTGGTATGAAAGGAAGGAGTTTTAACCACACCTTATAACCTGCTGTTTTCTTTCTTATAGTACATAAAGTAGTATATAAGCAGGTATGGAGGATATAAAAACTAAATATTTATATTTATTAAACCTTTAAAAATACACAAGTACTTTTTTTTTTATTTATTTTTATTTATTTAAGCTTCAATGCACAGTGTAGTACATATGGCGGACTTAATGTCAAGTGGCATTCTCTACAAGTAAACCATCAGGCTAAACAGAAATAAAATGTATTAGCAGTGCAGTTAAATAAAGGGAGAGAGATCTTAAATAATGTGGCAAATACAAAAATATTACATAAACATACAGACGATACATTATATACATAAATATACATACATACATATATACATATATATATATATATATATATATATATATATATATATATATATATATATATATATATATATATATATATATATATATATATATATATATATATATATATATATATATATATATATATATATATATATATATATATATATATATATATATATATATATATATATATATATATATATATATATATATATATATATATATATTGTTATATATATATATATATATATATATATATATATATATATATATGTATATATATATATATTATATATATATATATACATATATATATATATATATGTATATATATATATATATATATATATATATATATATATATATATATATATATATATATATATATATATATTGTTATCATTCCAGAGCCTTATAGCCGTAAGGGCGAAGGATTTAGATGTGTAACCAGTACAGTGTAACGGTGTAAATAACTTGAGACTTTCCAAAGAACGGAGAATGCGCTTATGAGAATCGCCTAAGTATTGAAACTTAGATTTCAAGTACTCAGGTGCACAAGGATCATTTTTGGTCAAAAGGTTTTTTTGGTCTATTCAAAAGTTTCATTTAGTTTCCCGTAACAGTAAACCTCGTTTACAGAAATTCAAAGGACTGGAACATTTTCATATTTTATTTCAGTGAAAATTTTATGAACAGAAGTCCAGCAAAGCGAATCTATCTTTATAAATGCACAGATCAGATTTTCAATTTTAAGCTAAAATGTGAACAAACGAAGTGAATAACGTGATGTGAACATTTTCATCTGTCTCGTCTTTATGATGAAGTTATCTTGTCTATTTCTCAAATCAAATTTGAAAAGAATCAAATTCAAATAAGCTTTTTGAGTATTTCAGCTCTTTTCAGATGAAATTCAGTGGTTTGCGTCTAGGGATTATCATCTAAGGCTGCTAAAGTAATGAGTTTAATTATGAGTACGATTTATCGACAAAAATACCAAGAAGATAATCTTTTAATGATACATATCATACTCAATTTATACAAATTACTAACCAATTAATATAAATTGAGTTGATATAAATGAAAGTATTATAATTACTTATACATTATTTCTGATTTTAGTCGAAGAAAGATCTTTTTAAAGCGAATTATGACCGGGCGGATTTCAAATTAGCGCCTTTAGAGTATTTAAACAGTCCCATTATTGAGCACTTAGGTTTTCCGTTACAATTATTAAATAATCGTTCTACGCGAGGAATTTTGCCGCAGACATCTAGAAAATAATTAGTATTAACGTGTATCTGTAATGTATAAACCACTAATATGATTACGTTATTTATTTGTCGTTTTCAAATAAATTGTTTCTTTCTATTTTTATATAAATTTGTATCCTATATTAACATTTTTTTTTCAATCATAATAAGTATTTATAATTTTTTGGCTTTTTTAGAAAAAAGAAAGAAATGAACAATAGATCTTTTTAAATCATTAAAAAAAATACTGCATAAAAATACTGTTCATCACACTTTCTGTTTTTGTTCAAAGAAAGGAGTTGTCAGATATTATAAACATATGGTATGTCGAGGGTAGTGGTTAATATATCAGTCTGTACTTAATCATCGTATCATTGATATCTCTCTTTTAATGAAAATAATTTCAAAGTCTGATGTTAAGTGGCTTCTTTACCGGTAGTTATGGACGTATCGGTGAACCACTTGAATGGAAGAGTGTTTTAGCTGACGGATTAAGACCCACCGCTTGCAACTTTATAAGGCGCAAGTTCGGCCGCACATGGAGTACTGTTAGCATCTCTGGGCGGGGGCATCCCAGTGTCAGCTCCTTCCATTTGACCGTATCCAACGAAGAGCGGCTCGAATCGTCGACGACCATGTTCTATCTGATAGGCTAGATCCCCTGGCATTGCGAGGAGACGTTGCATCTCTTTGAATTTTTTACAAGAGTTACTACGGTGAGTGCTCCGAGGAATTGTTCGGATTAATCCCAGCCGCTGAAATTCACCATCGAATTTTACGGCATACTCAAAAATTCCATTAACACCATCTTGATGCTTGGCATTCCACCACAGTGCGTTTTTCAGAATTTTCTGCCACGCACTTGCACTTTATGGAATGTGCTGCCCTCAGTTTTTTAGGACCAATGCGACTTAGGGACCTTCAAGAAAAGAGCCTAAACCTTTCTCAAAGGCCGGCAACACATCTGCTATGCCTCTAGTATTGCGGATGTTAATGGGTGGCGGTAATCACTTACCGTCACGTGAGTCACCTGCTCGTTTGCCTACCCTCCCTGTAAAAAAAAAGATTAATGTTGTTGCTTTAATATCTTAGCATTCATCATGTCTTTGAATGTCTCAGCATTCATCATGTCTTTGAATGTCTTAGCATTCATCATCATCGTCATCACAACGGCCCGTAAAAGTCTACTTCAGAACTTTGGCCCTTTCTGAAATATATAAAATTGAAAAGACATATATTATAGTATGTATTATATATGTATTATAACATCCTTTAAAGCGCAGTCGCGTATGTGAAAAGTTTTTCAATATTGAAAAATTGACATTCAAGTGTCGCACACATGTTACAATTAATACAAATCACCATCTCTGATGGGGTGACCATAGAGATCAGATTGTCAATTATCTTAACTCATGTATACCTCTTTCACTTCTATCATATACATAGTTTACTTCACACAAGCTCTAGACGAGCCATCCGAGTTTTCGACTAACTGACCGAACTACCTTTTTCGACTAATTTTCTCACAAGCTCTTAGAAAGTTAGATCTTTGTTTTACTTCTACTATTATTAATATCAGGAAACGGACAGCAGTATCATTCGACGTAACATAATAGGAACAAAAAAATCTGTTACCGTTCTGTACGTCGGGCGTGGCAAATACGTCAAGGCCTCCTAAATTAAAATTAAATAAACAGAATATTTTATTTATAATATGTTAGTTTGGACACTAAAAGGGCGACAGGCTTACAACCTGTTATATTGTCTGAAATAAACTTAATTTATGTGAAAAATTTATGTAAAAAGCACTATCATTTAAAAAGCACTTTTAAAAATGAAGAACAGGCGTACTGTGCAACTTTGGAGATCTTTATGTCGTGCTTGTACTAGCGGGCAGAATAATTTTTCACATTTCCTGCTTCAGCAACGGCATTAACCGTGAATTGTTTTTTTTTTAATGCTTATTCTCACTAAAGTGCTTAACATTTTAAGAACTTTTATAATCAAATAATTTAGTATTACTGTATATGCAAGAATCTTCTTTACTAGGAGTTCCTTTTGTATACTTAAGGAAATATCTGATGCATATTCCTCTTGCGAGGAAATCTGATAGTTGGTAATTTTTGGAAGAGAACATGACTTCTTGCTCTCCCACCTGGCTAGACTTATCGCACCTAAATTCTGTTTAAAATAACATGAACAAGTTTTTAAATAATATAGAAATTTTGAGTTGAATTTTGATAAATTCTTTATTGGAATTAGTTAAAAATCAATCTCCTTTACATGTGGACATACATGTTATTTAAATTGGAAACAAAACATTTTAAAATTTACTTTGGTAAATGTAGCTTGTTTCTTTATGATGTTAGAATAGAAATATTTCATAATAATTTATTACTTGTCGACCTGCCCAAGTAAAGTCCGTTGCACTTGCTTAATTCATACAGCTTGAAACTGCTGTCACGGAAAGTTACATAAAATGTAAATTTCTTTGAATGTACTAGCGTGTACGTTTTTAAAACATTTATTGCATCACAGTTATAACTTTATTATTATGATTTAAATATGGATGAAAAATGGTACAGGAAAATCGACTTTTTTTAAGTTTTACATATGCGAGTGATTAAGCTTTTGATTTCTTCATTACAAATGCCAGTTACTCGTATAGTATGCTATAACAGCTATAACAGTAAAGCTCACATGCTTTTACATTTCGATGTTTGTTGCTTAATCTTTTTTTTTTGTTTAAAAATGGTTCAACTCTAATTTCCCAGATCAGACAGATTCCCTCTCCGTCCAGAATAAAGGGAATACGTTCGGGAATACAGACGTGAATATTATGAATGTCTATCAGATATAAAAAAAAAGCAAAAACCATACTGGTCTCAATATGCAAATCAATATATTAGTTCAATGAAGCTTAATCCAAAATTTCTCTGGAGTTATACTAAAAATTTAAAAACTTATCGCAATATTCCAGCGAGAATATCATACGGTAATGAAGTCGCTAAAAGCGGTCCCGCGGGCTGTGATTTATTCTTGAAATATTTTTAATAGACTTATGAGTACGCAACTACTGACTGTCGACTGTAGTACTTCCTATACATTAATCTGTATAGGATCCATTGAACTAACACCGAGTTAGGTAAGAAATTATTAAAAAAATTAACACTAACAAAGGCCCAAGCTGCGATGATATCCCGCCTATTTTTACAAGGAATTGTGCTAAACATTTGGCTTCTCCATTGTGTCTATTATTCACTAGATCAATCATTGAGGGACATTTTCCTGATTTGTGGAAACATGCTTATATTGTGCCATTACACAAAAACACACCTTTACTCCATTAGGCGGACCTCAAGGCTCACACCTCGGTCCCCTTCTTTTTAACGCGAGTTTATTCGATATAGGATTAAGTTTGAAGTATGCTTCTTTTCTCATGTACGCGGATGATACTAAAATATTCATGCCCATACACAACAACACTGGCTGTATTAAACTCCAGGAAGACTTAGACCGACTTCTAGCCTATTGCACTCAAAATGAAAAGACCAATGTAATACTTCACCAATACACATTGAATACACAACTAGTGCCACGATGCTCTCATGTAAATGATTTGGGTGTAATACTTGACACAATTGGAATGTAGCCGATTTAAAGTTTTTGTACGATTTGCTTCATTCCTCAACTGACAGTTGCGAACTTTTAAGAAGAGTCCTATTTTTTGTACCATCAAGTCGATCCAGCAGAGTGTTACCACGAATTCTTGGACATGCCGGAACTCGAGCAAACTTTTCTAAGTTCTCGCCTCTGAACAGGTGTATTAACCTATTAGAAAATAGTTTTTCAATCGGTTGATATATTCTTTCTTAAGCGTTCGCAATATATATCCGAGAATAAAAAAATAATGCAGCAAAACGACATA
This sequence comes from Sericinus montela, assembly GCA_029286605.1. Lineage (NCBI taxonomy): Eukaryota > Metazoa > Arthropoda > Insecta > Lepidoptera > Papilionidae > Sericinus > Sericinus montela. The sequence goes on along the minus strand of JAGSMR010000031.1, from coordinate 4,442,843 downwards.
TGATGGCGGCGGTTAATTAAGTGTTAAGTTCACACACACACACACACACACACACACACACACACACACACACACACACACACACATACACACTTGTTTAATTAATACTGTGAGAAGAAATATTTACTTACACAGTTACATACAGTTTTATGCCCTGCATTTTTATTTTATACAAATTGTAACATTTTGGTTTCGTTATTGGCATTAACATCTTTTTGTACATATTATTTACCAAACATGAATTTTATATCCTTTGAAACATATAAAACTTTAAATAAATAAATATAGGTGGTATCGCGACGCATTTCTATTGGTGTATCCGACTATAATACGCATAAGAGGGTGGAATACTGAATGAAATTTTAATGTACTTTGCCAAACAGATTAGCTATGAAAACCTGGTTGCTTCTGGTAGTAAGTCCTTCTAAATTTATAGCGGCAATAGCCTAATGGTTTAGGGTGCGGACTGCGAAACCGCAGGTTCGGGCCCCGCCATTCGACTATTGACATAAACCAACTCCGGCATTGCAGCATAATTGGAGTGCTTAACAGGAATACTAGTAATGTTATTCGGCATTGCTAGTATTCTTAAAAAAAAAAGCCGAGCAGTTGGGTGATTGGAATTGTAGTCGGGGGACCCGAGTTTCATTACCAGGAGACAGGCTTGTACCAGTGAGTGTTTTCAAAAACTTACAAAGAACACGATCGGTTCACCACCTGTCATATTGTCTCAAAATAAGCTCCGACTTTATGTGAATCGAAAGGACTAAATTGTCGAGATCTCTGACTACCCTTGTATTGGTAAATGCGTGAAGATAAAAAAATAAAAGTATCTGGGATACTAAGTTTTATACCTAAAAGAAATTGAAAGACGAGAACATAGCCTCGAGGTTAACTCGCTCGTTAAATCATTATTTCGCTGCAATTCATTTGGTCCCTAGCGTAATAAATACTACTTCATTAATTAGCTCAGTAGCAGCTGAATCTTCTGCTTCGTCTTTTAAATTACTGTATTGCTTTTTACAATGAATTAAAATCAACAATAAAACATAGTAAAATAAATAAAAAATATCTTCACGCTATTCCCAAGGGGGTAGAGAGAGGTCTAGACAATTAAGTCTTTCAACCCGCCTTCCAACAAAGACATTTTTTGGGACAACGTGACAGGTGGTGAGATCGTCGCGGTCTTTATGTCCAAGCCAACGATATGAATCGTACGTAAGTTTTTAAAAAACTCATTGGCACGAGCCATGAGAGTCCAACTAGAGTCTCTTGACCCGAATTCCGATCACCCTACCACTCGGCTATCGTGACTCTCTATACAGCAACTTAAATAAATGTTAAACTTTAAATTATCTATTGAAGTAAAACAATACACATCACATATATTTCAAAACTAATTAAACAAAGAACAGGCAAATAAAATAAATTAGTAATATGTATGTATCGTATCAGTGAAAAGGTTAAGGCTCAGCGTAATGCTGAAGGGTGACCTACGGCGCTGGTAATTCTGCCCCAACCAACATAGATCCGCGCGATCAGCCGTAACAAAGGCATTGTTCTTTCACTTTAAAATATCTAAAGCTCAACAGTTATGATTGAAAAAAAACATTAATTATAAAAAAAACATTATGAAGTCACGATAGCCGAGTGGTAGGGTGGTCGGAATTTCGAGTTAAGAGACCCGAGTTCGATCCCCAGGTGGTACCAATGAGTTTTTTAAAAACTTATGTACGAATTACATCGTTGGCAGACGGCGACGGGCTCACCACCTGTCACGTTGTCCCGAAAATATCTTCGGTGGAAGGTGGGTCAAAGAGACTTAATTGTCTAGACTAGACCTCTGTCTACCCCTGTATTGGGAATTGCGTGAAGATATTTATTTTTATTTATTTATAAAAAAGTACTGAGTATGAAGCACCAAACATACATAAAATACTTAATATATAATAAAGGCAATTAATAAATAAGATGATCAACAAATGAATAAATAAAGAAATGGATGTAAATACCTCTAATGTTGGAAGAGTAAATTAGACTAAAATCATATTTCGTTAATTGGTGAGTACAATAAATGTTAATTACATAAATACATAAAACAAATTATAATTTTAGTGCAGGGAACGATGCGAAATTTAGTATAACAACTATATAATACAATCTTAACAAATTTTGTCTTTCACATTTTCGCACACACATTAAAATTTTTTAGATAAAACTATATAAAATACAGCTTCTGCAGCGTCTTAGGTGCAAGGTGTCCGGTACTGTGATCACCAATCTGCTTGTCAAGCGTGGTGATTATGATAAACTAGTTAGTTACTTGACTTGTATTTATTAATTTCAAATATTTATACTGTAACTTTAACTTCATAAAAAGGTTGGTGTTTTTTTTTTTTTAAAAACAAACACATATTGCTTTGTTAATGCTTCAATATTCGTGAAAAGAATATTTTCAATAACTAATCACAGACGTCGGCAACTTATAATTATAACTTTTATTTAATTAACTGATGTTGATGACCAGCAATGTTGATAGTTGCGCGATAAAGGGTAACCCTTCATCGCGCAACTATCAACTATTGCGCGATTTTATTTCTGCATAAAAAGTACCTCCGTCCCTAAGGTTCAAGTTACTATCATACTAAAGTTCACAAATATCGGTTTAACGCTATGGTTGTAAATGTAATCGTAATACTGACGCATTCATCAGATAGTTAGTTATTTCGACCCTAACTCGTATTGATTCAAATTTAGTGATCGGGAATTCACCTAAAATGTCTTAGACTTAAACTCAAAGCGGCTCACTGACATAGACGGCGCCGTCTATTATCCCTTTTGCAAGTGACAATTTGACACGCATCAGTTGAAATTTTAAATCTGTATTCTCTTTTCTTTACTTTATAAATATGCTTTAAAAATCAAAAAAATTGCGCAATAAATTAGTTGACGTTATCTTATTGATAATTCCTAACTGAAAAGTCAGGAATGTCATATTGTCACTTGCAAAAGGAATAACAGATGGCGCCGATGCCAAAACAAGGCATACGTAGAGAAAAGGGAATAAAGATTTAAAATTTCAACTGATGCGTGTAAGACACGGTGGCTCGGAGGTAAGAGCGTTGTCACGGATTGGCAGAGGTCGCGCGATCGAATCCCGCCCGTGTCAGTTGAAATTTTAAAAACATTTTTTCTCTTTAATTTAATCACATAGTCGTTTCAAGTTACAATAACTCACCCAGTACTCTAACATAGCCCCACGTAATTTTTTCAGAATGTCAATGGAAAGGGGTCTCGAATTGTTAGCAATTAGGTTCTCTCTGATCAGGGTAATTCATTAGCCCTTGCGAAGAGATGTTGTATCTCTACGTATTTTTACGAGTACGACTTTTGTTACGTTTTATTTTTAACGCCGCGAACCGTTTTACGCGTTTCACTCGCGTTTGCCATACCTTGCCGTGTCGCTTAGCAATTAAATTATCAAAACTTTCGTGAGGCATTATTAATCAAATAATTAAAAATTAGGCTAAACTCAAGTATAAACAATCGGTGTTGGTACCGACTAGCCATGTTCTTCGTCATTACCGGCGTAGCACGGGTCCCCGGCCTGTCGCGCCATGCGCCGTTACGCGTTCAGACGCGCAATGCAATACGGGATGCGACCGCGAACCCATTTCGCTCACCCTGATGAAGGACCTCATTGTATATACGTGAGTTTAGCCGTTTTTAATTATTTTATTAATAATGTCTCATGAAAGTTTTAATAACTCAAATAAACGATATAAAATAAAGACAAAGTTAATCTTTTTCTCATAAGAAAATATAAGTCTGTTAGGAAAAACGGAACTTTTCCTTGCACGGTAACTCGTTAGAGACAACGTTAACTCAACTCGTATGAGACTATGTAAATATATTCTAGTACTATAGTGGAATCTTTATAATATATTTTTATGATATTTTATTAAAGTAATGACAGAAATCCTGCATGTTTTAGTTTTAGTCAACTACAAAACTATGGTTTGTAAATGAATTTATATAATATACCACACTGCTATTTACTTTTGACATCTCTTCTAGGTCTACGGTTGTAAGTACAAGTAAAATCAGGAATAAATAATAAGAAATACTAATAGAATCGGAAAGACGTATTTTTCGAATGCCATACCAGGCATGCAGGTTGCCATTAGCAACCGGTAACCGACCCTACTCACTGTTCTATGGTATTTGTATTGAGCATTTTCGGAAGTCGCCATCTGATATGTATACGTTGACCTAGTCACCAGAGCCTTGTTTGTTAACTAATTCAAAGTTTAGTTCTCTAATATAATTAATCAGAAAAATTACAATAATTAATGGTGATTTTAAAATATTGTAACCCCAAACCATGCGATTATCAAGCCTTTTCTATGAGTTAGCTATTACAACATCCACTTGATGTTGATCTGACTTGAGAGACACTAGCGGTTGTTATGATTTGATTTTCATAAGGCTAAAACACCATGGAATCTTTGGTATTATTTAAATTCTTACTTATTTAAAAGTGGACTTTCAACCCATTTTATTACATAGCTACTTAAAAGGGTAACCCTTACTAAACAATTTATGGAATACAAAAAATGTTACATATTAATTAATACATTTAAAGATCCTTTCACGCATCTTGTTCGTACCCTACATATCACGAGTGCGATAACCGGAGGTACTAAATAAGTATTCAGTACAGCTGAAATAAGTATTCAGTAATATATAGAACCATACATAAAATTTATATAACATCCGTGACTTAGAAAAAAGATGAAAAAAGAATTTAACATTTAAATATCTATATGTTGATATTTTTTGATGCAAGAACCATCATTCTGCAAAATTCGTCTAAAAAAATAGAATTCCTTGAAAATCAAAATCAAATGCAGTAAATCTTCGTTTATTTGAATTTTGCAATAACGTTACAATTAAGTTATATCTAATCCACGCTAAATATAAATAACTTTACACTAAGATTTTTTTCAAACGTCTACAAGTAAATAAATATAAAAAATCGTGATGAGTCAAAATCAACATTGTGCATGAAATTAGGTTTTTTTATTATTATTTTAAATGTGCATCCTTATTATTTTCGTGAGTTACAGCGAAAATGTACTACAAACAGGGAAGTGTTGGCTTTGTTATCTAAACACCGGTTGATACTTTAATATTGTTTACATTTTGCAACCTCACGTTTTCTGCTGGCTCAATTAATTATTCACGATTTTAAGAGGTCCTTTATAAGATTAAATTCATTTAATAAGTGAATGTGATGCTTTCACATATTTGAGGCTATAATAAATTCTCAAAAATTTTATGATGTTATTTTTGTAATTACCAATAATAATTTCTTATAAACTATCACTTAAGTAACCATGTTATCTTTACGTGTAGTCTTAGAGACTGATAGATTTTATAACATTCATAAAAAACTTGTGTAGGATTCTATGCGTTGTTTGTTGATACACTGGAGTCTTAGTTAAACGAAACAAAGCGTTAACATATGTATACACAAATGATATGAACAGGCTAGCTGTGACACATACGACAACGTAGCACAAAAGGTTCTTTCTTGATGTTGGCTCAGTCGCCGGGTCTGGCGAGTTGAATAAAAGCCCTTTGTTATTGCCTTCACTATGTAAAAAAGTGGAGTACAAATTGTTTGGTGATATATTAATTAATTTTACACATGAACATTAAATTAAAACAAAAACTAAAGTACAACAAAAACAACAACATCTAAAGGAGTAATAACAAAGAGATAAAATTATTTTTTCTTAACAAATATTTCAAATACTTCTTCTCGACTTTTTAAACTATTCTACTATATATGGGTTTGGCCTTAAGTCGCATGTTACGACATTCACACATGTAAATTTTAATGCTGACATTACACGGTAAAACTATTATAATTGATTTAAGACTATTTCTTATTACTTCAAGACGCTTAATAATCGTGGCGATTATAGCAAATCATATTCACGGGTGAGGATAATACCCTGCAGTGAATTTCAAGGGCCACTAAGTAAGTAAGTAGGAGCCCTCTATTGCCACAATGACTAATGTGTAATTTAATATGATTACAATTAATGTTAGTTACTATGATTTAATATAATTAAACTTAGTACAGGAAAGTGATATACTCGTACGTACGTTTTATTTGTCAGAGGCAAAATATCAAATAACATAAGTTTCAATAACACCAGAATTGTTTTGATGTTTCTTTCTTTATAAACATCCCTTTTGTTAATCACATTTCTCTTCATAAAATATTATTTATTTTGTTATCTGCAGAAGGTACGAATTTTATATTGTGAAATCAAACTAATGAGCTAAAGTACAGTTTATATATTCCTTATACAAATAATTATATGTCAAAATAAGTAAAGTTGGGCAAAGTGCTTTTCTAGGTGGTTCTATCAAATGCAGCGATGTATTTATTGATGTGAAGGGAAACTATTTTGAGAAGTTATAATAAAAAGAACTTGCTAGTTTGCATAGTTTTTGATTTTCTAAGAACATTCAGTGTCTCCCCCGTATTGCCATGGTAACTATTGTCTGACAAATGACTTTCATTCCATTTCTATCTTCGAATATTACTATTTTTACTTTTTAACAGCGGTAGAGCCACGCATCAGCTTTTGTTGTTGTATGAATGGGCCGGATCGACCGGGGAAGTACCACGACCTCACAGAATACCAGCGTGAAGTAGAAGTCAAACTTCTGCGTTTCGTCTGGTGAGTGCAGGTAACCGGAGGTCCGCACACCCGCCTCCCGCAATTCTGGGGGGGGGGGGGTACTCAAAGGCCGGCAACGCATCTGCTATGCCTCTGGTATTGCGGATGTTCATGGGCGGCGGTAATCACTTACCATCACGTGAGCCATCTGCTCGTTTGCCTCCCTCCTCAAAAAAAAGACTCAGCCACAGCGAATCGTGGCTGGGTTTAGTCTCTAGTATTCACTATGACCCGAAGTGGCGCGACAGCCTAAAGAATGAATAAAGTGCTTTCGCGGACCAATGACGTCCTACTTTAAAACAAATCGGGCGCCATGCAGCGATGGAGTGAGTTTTATAGAGAAATTTATGCGTGCGATGACCTTAGTGAAGTATTCGGAGGTGAAGCCGTAATCGGTACACTAGACCCGGACTTCGATGACGCTGAGTATTTAAGAGTATGAAAGAGATTGAATGTGCGATTCGAAGTTTGAAATGTGGTAAGGCTGCGGGACTAGATAGAGTTACTGCTGAAATTATCAAGTATGGTGGGCCTCACGTCTGGGACAGCTTTCATCTGCTGTGCAATTTGTGCTGGCAGGCGGGGCATGTCCCGGATGATTGGCAATCCGCAGTCATTGTACCATTATATAAAGGTAAAGGTTCACAGTTTGACTGCGGGTGCTATCGGGCGTTCAGCTTGACCAGTTTAGCAAGTAAAGTTTACACGAAGGTTCTAACGCGTAGGATTCGAGAGAAATCGGAAAGATTTTTATGGGAGGCACAATGCTGATTTAGACCTGGAAGAGGATGCATGGATCAAGTGTTTTCTCTCCGCATGATCACGGAAAAGCTTCTGGCTTCTAACCAGAGGATTTTCTGTGCTTTTGTGTTGTTTCTGTGCTGTGTGCGGGTAGGGCATGACCTGTCACCCATGTTTAACGTCCAAACGGGCGTAAAACAGGGTTGTGTCATGCCCTCCTGGCTGTTCATATTGTATCTCGACAGCTATTTACAAAAGCTGAAAGATAGTTGTCTGGGTGTGAAATTGGGTGACGTAAAAGTAAATTGTCTGCTGTATGCCTATGACGCAGTGCTTATTGCACCGTCAGAGGCAGAACTGCAGGCATTAGTCACATGTTTGAAAGAGGAATGTGAAAATAAAGGTCTCCGTTTGAATGCTAATAAAACTAAGGTTCTGGTATTTGAAAGGGACGAAGAAAGAATATGGGTAAATAAGGAATGTCTAGAACAGGTGTATGAGATTGTGTACTTAAGCAGTGCTTTTAGCCGGGATGGAAGATATGACATAGATGTGAACAGGCGTGTCGCTGCCGGAAACAAGGTCAACGGTGCCCTGACTGCGAAACCTGGGTATGCCAGAAGAAGCATAAAAGCAGATTGAATGCAGTGGAGATGCGATCTCTTCGTAAAATGTGCGGCTTTACCTTGTACAACCGGAAGCGAAACGAAGAGATCGCAAAATGGTAGGTTTGAAAGATGACCTTATCACTAAAATGGATAAGGCCGTGCTTCGATGGTTTGGGCACGTTGAGCGAATGAGCGAAGACCGAATGGTGAAGAAAATATATAACGCGAAAGTTAATATTAAAAGGGGTCGAGGTAGGCCTAGACTAACTTTGGAAGACGATGTGGGCAAATTGCTCGAAGACGGGAGGGTCAAGAGTACTCGGATACCTCGACGTGTGTATGAAGAAAATGATGAATCTGAATGAAGCGAAAGAGGTATGTAAGGATCGTGACACAAGGCGATCTGTTCTCTCCGGCTACCCTGTCAGGGATTGTGCGTGAAGATAAATAAATAAATATATAAATAATAAAAAGCACTGAATACTAAGACAGTGATAGACTCACCACCTGTCACGTTACAGTGATACTATCTGATAGCTAATTAAATACATGCGGATGGTAGCGGGAGGGAGGAAGGTCTTAAGGTTGCAGCCGAAAGCGACTCAACGGGGGAACTACACTCTTTGGGTGAGCAGTACACTCACAATGCGCTCTCCAGCAAATTTGTCATGCTGAGGATGTCATTGATAGTAATGCAAAAATAAACAATAACGTTTTGCGTTTGCAGTCGCGGCAGTCTGGCAAGGTGGTGGGCTTATTCGTATGCCGGAACCGTATGGCGTACATTCACTGTAGTTGGATTTGCCGTCAGCTTGTATGATATTTTACACGCATTGACATGCGCTACTTTGTCCGAAGTTTCAAACCAATCCCTCTTTTACTGTTTCGCTAGTTTTTCAATGGACCAAGGTCCTTACCTCTTAACTTTACATCCCTCTTCGGGAGAAGCGCGTGATTAATAGTTGGCGCTCACCGCATGCGGCGATTCTAGAAAGCATTCTTACACTGTCTACGGCTTACACCGCCACTAGTGAGTATTTATCCATCCAAGTTATACCTAAAAGAACATGGTTACTAAAGAAACACAACGTAAAATGGGTCCTAACTAACATGACGATATTATAAAAGTAAACGATATTACCTTGGAAGATCATAATTAAAGATCGATAAAAGTTGTCTTGGTCATGAGAGATATAGTATATGATATATTTCTATATGGATGAAAGACGAAACGTTACAATATCTATAACATCAGAAGGTTGAAGTATTTTTTGGTATATTTATTTATAAAGATAAATAATTAAAAATAAGCAATGCGTTGTTTTTTTTGTTTAGCCGCCTCTCATGTCTCAGGTCTCATCTCAGGTGTGTGGACTAGCTCTTATGCCGTTACACACGGCAATACTCTATGTAAAAGAAAAACTTAAATGATTATTTTAAATAACAGATAGTTTTAATTTTTTTAAGATTCATTTATTTATTAATTGCAATTTTACAAAATTTGGTACAGATTTTTATGAAACACTTGACAAAGTTTGAGCTTAATTTATTAAATTTTAAGTAGCATGCTACGAAACACACGACGTTGTACAGTTTTTTTTTTTTCCTGATTATGTTCGTCAGTAGTAACGATTATACTCATTACTGGATTAGAATGTTAAAAATTTACTAATTATTTTATTTTTTCATACATCTACTTTTTAACCTTATGTTGATTCTATCTTAAAACCTGACAAAATGGTGAATAATGGTTGTTATCTCAAAGTTCTTAATCTTACCTACATATTAGTAAAATACGTTGAAATACATTAGTTGTATATTTACATTTGTCTGCTTATATTATTTGTGTGATGCTAAACGTGAACGCTTATAATTTAAAAAATATTATAATTACATTAAACATTTATAACGATGGTAAAAAGTTTCTACACGATGTTTTTTTATACTGGGAATATTTACAGTCTTATATAATTGTCAAATTTGGCACGCGTAATTAGATATTGAAATAGAGCACATTACTTTTAACAAGATGAAATCCATCTACTACACAATATATAAAACCTTTGCTTACAATATTTACCTTTTATGAAGTTGCAACTAATGGAAATTAATAGTGGGTTGGTGAATTGTTGAAATTGTTCTATTTGACTTGACTCCTGTGGTATTTATACGCATTATTCCGGCCAGTTTAGAAACTTCGTGTCATTCACATTGTCTATGAGCCTACACATCGCTGGTTTGCGAGGAGGCTAAGTCTGGTCGTTAGTGTAGTTGGCTTTTTGTGCTAAAACCATAGTGCAAGTATGGAGAGCCAGCGCCATCCCTAGCACTCGTTGCACCTCCGCCGCTTCCTGCATTGCTAGGACACTTGAGCGCCGATCGTAGTTCCGATGCCATTTCCGAACAAAGTGAAGCCTGAGCCCACAAATGATATAAGGTAGATTTTGATAGTAACTCATTACTTAATACTTAGAAAAAGTTTACCTCTTCTTTCTAAGACCCCCACAGCAGCAATGAAAAAAATTATTTGTTGCTAATTATTACGAAAAACAAACAGGAAGTAAAATAAAATATTAGATTACTTGTGTATAAAAACAACTAGTTATAATCTAGCGACTACTGAAAAAATTTAAAATATTTACTTTTACCTATAAAATGTTAATTCAAAAATAAACCTAGAACAAAGTAAAAGGAGTGTTAACAAATTTTTACAGAAAACAAACCATAATGTTTAATTAAAAAATAATTAAGTACGGAAATTTACATTGGATGTAGTTACCCTCATGTTTTTAAATAAAAAAATACGCACCCGTTCATCCACAGCGACCTTCCTCGATTTCCACACGAACTCGCAGACTGCTATGACACACGCTACTCCCATACCACCCATCAGTACAACGAATACGCCTCCTACGTTAGCGAGACCCAGCTCGTTTGCGGTTGACGACGATTTTGAGGTTTCATCCTGATTAATCCAATCACCTTAATCTTTATAACTTTTAACAAGATTAACTTTGCTACACTGAATACAGTAATAGCTAACAATTAAACGCGACTTCGCCTACGTGGTTTTTTCGATTAGTTTTAGACTTTCTGTACAAAAAAATATTAAGAAAAGTTTATGTCCTTCAGAATAACGTACAATATTTTTTACATACATATTTACTTAACGGCATGTAAAACTTCATTGCAGAATATTGACCACTCTCGTGTTATTATCGCCACGCTAGGCAAGTGGATTCGCGATCGCTGGAACAGCCACTTGCACCATAGACAATGCTGCCTGTCACCGGTTTGTTAAATTATATGAACTTGTATTTTTTATTTATTCAAACTTTATTTGCACAAGAAATGAACAAAATGGCGGACTTATAGTCCAAAGGAATTCTCTACCAGGTCTAACTTTGGTTTGAACAGAGAATCAAGTGATTATTGAAATAATTTTTTAAAAAATTTTAGGCTAGGTACGGTTCGTTTTTTCTGATTCCTAAACAGAAGTACTACTTACTGTAGGATCAGAACATTTTATTTGATTTCGTGTGTAAATGGGTAGACAAGTTCTCACAAGAATATATTAACCACGAATAACGAAAGGTGTCAACTTACTCTGCATGATCCACCGCCACGTTTTTCCTTCCACCACTTTGTTTTTAATATGTGCAATTTCCCTTCCTCTTGCAATTTCAGCACAGCTCCGCTGATTGCAGTACGATATGGAGAGTCTAAAACGTTTTTTATCGTTTAAAGTGTTTGCAATAACTAACTATCGATTGCTGGGCAGCTATTTGTAATAACTGTTAATAATTATCTTCACGCCAAGACAATTAGGAATGCCAATACAGGCGTAGACAGAGGTCTAGACAATTAATTCCTTTCGACCCACCTTCCACAAAAGAAATTTTTGAACAACGTGACAGGTGGTAAGTCAGTCGCCATCTTTATGTCCAATGTAATAATATAAATGTTACATAAGTTTTAAAAAACCCTACTGGTTCGAACCTTGGGGATCGAACTCGGTTCTCTTAACCCGAATTCCGATCACCCAACCACTTGGCTATCATGATTTCTTCATTGTTACTAATAATTCTGATAATATTGGAATTTCGATTTCCATTTAACGTTTATTTTGAATATGGTTTATTACATAATTAACTATGGTAACTTAAAATTCGTAATGAGTAAATAATAAATAAATACGACATGGTAGTCATACTTGTATCAAGTGATACCGATGGCATACATGTTACATTATGTCACGCAGGGTCTTTTGTTTATAGTTTACAAGTCTGGTGAAGTGTGAGTTGGATTCGCCTTGACTGTTTGTTGAGGTGGCTATTTTCAAAGCTGGTATACACCTCCTTTGATTGGGAGTCGCCAGAGTTAGTAACCTGTTTCTTATCCACATCTGCATTCAATTAGCAGTATGACAGCTAGTGCAATTATAATAGGGTATTCCATATTTGTCGTCGAAGAAGACTAATTTTCAAGTGAATTATTAGCTCGTTTTCATCCTACCTCAATAAAAGAATACAAGAAATAAATCTAATATAAATTTTTGTAGTTTTTTGTCTAAATATTTCCCACAGGAAATAATAATATATGATGATGGAAGAATGAACACTCAAATAATTTATAAAAATTGTACATTACAAGTTCTAAGAATTGAAAAAAGTTTGCTCACTAGGTGGCATTGCAATTCCATATCCTTTAGAATCTAGCATTCCTCCAACTTGTGTGAGGTCACAATTCCTTTCAACGACGTACTCGATGGTTGTCGACTCCATTAAATAGGCGTACGCTCCTTTTCCACGCATAACTCGTTCCTCTCCTTCCTTGTTGCTACTTGTAAACACTGAGGGTCTGGCCGATTCCATAAATGACCACATTCTTTGGTAGGTAGAAAAGTTCGAGTCCTAATTGAGTGAAAATATTATGTATTAGTTATCAAAATTTAATTAAGTGAAATTAATTTTGTATCCCGGACATAAAAAAATTCAAGCGCCATCGAGGTACATGTACTTCATTTCGTTCTAGATTATTCTAAAAACATTTAAGCAGTAGATTGATCCTCGATATAATAGTAACGTTTAAACAAACTTACGATAGTGATAATGAAAATATTAAATTACTACGAATAAAAAATCTACATCACTTATGGATTTATAATATGTACCCTGAAAAAAGCAGCAGTAGATCCTCCTTTTAATGCTCCGTATTTAATTTTTGTCTGCTTGGCGAGGTCTTCGGCGCTTTCTATGGGCGAGTCCATTCTTTCAACAGTTAGAAATGCTGCCAAGTTTGCAGTGTAAGAAGATATCATTATCAAAGTGAAAAACCACCACATCCCTGCTACCATACGCGTCGAGACAGCTCTGTTTAGTTACAAATTTAAAAATTGTTTTAATATACATTGATTACTTTTATATAAATATTTTACAATTACATGGAATATATAATTTTTATATTAAAAATATAATGTTAAATAATTAATTATATAATATTAAAAATTTTAAAATTTTCAATATTAATTTAAATTTTGGGATCTCTACTGATGTATATTGTTTTAACTAAATTAAAATAAAAAATCTTTAACAAATTAAAACTATACATTTTTACCAAATTAATAGCAATAAATCTATTTCCTATCTACACTGATGATAATTTGACTTGATGCAGCAAGCTATTGATTTAAAACTGAATATTAGGTTAAAATGTTATAAAATTTATTAAAGTTTAAATAGCTGTTAAATAAAACGTGAGTGAAGGACGTTTTAATAAATGCTAAAAAGAAACTTTAGCACTCGGAGTCTACTTAATAGACCTCCACCAATGCTTAACGTTCACAAAAGGCTGTGGTCGCTTTGAAGCTAATTAATGACTCTGATCTCTACTTTTGTAAATGAAACAACTATCGTAAAGTTCTTACATAAAGGGAAAAGTTATTTTCTAGTTTAAACACTACTAATATTACGAACACAATTAACTACAATCCTTTGAGATGACACTTTGAATTTATCTAGCTGTATACAGTAAAACACAGACATCTGCGAAAGTAGCTATCGATGTGAGCCAATATAGACTTACTTCGGTGCGATATCCGAACCTTGCTGCATCAAGGATCCAATAGTGAACCACAGCGAGTTCAACAGAGTGAATTGATTCTCCAGCACCGGTGGCTCGTCAAGACAGTTCCTGTGGCTGTCCCACTCGTAGGGGCTGAACCTGTGCCCAAATACAGCCCATCATTTACAACAGTCTGTATTAAATATTCCGAAAATCATGTCTGCTTCAAAAATATATGACAATTATTACTGTCTGCTTAAAAATATCTGAATTCTTATTTTTTCGCGACCAATTAGGGAATTTTCCGTTTGGTTTTGTCGAATTCGCTGAGGTCACTAATTAAAACATTCACTTAATTTGAAACGAACTTGAAAGTTCTGACAAGTGCGCTTCATATATAATATCAAATGTGAGTGTATGTTTGTCTTACTTGGGCAGAAAATCACAACTCTGCTGCATAAGTGATCCGATCGCAAACCACAAACAATTGGCGAGAGAAAATATATTTTCCAATTTCTCGCCATCTGGCGAGTGTGTTGGATGCCATTCATAAGGAGTGAACCTAATAAAATAACTATTCAATTATTTATTATTTATTTATCTTCACGCACAATCCCTGACGGGGTAGCCAGAGAGAACAGATCGCCAAGTGTCACGATCCCTACATACTTCTTTCGCTTCTTTCAGATTCATCATCTTCATACATGCACGTCTAGGTATGCGAGTACTCTTGACTCTCCTCTCTTCGAGCAATTTGCTCACATGGTCTTCGAACGTTAGTCTCGGTCTACCTCGACACCTTTTAATATTAACTTTCGCGCTATATATTTTCTTCACCATTCGGTCTTCACTCATTCGCTCAACGTGCCCAAACCATCGAAACACGCCCTTATCCATTTTTGAGACAAGGTCATCTTTCAAACCTGCCATATTGCGAATCTCTTCGTTTCGCTTTCGGTCGGCCATGGTAAGGCCGCACATTTTACGAAGAGATCGCATCTCCACTGCATTCAACCTGCTTTTATGCTTCTTCTGGCATACCCAGGTGCTTCGCTGCCATATAACAAAGTCGGTACCAACACTGCGTTATGTATTGTAAGGCGTGCACTTTTCACAACGCCTTTCCTTTTGATTAACGCAGTCAGGGCACCATTGACTTTGTTCCCGGTAGCGACACGCCTGTCCACATCTAAATCACATCTTCCATCCCGGCTAAACGCACTCACCAAGTATACAATTTCATTCACCTGTTCTAGACATTCCTGATTTACCCAAATTTCGCACTTCGTTCTTTCTTCGTCCCTTTCAAATACCAGAACCTTAGTTTTATTAGCATTCAAACGGAGACCATTAATTTCACATTCTTCTTTCATACGTAACTTCATTCTTCTTTCATAATTAAAGTTATTAAATTAAATTCTTTACGATTACAGTAGTTTTTAGTTAATAGGTATTGTAAATATTAACATAATTTTGTTTCTGTAAATAAAGTATGAAATACACCTGTATATAAAAAAGTACATTGTAAAAGTAAACGTATATTATTACCATCAGTAAAAAAAATTAAAGTAACATGTCACGTAGTAAACATATCAAAACTTAATATATTTTGCAGACGTTCTCTATTTTAGTCAACTGCAGTTATTGATTTATAGATAAGGTTTATTTTGATACTTTATCAATACTTAATGTATTGTAATATGAAAAACACAAGTGTATCTTTAGTAACATTGCATTTGTGACTATGTATTTATGTATTGTGAGTAACAAACGTTTAATTTCTTTTTTGAATTGCTACATGCACCCAAAAAGAACGTAGCAGTGAGGTAGACCGTTTAATTACATCTTATTTTGCACCTTAAATTTTGAAGACGAAATTAGATAATGATCATACAGTTTAATTTCAAACAAAAAAGGAAATTAATTGCTTTTGTTATTGCTGACTTTTATATGTATTTAAAAAAATAAACTCAAATAACATTAGAATATAAGCTGCACTGCAACATTAAAACCGTTTCTATGCTGCAACCCAGCTAATATTGTATGGCATAGCTTAATGTACGAGTAGAAGCAGTGTTGTTGAAGCGGTTTTGTTGGGTTAGGTTAATATTTTTTCTACAAAACCGAACAGATTTTGGAACTTATGCTGGTAATGAATAAAAAAGATTAAAAACAATTATTTGCTACGATTATTTTAAAAATGACATGGAATAGAATAAAGGCAAAGGTATGCTGAAATGTTAGCAAATTCAAATATATGAATATACTCACCGTGCAAGAATAAATAAAAGCACAGAAACTCCCAAATACGCTGTCGCCATATAAATCCAAACATCCAGGGAAAGAGGCGATAGAAACGAAAATAAGTTAGGTGGCTGTTTTATGGGTTTTCGGTATAATACCGAAATACCAAGATTCATGAAAGGCATTGTGAAATCGACCACTTGTTCCCTGTTGGAATACAAATTCGTAAATTATAAAAAAAATTACTAGGAGATATTTTATTAATAAATAAACAAATTTTAATTCAAAGTAATAACTAAATAATATTTTTATAAAATAATGGTATGGTTTTTTACTGTTTTAATGAAGAAAATATGTTAGCACTATATACGTACGGTAGATACTCTCTAAATCTCCACTTGTAAACGGCCAATGGTTTACGCTACAGACATGTTAGGTAGTAAGGTTTTAAGTATATTGTTAGGTATATGAAATGTTATTTATATCGAAAGACGGTAGTGCAAAAATCACTTTCAAAAAGGAATGATATTAAGGGTCTGGCGATATATGGATATATAGTATATATACAAAATTCTCGTGTCGCGGCTACAAATAGTTAAACTCCTCCGAAACGGCTTCACTGATTCTCATGAAATTTTGTGTGCATATTGAGTATGCCTGGGAATCGGACAACATCTACTTTTCATCCCCCTAAATATTAATAGTAGTCCACCCCTAATTTTTATTTATTTATTAGTCCAAAATTTTTTTTTTATGATACAACATACAGAAATACATGCATGAATAACGTTTGCGGCTTACAGCTAGTAGTATATATGACATTGATAGGTCACAACTACGCATTAAGTTTTACACAAAATTACAAGTTTTTAAAAATCAAATTTAGATATATTGTTTTACACATGACATAAACTTTACCTATCGTAAGTTATGGTAAGATCAGCAATAGCAACATCGGCTCTTTGTTCTAACAATTCCCTTATCATTCCATCCCACTCTTTGGTTTCTCTGTTGAACGATCCGTATCGACCATCAGGAGCAAGTTTGAATGTATAGTTGAAACCCAAAATTTTTGCTATCTCATGAATTAAATCAATAGCGTATCCTTCGAATTGCGCATTGCCTATAAGTTTTTCACTGGCTTCCTTTCTCATACAGTATGGTGCACTCTGATGAAAAATTTAAATGTGATGTTAAAATATATTAAAGTTATAATAACACTAAATCTGTAAATTTTCACTATAAAACTTTTTAAAAAATATCATCAATGCAATATGAAAGCTCCTCATTGTATCGGTGTTACAATGTGCTGTCCAGTGTTTATCAAAGAATCTGGCACTGAAACGAGGCTATGGACGGACTTATGTTTGAAAATTAATCCAAATTAATAGATAAAACCAAAAACCATATACTAGTTAGAGCTTGAGCTGCGTAGTGAGGACCCTTACCCTTTCAAGTTACGATTACATCACCGATTTTTCCTGTTCTCGATGTTGTATTAAAAGCAGTAATTTTTCTTATGAAATCTTTCTTAAGAATAAATTATATCAATTATGAAATTTAAATAAATTACGTTGAAAAGTATTATAAATTGAAAATGTAAAGAACTTCGTACAATCTCATCTGTAAGGCATTACTGTAAAAATAAGGATAGAGTGAGTAGTAAGTACATACCAAAATTGTTGTCACAATGAGGGTTTTGTTTTGAAGGATTTCTACTATCTGTTTCTGATTGTCGCCATAAGATCTTGTGTAATTGACACCTTCGGAGGAATTCCATGTCCCTGCCTTTTGTAAGCCATCCCTTGTCAATTCAATTATGTCAAGTGTGAAATCGCTTCTAAATCCTTGGTGGTCGAACTTTATAACACCAGTTAGGCCTTTCATTTCAACCTAATTTACACGAAAATGATTTGAAATACTTAAATTTAAATTTGTTTCTTCATAATTCTAAAATATTATAAAATGTAGTATAAAATAATAATAATTTTTAAATAACTGTGAGTAAGTTATATTATAATATTAATAAGTAAGTAAATATTAATTACTAATTGAAAATTAAGTCAGTAATTTAGATTCAAATTTTAAATGTATGTAACCATAGGCGTCGATTTAATTACTTACAATTTTCATGTAATTAATAAGACTGTACCCATGCGGCCAAGTATCTTCGGCGTCACATGATAAAGGTTTCACGTCGATTTGTTGCGAAGTATCGAGATCATGTAATGCTTTGGCGAACAAATGAACCGCGTCATACATCAAAGCTGTTTCCGTCTGATTTAAAATAAATGTAGAGTTTAGTGCATATAACATAAAATTAAAAAGATAAAAAGTTTATGTTATCTGTACTTACTTTGATAAAGGTCATGTTTTCCTGAAAATAGAGTAATTTAAAAAACAATTACTATTATTTATAAATAGGTAAAATGAATATAAAGAAAAGGTAATTTAGTACATTGATTGAAACAAATCTCTTTACGCGCAGTTGGCTAATCAGGCAGCGGGTTTGATTTTCACTCGGATCCAGCATTTGTTCAGTTTTTACAAGTCTAGGAAGAGGAATTTATGAAAAAGGCCGAGATCAAGGATAGAATCAGTGGATCATACTTTGATACTCTGTTTTCTTTTTTTAACTTTCTGTTTTTTTTATATTAAAATATACCAACAGCTAATTTAAATAGTATTATCGTGAGTGTGACACGAGTTAACTTTCAAATAACAGTTTAAATCTAATAGCTACCTTAGCCGACGTATGACCCAATTGGAGTTTGCGACCTTTTCTAGCTTCATCATAAACCCAGTCTCTGACCACCCTTTGCACATCGGATCTCTCTGGATCAAGTAATCTCAAAGCTGTTATATTTGTACCTCCATATTTGAACTCTTCCAAATCAACGCTGTGCAGGTCCTAAAAAACATATTGCAGCAGGTTTTTAATTTGCTACATTTTTTATGGTTCTAATATGTAGCCATGACCATGTGAATATCTACGGAACTTACCAAAGAAGTAATGAGATAACTATGATAATCTGACATCATGCCTATCTGTTGAGCTTGTTGAAGAACATCCCTAATTCTTTCAGTTGCACAATCGAGAACTATGTGTGACTCTGCCGAGTTTTTAATTTGTTTCAATAGTGGCCTACAAATAAAAAAATATGTGTTAATATGTAAAGAAAAAAGTGTAAAGCTTGTTATTTTGTACTTACGAGGTAAACTGAAAATCTAATTATCCGATTCTGATGTAAATATGACTTTATTTCACTATATAGACATGGCCATTTTTAATTTTTTTTGGGATCTGTATTTTGTAGTAAATATGTAACGAATTCTGCCTGCAGATATTCATAATAAAAAAGCGAAGTACCACGAAACTTGAGCTCCTACGCTACTCTATCTTTTGCTACCGTGATGTTCTGTTAACATTAAGATCGCTCAATTTAAGTATTTTGTATAAAAGTAAAAGGAAGTACGGTATGGGATATCTATGTTATACCAATACCCAAAACCACTCAGAGCACTACTTTTCCTTATGCAAAAAACCTGCTACCTCTGAAGAAGCGCCGTGAGATTGCCGATACCGTGTTTCTATTAAAAATCGCTTCAGGTGATGTTGACTGTCCAGACCTTCTAGCCCAGTTATTGCTGAGTACGCCTACAGTTACACTTCGAACAAATTCACTACTGTATTAGCCGACAAGGAGTAGTAACTATGGGAAAAACACTTTCATTTGCTGAGCTAGCAAGAACTTTAACAATTTAAGCAGAAAGCATGGTCTTGACTTGTTCAATACAGGTTGTGAGTCGGCAAGGCGAACATTAAGCCGTGATTTCTTTACTATGCCTTAATAAGAATCACTAACTATAATATGTAATATTTTCACGATTTTTGTGTTCCGTTTTTTTTTGTTATATAAATTTTATCTATTTAATTTGTAAAGCTTTTTTGTAAATCATTGTCATTACTTTATACTTATTGTTAGAAATTGTAAATCCTTTTAAACAACAAAATTTTTTGTTATACTATTTCCATCAGTGAGAACCTATTATTTACCTATTGGCTTCTGAATGATTTAACATGGTTTATAATAATACTTTTTAGCTGTTGGTTATCCACATAAATAATTTAAAATAAAATACAAAATAAAGTAACCGTTGGAATGAAACTAGTTAGACATGAAGTCTAATAAATAGATGGATAAGACTGAAATATAAAAGTCTTGTCAACCCACGATACAAACTGTTCGTGGTGAGTTTTTATTAAAAATCAAAGAGAAAGAAAGAGAAAGAGTCTGTTTGCAACAGACCCTTTATGACTGATAGTAAAAATATTGATACGAAAGGTCAAAGTACTACTTACCTATAGTCATGTGTTTCTGGTAATTGTCTTACTGCCACAGGTAGTTCAGAAGGCCCATGAGCTTTAAGAAGTTCCTGAAGTCGAACGAGGCCATCGCTATTTTCGTATACAATTGTAAATGATTTCCACCCCCATGCTCTAACAAGGTCAACGTAAGCCTAAATATAATTTAAAATATTAAAAATGGACATATAATTTTAATTTTCCTGTTTTATATTCTTTTTGTCATGTTGGCTAAGATAATATAAACCTAGCATAAAAAGGTATTTTTATTTGTGAGGCTTATTAGAAAAGTATTTAAAAAGTAATTAATAAAGAAATAATAGGATTGATTTAAAATATGACATTAAACATAAAAACACAGTAAAACAGCAAAAATAACTTACACGGCTGAGAGCGGCGGGATGTGGATATAGGTTAACAAGGCAAGACTCACGACGCGTGCGATAGTCCCATCTAGTCTCTAAGTGGGGCAGCTCCATGGTATCACAAATAGATTGCACATGTGCTGCTGCTGGGGCAGATTGCGGTCCAAATATTGCAGCTACGCCACTTCGAAGAAGGTGACATACTGTACAAAAGTTAAATTATTCCGCATTTATAAACTTTTAAACTGAAAATAAATAACATTTAAGTTAGTTGAAGACAAACCTCGTTTAGATGCGTGGAAGCTATCTTGGGGTGATATAGTCTCCACTTGTGCTAATAACTTAGCTCTCGGTAGAACAGCTCTGTCCGCATTTACTCGCTCCACTGCGTAACGAAAAGCTACTTCTTGTTTATCGTCCTCAGGATGAAATAAACCACCTTATAAATAGAGAAAAACTCATCAAAATGAAACAAATCTTAACGAATTTATAGATTGATTGTTCGTTGATGATAAATAGTTTCATGTTACATAAAATATGTGTTACAAAATCGAAATAATTAATATAATAGTAGACATAACAAGAGGTATTAGAGTATGGACGTATTTTGTATCCACCTCATACTTACCTATCCTTATAGTATCTGGCAAAGCAGAGAGATGCCCAAACAATAAAATCAGGAAAACAACTTTTATTATTTTCATTCTGGAATAATAAAATAAACTTTAACCTTAATCCCAATAACAAAGAGTTTTTTTGGAAGATAGTGGGAACCTTCACATATAAAAAAAGTTACGGCTGAGAAAATGATACCCTCTTAATGTAGAAGGCATTTTTGTCCTGAAATATATGAATTATATGCAAAAAGTAATTTTAATAATAATTTATTAAAAAATATATTTAAATTCAAAAGTCATGATAGCCGTAGGTTTGGGTGGTCGGAACTGCGAGTCAAGAGACCCGAGTTCGATCCCTAGGTGGCAGGCTCGTACCAATGGGTTTTTCAAAAACTTACGTACGAATTATATCGTTGGCTTGGACATAAAGACGGCGATGGGCCGTTCACCACCACCATCATCGTTCATCACCACCTGTCACGTTGTCCCGAAAATATGTTCGGTGGAAGGTGTGTCGAAGGGACTTAATTGTTTAGACTAGACCTCTATCTACCCCTGTATTGGGAATTGCATGAAGATATTTTCTTTATCTTCTTTAATAATAATTTATAAACAAATTATTGAAATACATAACCTCTTAAATAAATTTTTCGAATAACTAAGAATTTAGACATTGCTTGTCCCCTAAGCGCTTTGTTGAAATTTGGATTGAAAAGGCTACATTGTCTAAACTCTATCCACCCCAGAATTAGAAAAACGGTCGTTAGCTTGTTAAAATCAACAATACGTAATAGGTTGGGGAACAAGTTTCTTCGCATTTTTTTAGAAAATTCACTACATATTTTAATATAGTTTATTTACATTCAAGTAAAGTATGTAGGTATCATTTTGTTCGATAAATTTTTGCCATCTTGTAGATAAGGACATGATCCCCTTGTTATAGTGATCAAAATACCGCGACAATTGGTTTTGGCAGTCATTTCGTGATGTTAACCTGACACTGTCTAAAGAATTCTGAAGAGACCGAAACAGGTGGAAATCTGAAACTCAGGAGTATACGGTGGATGAATTAACACCT